>CM052214.1:61439-83932 GCA_028454225.1 Lasioglossum leucozonium
GTGAGCTACTTGAGCAGATTTCAAAATTGTTTCGATCAAAGTCATTAAAAGTACGCCCTAAGAATTTTTAAATACCTGTATTATACTAAAGATTAAAAATTAAAGTTTGAAAGAAATATGAATGCGGATATATTAGACTGTTGCGTTGATGCTGATTGGGCGGGAGATATTGTCGATAGGAAATCGACAAAAGAATGTATGGAAATACAGTATTTTGGAAATCTAAAAAGCAAGACATTGTAACAAAATCGTCGACAGCGGCAGAATATGTGGCTTTATCCATGTGTGTAAGCGAAGTAAAATTAATAAAAGACTTGTTAAAGGATTTTGGAAATGAAATTATAAATCCAAAACGTATTTATGAGGATAACGCAGGAGCAATATGTATCAGTAAGTTTGGTAATCTCACGAAAAACTCAAAATACATTGAGACACATTACCACTTTGTTAATGAAAATTATATGAAACGAACTATTGATGTAATCAAATAGACAAAATGAAGAATAAAAAAATTTCGATTTCGGCTTCGTTATCTAGTTATTAACAATTAAAAATCCGCCTAAAATGCTGCAAAACTTCTGACGAAAGTGTACGTTGCATACGTCACACAGGCGCGCGACAGTCTCGTATCAAGTGACAAACGCATGCATACCTTGGTTCTCATTTGGGGCCCCGGCGAGGTGAAAATGTTAAATATATTGTTGAACGACATTGAACCTACCTACTCGTTAAAATCCACACGGGCATTTCTAATATCCGCCCTATGGAATTATCGAATAGAAGGGGTCAATGCCCTTTCACTTATAAACTGTTCTCACACATATCCACTGTCACGGCGATTCTGTTTCCGCGCTTCGCACGGCGTGGAAAACGGGAATCGCCTCCGGGTTTTTACAGGCTCTGAGGCCGGGCCGTGCACGGCCGCGCGTACACGGTCCACCCGGGACAGACACGATCTTCCGACGGTTCGAAAACAACTCTGTTACGGGCGCCAGGCACGGGAAACGTGCCACGCGACACGCGAAAATAACTTCGGATTCGGGAAAGCCGAATCCGAACGTCTGAGACGCGGAAGATACGGATGTTAGAGGAACGCGACGGGCCGGGATACTCGGACACGGGAATAGCGTGGACAACCTTCGCGGCAAGGCGGGTTTCACCGGGCAATAATCAACCACGTTTTAGGCTCTTTTCATTTATTCGTCGTCGACAAGATAAAAAATACAGGCGCGCAGCCACGTGGCCGCCCCGAGAGCCCTCTTTATATAGGAGATGCGGTGATGAAGTCGCAAGCGCGATTGTTACGAGGACGCAATCGCGGAACACTACGGTATTCCGCGAGATGTTCGATGCGGTCTTCGGACTGTCACGGACGCTTCCGCGGTACTCGAAATCCCATCGGTAGCGTGTCTAACGTGCACGTCCGACGAGAACGCGAAATTCGGCGCGATAACGATTCTATTACACGCGAAACGAAACCATTCCCGCTTCGCGATTGCGCTCCCCCTCGAGGAAAACTCCCGACAGCGATGATGGGGACTCTCGATTTTCTCTCAAAACGCCTCAGCAAGGGCGTGAGCCGCGAATCGAGGCGAGAAGCGCCTCGGTATTCGAATTCGTAGACGAGACGAGAAGCGTCTCGTCCCTGCGCGAAATTTCCAGGACCACGATACGAAATCTATGGAAGGACCACTGTTCGACTTACCACTACGGCTCGTTATTCTCCGGTTCGGTTTACTCCGGTCGTCCGGGACTCCGATAATATGTCCTTCGGCCTTGTGGGCACTTCTCGGTCCTCACTCGACACCGGCACGGTACTTATACTTTGGCGGACACGGTATTTCACCTAGATCCGTTCTAAACGGGAGTATGCGCGACAGTGATCCTTTGATTACCGATACGTGACGCCTCGATCCTAGTTTACCCCCACTCTCGCTGCCTGCCCAATTACCCTGTTGACCCATCTATCGCGCGCGACATCCCGGAGCAGAGGGCCGTACTTCGGCGTGTGCTTTTCGGAAACCGTGCCTATTCGCGACGTTTTCTGTCGCCCGGATCTCCCGGCTACGGGAGCGTGGTACCACTGACACCACCCTCGCCAGAACCTCATTTTAGACGGGATGAGGCGGCGGCAGGACCGCGAAAAGATCTGTCGATCGCGAAAGGGGTTCTCGTCCCGTTTTGACGCCCCCGGGTTGATCAGCCCGTGTGTGGTGGTGTTCCTTCTCCTCGTTTTTCGCCGTCGAGCCCTACATCCAGGTCGGTGTTTCCTCGCGCGTCCGCGTCTTCAAGGACCGTACAGCAAGGCCGGTGATGTTCTCGGTTTGCCTCGCTGGAAAGTAGCCGTACTCGGCGTGCGCAGCAAACGTTAATTTTTGGGCGGAGGTTCGTTATATTTTCCCGGGGAGCGCTCTCACAATCGTTGTGCCAGTGTCTCGTGGCCGCGGATAGTCCAGTCCTTGCCTTTCCGCTTGCGGAAGGCGCGTTATTCTTCGGGGAAGGGACGTGGCAATTTTGCAACGTCACACCACAAATTCTTGAAATGTTGAAACACTGCATTTTATTAAACTTAATTTACGTTGGGAGACTCACTCCCAGACCGAACGGACATCTTGAGGCCGTGTGATTGCTGCCGTCGGATCGCGACGGATATTTTGAGCGGAACCTGACCGGGCGCCGCCGCGAACGGAAATCTTTGACGCGTGCGACGGAGATCTTGCAGCGGGCAGAGGCACGACAAGCGACGGAATAGAGCATAAGCGAGTCGACGATTTTACAACCCATTGCAATTACAAATGGTTTTCAATATGACCACTTTGAGGACATGCGATTTCTGCGAACGGAAATCTCCGACGCGTGCGGGAAGAATCGTCCGTACAAGCTAGCCGAATTCAATGACCAAGTTTAAAAGTTCTTACAAATATCTCGTAAACTAAAGCCGCAAGGCAAAAAGTCTAAAGGGAAATGTTGTTCAGAATCATAGTCTTGACAACATATCCAAAGCTCATTGAAATCGGAGCGGAGATAGTAGTATGATAATCGAACGATTTTCAATAAGTTTTTACAAATATCTCGTAAACTAAAGTCGCAAGGCAAAAAGTCTAAAGAGAAATGTTGTTCAGAATCATGGTCTTGACAATATATCCAAAGCTCATTGAAATCGGGGACATAATCGAGAAACTCTTGTTTGATACGACATCGTGGCGTACCGACAACGCTCGCCAGCCGGCTCGCCGGTCTAGGTCGCGCTCTGATTGGTCCGTGTTTTTCGTTAATATCTCCTAAACAAAGTCGCAAACGCCATTTTTGTAAAGAAAAATGTCGCTTCAAATGACCCCAGGAACCTCCCATTTCCCGCTTACGCAGAAGTTTTGGAACACCGTGTATATATGAAAATGTACTATTATGTTGGTTGAAATTAAAAATTAAATGTTTGGTTGGAATTACGTAATTATACATGCTTCACTTGTGATTGTGAGAGTTCCTTTATGTTGTGACCGGCGTATGTCAGACAAGAGAACAACCTATGATGGGGGGATGCATAAGCGACAGAAGAAATAATTAAGGAGTAGATATACCCGCAACAAAAGGGAACAGTTAGTTGCCTTCCGAACAGCAGTGAGAACGGACGTGTCCCTCCTCGCCGGGCCAGTCGAATTTCTGTGAGTTGGAATTGAAGGTCGTGTTCACCTCGGACCACAAATGGAGCGCGGTAGACGGTCAGACCGTACCTGGATGGCCACCTTGGGCCCCATGAAAAAATAGCATGGCTGACCGTCGAAAGGTCGAGGGTGGAACCCACGCTCCGTGGACATCTTGGACCACAAAAGGAGCGGGACGACGGTCAGGCCGTAGCTGGGTGGCCACCTTGGGCTCCACAAAACAGTACGGCTGACCGTCGGAGGATAGGGTATCCACTCTCAAATGCGAAATACGAAGTATACCTGGTTCGGCGAGGTAGGAAATTATAAACAACGGGACAATAAGGGCCGATTCGGAACAGATACGATGACTCGTTAGAGTCGTGATGCCGGCTAATTTCGCGAAGCCCTCCATCTCTTTGTCTAAGAAGGCGCGTAGGCGCTCCGTCTCTCCTTGGTCCAGTGATCTCAACCCGCAACAGAGAGGCTCGCTCAAGGGTGTACTGAACGGGAATTTTAAGTGCGGCCTTTCCGCGAAATACCAAACCGAACGGTGATACTCGACGACAATCCCGAATCGCGCGATCGCGTCGATCCCCAACAGCAACGGATTAACTAAATTATCCAGAACGCGAGCGACGATTTCCCGCGTCTCGCCGCGGATTTTCAAACGGAAGCGCGCCTCCATCGTCGCGCGGTCAACGCTGCCCGTGGCCAGGAGGAAATAACACGGGTGCTGCATCGCCCATCGATGCTAACGCTGTTCGGTTAATAAAGGTCACCGATGACCCGGAATCGACGAGAGCGCGGATGGCGAAATCGTTAATAAATGCGTCGATTACGAGCAACGAAGGGCGCGGTTCGGCACCGGTAGCAATGCAACGATTCGAAATTCGGACCGAAATTAATTGGTATCTAGCCGTTCCGGCCCCCACGAGCGGCACCCCTCCGAGTTTTCCAGCGCGTTGTGAGACGGTGATTGTTCCCTTGGACGGCCCCTCCCCCCGGACGCCCCGCAATGGCAGCATCTCCTACGCCGAGCCCTGCAATTACGCGCGTAATGCCCTTTTCCGTGACAGTTCCAGCACGTCACATCGGCCGTCGGTTGTTTTGCCGACAACGAGACGTTTCGGCCAGAGCTGTCACTTTCATTTCTCGAGCAGCTGTTCGCGTGGCTCGCGCCGCGCGCTCGATACGGCGATCTCCGGGCGGGGTCGTTTTTCTTCGCTGCGCCGGCGGTACGTGGCACCGTCGTGGTACCCCGGTCCCCCCGCGGCCTATCGCCACAAGGCTTCGAGCAAATTTACGCC
Source organism: Lasioglossum leucozonium (assembly GCA_028454225.1). Classification (NCBI taxonomy): domain Eukaryota; kingdom Metazoa; phylum Arthropoda; class Insecta; order Hymenoptera; family Halictidae; genus Lasioglossum; species Lasioglossum leucozonium. The sequence goes on from CM052214.1 coordinate 66,391, forward strand.
TTCCCAAACCCTGGTTCTTTCGGGATTTTTATTATTTCCGGGGCCATCGTCACGACGTGTCGCCCGGCTTGCCGGAGCGCGCTGCCCATCCGTTTCACGGTGTTATTTAATTCGGGGGTCACCGCGGCTCGCAATTCTTCCCTCGCGCCCCAGTAGACTTTCGTAGCCTGTTTTTCCTCCGACCACGGGGGTTTTAAGCGCTGAAACAGGGCGGTTAGACAGGTGACGTAATCCCGGACGGGTTCGTCTGGACCCTGTCGTCGCTTCCGGATATCGCGCCAGAGGTGTTCTTCCGCGTCGGGATCCCTGTAATTTTCACGCCAGGCGGTCTCGAATTCTTCCCATGTGGTTATCCCGCGCGAGGTTCGGTACTATACGGCCGCGAGCCCCGAAAGGCATACCGGTAGACAGCGCAAGACGTCCGAATCACGTATTCGCGATAATCGCCGCATCTCATCGAGCCGTTCGAGGAACGCTTCCGCGTCTTCTCCAGGTCGACCCGCGAAATTCAAATGACACCGACGCATGGTTTCGTACGCGGCGGTAGATCGCTCCGTGGGACGGGGTTTGCGGGGTTCCTCCTCCGGTTCCGGTGCAAACGGACGCGTGACGGAAAGTTTACGCCCCGCGGGAGACGGCACCGGGAGCTGGATGGGGGCGCTTCCTCGCATAGTTTCCATACTCGTCCCCGGGGTGTCCCCCGGGAGACGAATCTCTGTTTCGGCCTCCCGATATAATTCCAGGTCCCTCTCGATCCCTTCCCCGGCGCTATCCGAGCTCGAACTCATCGCGATTTTCTAGCCCACCCGGTGTATTATTTTCCTTTTCTTCGGCGCGTTTGACGGTTTACGATCGTTCCCCCGTCGGGCCCGGTAACAGTACGCGCGGTCGCACTGTTTACTATGGTGTCCCGATGGCCCGGTAACCGTACGCTCGGTCGCTTGCTCGCTCGGTCGCGCGGTATGTTTTGGTCCGAGAGCCTACGATGGCCCGACCTTGAGGGGCCTCACTCAACCGTTACCCGACGAAATATTTACGATCGCGTGAATCTTTTCGTACAGCACTTCTTATGCCCGCGACTTTGCCGCGGTCTCCGGTTTATTTTGGAAATTCTAACCGTCACCGAATACCTCGACACGGACAATAACCGTTTCCCTATTCTCTATGCCCGAGGATTCCCGTTTACTATTATTCCACCGCTATTCCCGAGGTGAGGGGAACGGAGATGGGTTTTTTGTTTCCGACCCAGACGTACACACTCGGAACGAGGCAAATATATCGGATCTACAAGGTCACATACACTTTAGCATGCCCTTCGACGTTGTACCCGATGATAACAATACAACAATAAAATACAAAAAATATAAAACTAACTACGGTCGAAGTGGCTCGCTTCTCGATTTTTGTTCAACGTTTCGTGGGCGATTCTCCTCGAGAATGGCCGACGAAAATTCACTCGACCGGGCTTGGTCTTCGTTGTTCGACGCGAAACGTGCAGAGATAGGTTTTTCGCCCAACGGATCGCGACGACGAAACCCGATGCCGCTATCGGCGCGTTACCAGTTCTACAGTCCCTACACGGATCGGTAATTTCCCCACGCGAGTCCCTCGATTTCCCCGTGCCTTTCTCCCTTATCGGTTCTTCCTTACAAGAGAAAGGTCCCTGTTCGGGCGCCAATTTGTCACGCTGCACTTTTTCTCGCCGGGATGATTGTCCCGGGCAAGGGGCAACTCCGAGGATTTACAGGCCCGCAGGCCGGGCCGCGGCCGGCCGTGCGTTCGCGGTCCCCTCGGGACAAAATCGGGGTCCTCGGAGACGTACTCGTAGCCGCGTACCTTTTACTATTCGGGCGCCAGGTACCGGGATGGTACCGATTATCGTTACTCTGTGCAACCGTTCCCGCGGGCGTCTCCGAGAATCGACGAGGTTCTAAGGGTGACGTACTCTGCCAGGGTTCGGAAACGGAAGGAAAAAAACGGGGACAGTCCTCACGGCAGGGCGGATCGCGTGGATTGTAGAAAAATGACACCGTTTAAGCTCGATCTTGCATTTATTGCGCGTCAGGGTTACAAATCCGCGGTCACGTGGCCGCACCCGAGAGCCCGCGCTCTTCGTACAATCCGGCAGACGATGGTATGGTTCCTAGAGCACTCGGTTGTCGATGTTACAAATTTATTCGCAGGTGGTCGGCGCGATCCGAATAGTCGGGACTGTCGCGACGGCTGTACGGCCCTTTTCGCTCGCGCGGTTCGCGGTACCGCGCGTCGGGACGATCGGAATTCCGCGTTTCGCGACCGGCCCTAATCTCTGCAGTATTCGCGTCGCATCTTTCCCCGAGGAACTCTTCCGGCTCTGGTATTTTCCCCGCGGTTTCGACACTGTCACAGCACCGCGAGACGCACCTCGACTCGCGCTTCCGACGGAAAACGTTACGGAAGGTAACGCCGCCGGTATCCCTGCCGAACCGGGCCACTTCGCGATGTAAGCCAATCTCAGGCGATCACTGTCTGAACTCACTGTTTCCTGCCGGGTTCCAGTGACCACGTCTTCCCCGTTGGTACGTCGTGGGCAGCTCGCGTCCGCGTAGGTTCGAGGGATCGTCCTCGCTATCCTCCGGGCTCTGGCTGGGCGGGACCGGGGCTCCACAGGACCCACACACAACCCCGATAAAGTCGCGGGACACGGCCGCTACTGGTACGGAAACCGGGGAAGTTCGACAAGGGTAGTCGATAGCGAACACGTATCGGAACTTCGGCAACCGGTGCGAGAACCGTAACGACAGTGATCGCCTAATTTTCGTTACGCGGCGCGTCGCGGTTCCTTTCCCCCCACTCTCGTCGCCTAGGGCACGGCGCTACTTGTCGCAGCGGCCTGGTGCCCTCTTCCGCTTTTCGCTCGGACCTCTTCCCGCTTGGTCCCTGGGCCCTGGACCAGAAACCTTCATGACGGCTGCTTCTCGCGACCGGGGGCGTTTAACCCTGCCCCTGAGCATCGCCGTCCCATCTCTACGAGCCCCTTAATGCCGTATGATGAGCCGGTGTCGAGGAGGTATTCTTGGGTCAGCTGTTCGGACAGGGAGCTGCTCCTCTCAGCCGGCACTCTCCGGGTTGATCAGCCCGTGAGCGGCGATCCCATTTATCTCACCCACGCGCGTGGTAGTTTCCTCTTGTTATCCAGGCGTCCTTGCTGCGGGTATCTCTCGAGCAGGTGGTGGGGGCCGCGTGCTCTTCGCGCGACGCTGACAATGTGGCTATGCTCGGCACGCGCAAAGAAATATGCGCCAGAATACGCGATTTTACAATATTTCCCTCGGGGGAACCGCTCTCGGCTCCGTTCGCGGGCGGTTCGGTCCCGATCGTGATAACGGGAATAGAACCATGGGGGCGGGTGGTGACGTCGCCGATGTGCAACGTCACAGTGCTAGTGGTTCAATAATTAATAAAATTTACAGTAAAATTGATCAAGAATTCAACGGATCTGATCACAAAAATTGCATTTATGAAATTAATCTAAATAACAAGAAAATTATACATCACCTTAAGAACAACATAGAATGGTCATGGAACATTAAAAGTTTTAACAAAGAAAAATTTTTCAAAGAATTTTATTCACTAAATAACAATCTTAATTGGAACAATATAAATAATGACACAGTAAAATCGTATTTTAAAAATTTACAAAAAGCATGCAACAAAACGATGTCCAAGAAGAATCATACATTTAGGCACCGCGAGAACTACTGGTGGACTCCAGAACTGACCGACATCAGATCCCAGGTGGTTAAAGCACGTCGCAGGTTCCAGAAAAAGAAAGCGAAGAGCTTGCAATCTCAAAACGAAAAAGAAATTTATAACGAATTAAAAAAGAAATTGAAATATAAAATTAACGACGCCAAAAAACATACATGGAAAGAATATATTAGTCTACTAGAAAACGATATTTGGGGCAAACCATTCCAAACCATCAGAAATAGGAACAAAGTGGAAAACCCACTACCGGTTTTGAATTCCATGGAGGCCAAAAAGATTATTAACGAGCTTTTCCCACGCGAAAAATATCGAACAATCTACGATACGTTCGGCGACTATGAGAGTGTGTAAGTGACTAAAGGCGAGATATGGGAAATAGCGCACGAAATGGAAGTTTAAAAAGCAGCTGGTCCAGATAAGTTACCGCTGGGATTAATAAAAGTTATCACTATGCAAGACTGTGACAATTTGACTAAGATCATGAATAAATGCTTAGAGATGAATTTTATCCCTGAAAACTGAAAAACCTCAAGGGTGGTATTATTAAGAAAAAACAATAATGATACAAACAATCCATCCGATTTCAGGCCAATTTGCGTAGCTAACTTAATAAACAAGTTCCTAGAAAAATTATAGAAACAAGAATTCCCGACATTTGGGCAACCCCCCTTTCCATTGCAATCAGTTTGGTTTTGTTAGGAAAAGATCTACTCTGGACGCGTTAGATAAATTATTAAATCTGTGACGTGGCAGTTTTGCCAACGTCTTCCGCAACCGTATAGCGGAAGACCGGGTCACCCTCTGGCAGGTTAAGATGCGAGATGGGCAGTGGCGAGCGCTCGCCCTGGGCACGAACGAGACCGGTGGGCGAGCATTGATATTTTCGAGCGTCGCGCCAATTCGTGCGACGTGATTTCGCAGGACCGTAACCGGGCTCCCGGGGGGGGGGGGCGAGGCACCGACCCCGCGGAAAAGGAGGAGGAACGAGCGGCGCCGGCGAAACTCCCACTCGGCAGACGCGAAGGATTCACGCGGCCCAGGAAGGACAACCTGGAGGCGCCGACGAGGACGCGGTACCGAAACAGGAACCTCAGCTGTCTCGCCGTCGTCTCGTCCGGAGGAAAACCTGATCAGTTCCCGGATCGGCCCGCGTCAATCACCGGAAAAGGAAGCGACCAATTATCGAACATCGCTGCCGGGGAGCCGAGGAATCACCGAGCGCCAGGGACCGTCGCGCGGGGCCAGGCCCCGACCGAAAATCTATTAGCGATAGGTCGAATCCTTCCGCGGGGTAAGAGCGCGGACAGGGGGGGACGCTCCGCTTCCGCGTTCCCGAGTCACCGCGCAGAGAGACACTCTTTCGTTGGCTCGAGTAGCGAGCAGTCGTGCGTGCGAAGTACGTTTTACATAGTGAGACTTTGCGAAAACGCTGCCGGAAAGAGGGACGATACAGAGCCGTTGTCTAGCGTAGCCGATCGTTGCCCTAGGTAAGCTTTCGTCAGATTTCCGTTACGATAAAGTGTTCTCTCTCGCGTTGGCTCGGTACGCGTGTCGTATTCGCGATCGCGTCGTAGAAATTCCGACGTGGTTCCGCGGCTGCCGGTATCCGCGGAAGTCTAGCTTCGCGGACGGTGCGAAGCCGTCGGGCAACGTACGCGCGGGGAATATTAATTGGCGGGGGCAAAGCCCCATTTTATTATTTTGCGAGGATCCGTGCGTCGTTGTATTTTTCACGCTAACCTCGAGTCGTTCCATGGTGCGGGGCAGCTGCGTGCTCTCGTCGCATCTCCGCGACTCGTTCCGCCGACGAGAAGAGAAATATATCGCGTGTAACATCGGAATTCGGGCGTAGAACGCGGGCATCGCGTACGCCGACGCTTACATCGCGTTGCTGCCGGATTCGACGCGTCTTGGAAGGGCCCTCCAAGGGCAACTCGTGCGTATACCGAACACCTGTTACGCGCCGGCTAACCTCAAAACTACGGCCGGTTGCTGCCGGCCGTGCGCCTGTCAACGCGCCCATAATAATGATTCGTTAGCCGAACTTCGGAGTTTTTATTGAGTGAGAAACCTTCCCGCCGTGGGGAACGTCTCGTGTTCGCCCCGCGTAGTCCCCTGTGCCCGTTCGCGGAGAATTTCGTATCGCGAGTGTCGCAGGTTCGTCCGAACGCTTCTCGAAGTGATCGCCGCTGTTTCAGCTTAGCGTGGCACCGTCTGTGCCTGGCGCCCGAATATCCAGGCTAAAACTTCGAGAAGTGACGTGCCTGCGAACACCTTTTGTCCCGGGTGGACCGCGTTTCGCGCGGCCGAACGCGGCCCGGCCTCCTGGCCCGTAAATACCCGGTGTCGCTCGCGGTTTCGCCCTCCTTCCGACGGCGAAAACGCTGGGCGACGTGACAAATCATATCAATTTTAACAATAAGAAAGGTAAATTCGGAATATTAATTAGTTTTGACGTGCGAACCGCATTTAATAGTATTTCGTGGAATAAAATATTTGATAAATTAAAAGAAAAGAACTTTCCAGAATCCTTGCAAGCCATCATTCAAAACTATTTTAAAAACAGGCGAATTATATATAAAGCCGCTGACAAAAGAATAAACGTTAAAATGGAAAAAGGAGTCCCACAGGGCTTGGTAATAGCACCGACCCTGTGGAACATTCTATATGATGACATACTCGAAAAAGATTTTGGTAAAATGGTCAATGTCATCGCATACGCCGACGACATTGCGGTGTACGCGGCAGGAGGAAAACTAGAAAAAATAAAATATGAATTAGAACACGCGGTAAATGAGGTGATTGCCCCTTGGCTGCAAAATAATGCTCTGGAACTAGCGGCCCAAAAAACGAAATTTATATTTTATAATAAAAAGGTCATTCCGGATAATTTCAGATTAAAAATTTTAGATAAAAACATTGCGGCTAGTGATGAATTAAAATTCCTTGGTATTATAATGACCAAGTACAACAAGTTTTTTGCACACGTGAACTACATATGCGAAAAAGCCGGTAGAGTAATTGGAGAGTTAACGAGACTAATGCCTAATCTTGGAGGCCCGACTTTCGGTGGGCGGAAGTTATACCATAATGTTATAGATTCGATACTTACCTATGGATCCCCAATATGGGGCGAAAAGGTGATCAGTTATTCCCGGAATACGATGATCCTAGAAAGCATCCAGCGAAGAAGCCTCAGTCGCGTAGCTAGAAGCTACAACACAGCGGGCAAATATGCCCTATGTGTAGTTACAGAATGTCTTCCTATCACGGAAATTATAGAAGAAAGGAAACAGACTTGCTAGCTCACACGTGAAATCCAGTGGGATGATAATGACGACGAAGACACCATCAGCCGCAAGCACGAGAACCTAGAACAGAGAAGAAAAGAGATTATTAATGAGATATGGAAAGGATGGGATAGGAGATGTCAGTGAGGATATTAAGGACTCCGAATGGACGAGGAAAATTATATGGTGCCCCTCTAAATAGAAAGACAGGAAACATGGTCGTCTGAACTATAGACTAACCTAGGTATTAACGGGACACGGTGTGTTCGAAAAGTTTAGGAAATGGATAGGTAAGGCCGAAAATGACACCTGTTGGTGGTGTGACGGAACGACTGATGATGCTGAACACACCGTGGTGTATTGTAGTAGATGGGATGCGGAAAGAGAGGAGCTGTGCGGTAAAATAGGAATGAGAATAGAAGTTGGAAACCTAACAGATGTAATGTTAAGGATCCCACAGGACTGGCATGATGTGAACAATTACATTAATACAATTATGAAAGGTAAGGAAGAATGGGAAGGAAGCTGGAGAAGGAGGCTAGAGGATAAAGGAGGGATAAGAGGTAATGATAAGGGGTAAGAGGAAATAGAAGAAAACAAGAATTGAAAAGACAAGAACAGGTGTGGAAAGGGCTGAGGAGTTGCCGGCCGGGAGATATGCGAGAAGCGGGGCCCCGGCCGGTGGTAGTCCCAGCATGATAGGTGACGGAAAAGGGTCAGAAGGACCCTGGGAGAGGAGGTTTAGCGGGTAGGGGGCGATCCTTTTTCCCGACCGCGTCGAGTCCCGCACGGTTTGTTACTGCATTCCGGGGGGGGGGGGGGGGGGGGGGGGGAAAGATTCCCCCCCCCCCCGCCCCGGCACGGGGCCCCGCGGGTTTGGGGGGGGGGGGGGGGGGGGGGGGGGGCTGGTGCGTAAAAAGCATTCCTCCTCTCCCTTAACAAGAAAAAGGTCTTGGTTAGGTCTGGGTTAGGTCCCAAAAACCCGCTTAGTACGTCGATGGTCCTGAATTAGGCTCGGGCTATGGACAACAGGTCATAGGCGGAAAAGTGAAGGATAATTGCAACCCAAGAAACAGGGCCGAGCCCCGGTAGCGCCGCAGTGATTCCGTTGACGCCGATATGGAGTGCCTTCAGGAAACGATGGGTGTCCGAATCCTGTCTACGTCTAATTTTTATTGGCCTCTGTTTATTAGCTAGGTCCCAAAAAACTAACTGAAGAGAGTCGCTTCAGCTCTTTCTCTATAGAGGAAGTCGGAGCGACGGAACGAGGATTTGTGGCTGGTAAAGCCACCGCCGACACGGAACGGTCAGATGGATCCGCGGTTTCCGCGATTTTGTCCGCCACCTGCGCTAGCTTGTCGAGGTCCGTGAACCCGGTCGAAGATAAAATCGCGCGCTGGTTCGCGGAAAGGTGTTCTAAGAACACCGTCCGAATGACGGCATCGTCGCAAGTGTCGTCATTGAGGTTTCGTAATCGGTTCAATATAAGGGAGGGTTTGCCATCGGACAACGCCTGCCCTTTCAACAACTGTCGGAGATTAGTCTCCGCGGATGGACCGTAGGTCCAGAAAGAAGGATTAGATCCTTTACACACGTCGCGACTTCGTAATCAATCGCTGCTAGTACCGTGTCCGCCATCGTTGCTTCCGAGGTGATGCGGCCGGAGCGCATCGTACTCTCGGCTTGCGCAAACCATAGACCGGGGTCATTGCGATAAAACAACGGCATCTTAGGAACGCGGTACGTCTCGACATGGCTCACGCGCGAGTTCTCAAGAGGCCTCGGCGCTGACCCGCTGGCCTCATCAGCCATAATGACCCTGTACAACAAGAAAAACACGGATGGAAACAGAGAACCCGACGAAAAAGTGATCCCCGGACCAGATATCGAATCGATTACCAAACGAGCTCGCAGACAACAAGGCTAACCGGGACGCGTCGATACGTTCAATCGAATACGCCGAGATCGCACCTGATAGCGCACATAAGTAGTCGCTACAATACACGCATATACAAACACGGGGCCGCAATACACAATGCTACGAACGACTCCTCCATATAACGGGTGTGCCAAATAGACTAACGCGATAGCCCGAGGGGCATACCGATCGCAGGGGGCGACGGGGGAATACGTGTGACACGCACGCAAAATCGACCTTTATTTTTCGAGCGTCAATAGACGCGATCGCCCGAAGGGCACACCGGTCGCGGGACGCGACCGGGGGGGGGGACACAACGTACGCGCGCAAAAACCGACAACAGATGTAGTACCTATACAGGGTCGCGAGCACGCGAAATATGCGACGTTAACGGAAGGTCGAAGGAAACAATCACCGCATCGCATGTTGATGATATTCCGTGGGAAACGAACACTCGACGTTTACACGTGCTAGAAACGCGCGGTAGAGACGAACGACTACCTGCCGACACAGCATGTACAAAAATGCGATTTGAATTCGCGCGCCACTAGGCAGGCGATTACGCCGCCTGAAAGGTCAAAAATGGCTGACAACGACACGTCGCGAGAATCAAGAACGCGACGACGACCGATACACAAAATGGCTGCCGATTTGAGCACTACGTATAACGTGGCGAGAAAGGGCGGACAGACACATGCGACGGACGCATGCAAATGAATTACGCCGACACACACGCATAGCACACGTATTTCACTCACTGAACACACACCACGTGGCTGCGGCTACCTCAGCTTCATGGACTGCAGTTCCTCGTAAATCGGGGAGTCCGCAGCGTTGAAAAGGCGCCGGTGTCGGTGGCTTCACTCACGCTCCTTTCCTTCCTTCCACGCTGTCTCGTCCTTGACGGCTCCTCAGCAGGCAGCAACAACAGGAAACATGCTCCACTTCATCCTTCTTCAAAGGCGTGTATCCCAGACGCCGAATATCACGTCGGGGTCACCAATGTGGGCAATAATATGATGTATATGGTGGTGTAGAACGGTCCACCGACGAGAGAGAGGTATTCAGCCTCTCTCAGAACCCGGATGGGTTCTCGCGGTCACCAGTTGCCCTTCGGCAACAAGTTCGCGTAAACGAACATTCCTTTCACAGCGTGTTAAAAACTACGCGTCGACGAACCGAGGGTTCCACGGGCCCTTGGTCGGAACGTGTTCTACGAGTTCGTCTGATCCTACACATCGTATAGCCAAGTTTTATCCTGTTTTCTTCCCCTATTTCGTTCCACCAAATCCAAATCTTACCGTTTTGATTTCAATGTCTCTTTCGTCAAGGTCAAACCACTTCTTTAGCTCCTCACGCAGTTCGTCCTTCTCTATCGAGGGGTCTAGTTCTATAATTTCATAGGTTACCTTGGGTGTCAACCTTCTACCTGAGTGTTTCTCTCCCAAGGTTTCCTTGATTGTTTTCTCGAATGCTTCGCAGCATGTTTTCTTCTGTTATTCTATGACTAAGTCTTCACCTCTCGATTTCCTAACCATCTGTATTCCGTTTATTTTATCCCCTGCCCCTATCCCACGAGTGTCTTCCGGGCTATTATTTCGCGCGCGGAACGAGGGGAAGGAGCCTAGGATACGTAAATTAGCAAAACCAGCAATTTTTTAAACAAAATTTCCCACAGTTTTATTCAACCCTTCTTTCACAATATCGTGCCACTCTATACAGGACAACTTACACAGCAACCTATTCTATACTTTGCGCATAACCTTTAACCATTGCGGTGACCTATAACGACGTACACCTCTTTACATATACAGTAAACTGTATTTACATATACAGGGTGGTCCGTTTAAATAAGAACACCTAAATATCTCTTCTGGTTATTGTAATGCAAAAATTATTTGTTAGGTAATGTGCATGGTATCAATGGACCAAATATTTGGCACGAATTTTTTTTTCCGAGGGTCATTTTTTTCGCAGTTGTCAAGGTCATCGATGTTTTTTGGTACATAACTACATTTTTTTTATTGCATCGTGTAACTGATTGAAAAATACATTCAGATATGTATAATAACATGACCTTGAAATTAACGTGATCCTCAAAAATTAAAATTTTACTTAGAACTGATGTATATTGAGATCCTAGGCTTTCACCAAGACTCTACATCAAGAGCGTGAATGTAAATAAACACGGTTATTGTCACAATACTGATGATACCTAAGGATTTGAAATTCCGATCTGTTTCAATTTCTCTATCCGTGTATCGACATGCTGTTTGAAATGAATTACTCAATGCAAGAGAAAGTTGATATGGTCTTCATTTACAGTAAAGCTGATCATTGTTTAAGGCAAACAGTTAGAATGTATAAAGATAAATTTCCAGACCGTAATTGTCCATCACTTTCTACTTATAAAAAGTTGATCAGTCATTTTCGTGAAACTGGTACTGTTGTCAAAAAGCGTGTAAGAATCAGAACGATAAAGTTAACGAAACTCCACAAGTGAGTTTAAGACAACTCGAGCGTGAAAAAACATGGTATTTCTACAACAGGCTTAATACGGATATTGAAAGGAGAAAAATTTCATCCCTATCATCTATCGTTACATCAGGACCTTCACGGAACAGATTTTGTAAATCGTATGAATTTTTCTCGGTGGGGTTTGCAGCAATACGAAAATGAGGAATCATTTTTTAAAACAGTACTGTTTACTGATGAAGCGTCTTTCACCAACCATGGACAGCTAAATCTAAGAAACATGCATTATTGGTTAACTAACAATCCACACTGGCTAAGACTAGTGGATAAACAAAGACCGTGGAGTGTAAATGTCTGGTGTGGCATATTAAATAATCAAATAATTAGTCCTTATTTCATAAACGGTACTTTAAATGGAGAAAAGTATTGCAACATTCTTGCAAAATGAGCTACAAATGCTTGTTCATGATGTACCACTAGATATCCGTTTAAGAATGTGGTATCAGCATGACGATTGTCCGGCTCATTCTACACGTCTTGTCAAACAAATTTTGGATTTAAAATTTCCTACTCGATGGATTGGTCGTACCAGAGTTCTAGGATGTCCACCGCGTTTACCACACCTCACACCAATGGACTTCTTTTTGTGGAGAAAATTTAAACAAACAGTTTATAATGAACGACCAACTACACCAGAGGATATGAAGAAACAATTGAAAGATCTGTACAGTCGGTCAATGCACGTTTCAGAAAATGTATCAACGTAGAAGGACACCATTTTGAACATCTCTGATGATAACTTAAGAGAACGTGAGTGTTGTTAAAACAGTTAACACATACACACATCTGTAGATCGATATTCTTAGTGTGATAAAAAATATTATCGTCGCATTCGTAGGTTCAGGAGTCGTGGCCTAAGATATTCGACATCAGTTCTAGGTATAACATTGTAACAGACCTGTACATCGCCGGGTCTGTTACTGACAGCTCAGGTCCGAACGACGCCGAATACCGCGACCGAAGGATGCCGAACTCGCGTACCGTTCCGACCGCCCCGCACCACCTGCCGGACCACCGAACTCGCGTACCGATCCGACCGCCCCGCACCACCTGTCGGACCACCAAACTCGCGAACCGAGCTAAACACACCGCACCAAACCCCGTACCACCGAATAGATTTGGCGGGAACCGGATGCCAAAATACGGCAAAACGGATGCGCCCCGACGCCCGACGAAGAATATTTAGGCGTCTTTCTAGATAATAAGAATAATTATTTTACCCATGTGGAGAAGGTTAAGACTAAAGCCTCTAAAGTGATGGCGGAATTAGCACGGCTGACGGCTAATATTGGTGGACCCACTACTGGAGGAAGAAGGCTGTATTATCATATTTTAGAATCGATCACTACTTACGCTTGTCCTGTTTGGGCTGACAAGGCTTTAGAATTCTTTAAAAATCGGACTGCGATTGAAGGTGTACAGCGTATTGGACTGAGCAGAGTGGCCCGTTCGTATCGAACTGTGAGCTGCGATGCGTTATGTGTAATTACTGGGATACCACCAATGGAATTAACTATGTATGAAAGAAGCAAGATTTTTAATAATATTAAGCCGAAGTATAAGATTTTACCAGAAGACTCTGAAGGAACTAGATTGGATAAATTAGAAGCTGAAAAGAATGAAGTTATGATCTTAAAGGTAATGACACTTACCTTATGGCAGGAACGCTGGGAGGCATCTCGGAAAGCTGCTTTGACGAGACGTTTGATACCGGATATTCGACGTTGGTTGAATAATAAAACTGACGGATTAAATTTTCGGCTTACACAGGTCCTTACGGGACATGGTGTTTTTAAGGCTTACTTACATCGGATTGGTAAACAAGCAGATGACTTATATTGGTACGGATGTGGTGTTAAGGATGACGCTGAGCATACTGTCTTTGTATGTGACCGATGGACTATAAGGAGAGAATTTTTGAAGATAGACCTCGGAGTGGATTTAATACCGGAATGCTTTATTGATATTATGCTGTCTAAAAAAGATGCCTGGAAAAAGATTGATGTATTTATTAATTACATTATGAAAACTAAAGAAAATGACGAGCACAGATTTGAAAGAGAAACATAACATATTATGAAATACATAACATATCTGGAATACTTACCATGAAGACTACCTGGAAAAGAAATAATTATTTATTAAAAGACTACCTCGAAAAGAAATATAAATTACTTGCTATAGAATACTCACACTAGATAAACATCTTGAGATATTCAGATACTTACCGTAGAAGATTATATTAAGAAGACTTACTGGAAAGAGCAAACAGGAATAGAGTAAGTCCCGCGAGATCAAAGGAGACCCGACAAGATGCGTCGACCAACACCGGGCGTAATGCGAATAGTAGGTTCCCGAGTGTTGTGTATGTCGGGCTCAGCGGAGACGGGCTACATAAAAGCCCCGTAGGAGGGGGTTTAGTGGGTATTATCGGTCCTTCTGACCGACTGAGTCCCACACTACCCGGCCAACTGTCATCTTAGGCCGGGTGTGCGTAAATGCATTCCCCCTCCTCCTGAAAAACAAAAAAAAAAAGACCAACTATTATGCCACAGTCCAAAAAGGAAGCGTTCAATCGGCCCGGTGTCGAAAAGGAACGCGTCCAATCGGGACACGTCCAATCCGTCTGCGTCCAAGTGGGACACCCCCATTCAGTATTTGTAACCCGCAGCACACGGTGGCTGGAGGAGCGTCATCGAAGGGGAATTTCTCATTCGGATGAGACGCAAAATATCAAACTGCATTGTGGTATTCCGCCACAATCCCTGTTCGGCGTCGACCGACGGTCGGAGTCGCCTGGGGGCCGGGGCCGCTCAGTGATGAGCGCACGAGGATGTTCGAGGAGTGATGGGAGAGAAAGTTGCACACTCCGTTTGTAGCTTGAACCTCACTTTATTAACAAGTGACGCGGGTCGCCAAATAAAGTACGCACGGAGATCTTGCTCGTGATCGTTTCTGCTACGATTCGCGCCGGAAATCTTGCGGAGTTCCTCGATGAGGACTCCCGCGATCGGAAATCGTCCACGCGAACGCCGGAAATCTTGCCGCGAGCAGAATCACGCAACGCGATGCGGAGGATCGGCGAAATTACAGTGAAAAACCGTAAGCAAAGCGTCGAGAAGTTCGACGGAACCAGAGCGCAAAGATATAAAGTGAGACAATTGAATGAAAACTGGGAAGACAGAGCGACCAAGAGAGCGCTCCGACATGGGAGAGCCTTTAAATATTCGTCGACCAGCAGGCGTGGTCGTACATGATTGGTGCAGGATCGAACGTATGATCCTGTTAGACGATACGTTCGAGATTCGAATTGAGTGTTTACCGGCAATGAGAGCTGACAATTATGACGCGAGATCGAGCAACGGCTACGGGTGCTCGCTGCGTGACTGACTCTAAACACATAAGAAAAAAAACAAATGAAGAAGCCGGAGCGAACGACGCTCGACGGTTGGCGTAACTGCCGGCAATTCTCTAATTCGAATCCCGAACAATCCCGAAGAGCGCAATCGAATCGGTCCCTAACAGGAGAGGGGTCACAAGATAGTCCAACACGCGTGCCGAGATCCGGTGTTCCCTTTTCCCAATTTTTATCGAAAATTGGGAATGCTCGACCGCTCGATCGATCGTCTCCGTGGCCAGGAGAAAATAACAGGGTTTCGCGGTATTCTCTATTGAGACAACCCCGTCGTCAACCCGATCTATTACATCGCGACTCACGAAAGTGATAGACGAACCCGAATCTACCAGGGCGCGAACCGGTAGCCCTCCGACCAACGCTTCCACCGTTAATAGAGGCGGTCTCTTCCTACCTCCGAGAGTTAACACTCGGGCCGATACTAATTCCGGCGAAGTCCCTCCGGCCCCCTCGAGTGACTCCTCCCCCCATTTCCCGCAGATCGGTTGCATTTCCGGCAGTTATTAAGGGTTACACCCTTTGCCCCGCACCCGAAGCAGTGTACTCGTGGTGCCTCCCGGGAATCCGCGCCATATGCCCGTTTTTCCGGCAGTTCCAACACTCGAACGGCGAACTCCCGGACGCGCGTTGTCTGTCGCGCGGCGGTTCCGTTCGCCGATCGGTGTTCGCGGTGTCTTCCGGTTTACGAGGTGGGGGTGCATATGATCGTTCCCTCAGCTCGGCCCGGTAGCCCGATTCCCTCCGCCCGGCAACTGAAAAATTTTTCGCGCACGGCGCTAAAGGGTCCCGTTTGCCCGGCCCGAGACGGGGTTCTCCATATGCGGGGGTGGGGGTACGGTCACTCTCCTTACCACTTCCGGCAGCGATCACGTTCGCGTATTCTACGTGCACGGTCCTTCCTCTCCCCGGTTGTTTGTGAGAGGCGAGGCGATTGGGGTCATACGCGAATGTCGGATGAGCCATCTCCGATGGCTTCGGGTTTCGTTTCAGTTTACCCACGTCGGATTCGCGTTCGGCCTCTATTAACGCCTTCTCTAATTGGTCGAAGGTGGTGAGAGCAGCTAACGAAATCGCGTTTCGGCTAAGTAACGGCTTCGGCCACGGTGGGTCTAAGCGGTCGAACATCCCCCCCATACTGACGAGGTAATCGCGAATGGGTTCGTATTCCCCTTGTGAACGATCTTTTATGTTCCGAGTTAGAATGTCGTTGTACTCCGGGTCGCCGAAGTATTCCCGAAATTCGCGTACGAACTCCTCCCAAGTCTCCATCCGGGCTTCCCTCCCCTTGTACCAGTGGAGTGCCGTACTCTCTAGGCAAACCGTCATGCAACGGAGCAAGCACCGGTCCGGGATGTTATTGTGCCTACGACGGTCCATGAAGCGTTCGAGGAAGGCTTCTGAGTCTTCCCCGGGTGCCCCGGAAAATTTTATACGCCATCGTCTCATTATTTCCGATAATGGTGTTCCTCGGCAGTACATTTCGCCACTGGTAGTCGGAGAGAGTTGCCCCGAGCTACCGGAGTAGGAAGGGTAGGCCGATTCTGGACCAAGTTCATTGACCTTCCGGGGCAGACCTAACCGGGGTAGGGGGCAAGGCCCCCCACCCCACCCCCCTTCCCTGGGGGAAGGGAGATTTTGGTGGGAGGACCCCCACCCCCCTTGGGAGCCCCTCCTCCCCTTCGGGGAAGGGGCATTTTTGGGGAGCCACCCCCGAGACCTAACCGGGCAGGTATTTTCGGGAGGTCACCCCAGTCCTAATCGGGCAGGCATTTTCGGGGGTCACTCCCAGTCCTAACCGGGCGGACTTTTTTCGGGAGTCACCCCCGGTCCTCGAACTTGGGTCATGCGCGGAATTTTGGGAAGTCTGCGGTTCGCGCGAACCGTATACTTCAACGATGTAACCGAGAATGATGGATCGGACGCCTCTCAGACCCACCCATTCTTTCCTGCAGTGGTGGGGGGGGGGGGGCAACAGGAATGTGCTGAGCAATCAGTTCTTGCCTGGAATATCGGCAAGCGACATATTATAAAGTCGTTTAAGACGCAGACATAAGATTGCTGAGTTTGTTGTACCACTATGGAATCGCGACACGTGGGAAAAACACATCGGGTGTAATGCTATACCCCTACGGAGATTCGCAAAACTCATATTCATCCGCGCAGTGGTGGGGGAGCAACAGGAATTTTCTGAGCACTCAGTTCTTGCCTGGAATATCGGCAAGCGACATATTATATATTCGTTTAAGACGCAGGCATAAGATCGCTGAGTTTGTTGTACCACTATGGAATCGCGACACGTGGGGGTGTAATGCTATACCCCTACGGAGATTCGCGGTAGACATGTAAGTTTGCTGAGCAATCAGTTTCCTGTAATGTTATACCCACCTTTGGCGAATCTCGGCACGTTGCAAACACATCACGTTAAATATTATAAAATTCTTTTATGATGGTATAAATATATTTACATATTTTTTATATTTTATAATAAATATACTTAAGAAAATTGTGTAAAAAAAAAATTCTTTTTCCCATATTCTTCCCCTTTATTATTATCCATATTGTCCTCTAGTTAAATATTATAAATTCTAAGTAATGCGTCTTCGAAAAAATTCTTTTATGAAATATGGAAAAAAA
>CM052214.1:84032-94073 GCA_028454225.1 Lasioglossum leucozonium
AGACCCGCTTCTCGGAGCTCCTCTATGATTGACATGATTTCGTTATCATGACCTGTATGTTCAGCAGCTCGCGAAGCCATCAACAATCTAATTCTATCCACTAACTCGTTTGGATCATCCCAATGTACATAATCAATCACATTATCGGTAACCATCATGTGTTCTGGTAATGTATTAGACTCCGAGGGAAACCCTCTTCCACTGCGTGGCCGCATTTCAAGTAGCGTGGCAATTATATGTTTATACTTGTATCCTCTGTTACTCAATGGGGGATTTGCAGCATTATGGTTGCGTCTGTGTGCATTCGTTGTCAGAAGTATACTTTTATATTTTTGTTTGTCCACATCAGTGTATATTGTATCGTCGGGAAGTCTCTTGAAAATCAGTTCGAAAAGACCTGGTGTTCCTTTGTATTTTACATTATCAATAATTATATTATCTTCCGTGTCTACGTCGAAATTCTTATCTCCAAGCATCAGAGCATTTTTTTTTATAGTACACGCCATACACGTGGTCGACCTGTTTTTTCTTATCTGTGAAAAAGAAGTTCAAATATTCCTGAGATAGCGGTCCGAGATTCTGATTCAAATAAGTAGTGGCATCTGTGTGCTGTTCAGGATTCTCAGTAATCTCCCGCATTGTCGTTTCAAGAATATTTTGTTCGGATGTTTCTGTATTTGCATCGTTCGTCCATACTTCTTCTGCAGGAGGCTCGGGATGTGGATAAAGTCTTTTCGATAACGGACGCGGTGTAGATTTAAAAGGTGTTGATGTTTCCGGACGTACTCTCTTCAATCCGCGATGTTGGGGTGGTTTCAACCCATGATATTGGGGCGTAGCGTTAAGCATGGGCGGCTGATGTAATGGAGATGTTGACTCTGAAGAGGTTTCTCCATCATATTGGGGAGTAGCGTTAAACACGGGCAATTGCTGTTGATCCAATTGGGATGCCGTCTTTGAAGATGTCTCTTCCGGAATTGGGTTAGGTTTTGTGTTTTCAATCAATTCTTTCAAAGGTTTAATCACGGGTTGCAAGTTACGTTCCAACACTGCATCGATATCCATTTTCCCAGCTTTTAGCGCTAAGTATTTTTTTCGTATAGCTTCACTCGTATTGGCAATCTCCTTTGTTAAAATTTCTTTTTTCCTCTTTTGTTCAACAGATTTTTGCCCCATGCTCGATTAGAAACGCTTTAACACTGGTCAATATACGTTCGACACCTGTTCAATATCCGTTCGATGTCTGTTCGATAACGTTCGTCACCCGTTCGACACCCGTTCGTTGCCCGTTCGACACCCGTTCGACACCCGTTCGACACCCGTTCGACACCCGTTCGATGCCCGTTCGACACCTGTTCGACACCCGTTCGATGCTGTCACAGGTTGACAGCCAAATGATATAGTTATAATACGACATAGTCATTAAATCCTCGTCGATAGCGACCTCTTTGCATAGGACTATCCTTGTCTATAACCACAAATCCATAGTTTTGTTGCCAACATTTTGCACACAGTCCGCTAAATTGTCCAAACGTCATGTCTGTATTTACATGATCATCATATATAAATTGTCACGCTGCCCTTTTTTTCTCGCCGGGATGGTGATCCCGGGAAAGGGGCAACTCCGAGGTTTTACAGGCCCGGGGTCCGGGCCGCGCACGGCCGTGCACTCGCGGTCCCTTCGGGACAAAATCGGGATCCTCGGAGGCGTACTCACAGCCGCGTGCTTTTATTTTTCGGGCGCCAGGTACCGAAAGGGTACCGATAATTGTTACGCTGGGTAACTGTTCTCGCGGGCGTCTCCGAGAATCGGCGAGATTTTGAGGGGAATGGACTCTACCACGGTTCGGACACGGGAGGAAAGCGGGGACAGCCCTCACGGCAGGGTGGATCGCGAGGGTTCAGAAAAGTACAACCTTTGGGCTCGAACTTGCGTTTATTGCGCGTCAAGGGATTACAAAACCGCGGCCACGTGGCCGCACCCTAGAGACCGCGCTCTTTATACAATTATGCGGACGATGGAGGTGTCCCTAGAGCGCTCGGTTGTCGATTTTACAAGTATTACACGCAAATGGTCGGCTCGATCCGATTGTTCGGGACTGTCGCGACGGCTATCCGGTCCTTCTCGCTCGCGCGGTTCGATCGTATCGCGCTTCGTACCCGATCTCGAAAGTTCGTCCGACGGAACGGTCGGAATTCCGAGTTTTGCGACCTGCCCTATACTCTCCGCACGATCCGCGTCGCGTCTTTCCCCGAGGAAATCTTCCGGCTCTCCGATTCTACCCGCGACCTCGACAATCTCACAGCATCGGCACACCGATGCGAGATTCTGCGGTCGAGGCGAGACGCGCCTCGACTCGCGCTTCCGATGGAAGACGTTGCGGGAGGTAACGCCGTCGGGTATCTTTGCTATACCGGGCCACTTCGCGATTAAAGCCAATAACAGGCGATCACTGTCGGACTTACCGCTTCCTGCTGGCCTCGATATCCTTTTCCAGACTCCGTCCGCGGCGCCTCGGGGTCCCTCCGGGAGTCCAACGAAAGTAGGGAGACTCGGGAACAACGGCCTTGTTACTTTCGGCACTCACACACCTGCCCATGACCGATAGGGTGTCCCGAAAACTAGCGGGCGCGAGACGTAGGTGATAGGGGGGTCGGCACGCGACGAGATGCGAAAGCAGTGCGAGACGATTAACTGGACGAGTCGAGATGTCTAGCGAAAAGCCGTAACGACAGTGATCGCCTAATTTTCGCTACGCGGCGCGTCGCGGTTCCTTTCCCCCCACTCTCGACGCCTAGGGCACGGCGCTAGTTGTCGCAGCGGCCTAGTGCCCTCTTCCGCATTCCGCTCGGACTTTCTCCCTCTTGGTCCTTGGGCCCTGGACCGGAAACCTTTATGACGGCCGCTTCCCGCGACCGGGGGCGTTTAACCCTGCCCCTGAGCATCGCCGCCCCATCTCTACGAGCCCCTTTCGTCGTATGATGAGCCGGTGTCGAGGATGTATTCTTGTTGGTCAGCTGTTCCGACAGGGGGTTGCTCCTCTCCGCCGGCGTCTCCGGGTTGATCAGCCCGTGAGCGACGATCCCATATCTCTCACCTACGCGCGTGGGAGTTTCCATATCTTATCCGGGCGTCCTTGCGGCGGGTATCTCTCGAGCCAGTGGTGGGGCCGCGCGCCCTTCGCGCGAAGCTGAAAATGTGGCCGTACTCGGCACGCGTAACAAAGTATGAGCCGGAATTCGCGGTTTTATCATAATTCCCTCGAGGAAAGCGCTCTCGGATCCGTTCGCGGGCGGTTCGGTCCCAATCGTGATAATCTGAACGAAATATTGGGGCGCGCGGTGTCGTCGCCGATGTGCAACGTCACAAAATATATAAAAGTCGTCCGCCCTTCTATTAGAAAGGCTCTTAAGAAAGGTGTAGGACAATAGGAACCCTTGCGGTGCGCGGACCTGACATTTCTACCTCTTGGTGGGTAAAAGGACGGACGACGTTTTCGAACAGTTACCCATTAACTCTACGTACCAGTCTGCAGGAATACCGAAACATGTGATTGCCATAAATTCTAGTCTTACAGCGGTCCTTCTCGTATCCTGTTTTTCGTCAATCCACCCCGTCGTTTTCGTAACCGTGCTACAGCGTGCATTTTCGACACGAAGAACGACCTCCCTTTTCAGAAAATCAGTGTCGTTCGAGCCGTGGTGGAGAGAACATCTCCAAAGAGTTATCAAAACTCACGGTTGTTAGTCTGTGTGTTTTTAATAGTGATCATCAGTAGACTGCGGGTTTTTATGCAAAATAAAAGTTGGCTGCTGCTGTTGCAAGGAACAGTAGCCAAACAGATATTTCATTTTTATACATTGTATTTTTTTTATAAATTATAGCAGTTTTTCATCTCTGTACTGTTTTAAATTGCACGTACTCATTTTTGCTAGAAATGCATGAAAACCGCCGTCTACTGATTTCATACCTCATTATTGTGATTTGTGCTGTGATACAAGTGTCACTGGAATTTTTATTAGTGCATAGCTATGTGGTGACAAGTGTGAACAGTGATCGCGAGTGTGCAAAATTATTTATCGTAAGAACAGTGAATGTGAAGGTCCGGATCATTGACCTCACCCTGCATCCCTTGGGACTTACGTTATCGGATACCTGCTATTAACCACCAGCTGTGCGGTTCGTTGACCTGACCGGTACAACCCTTGGATTTCGGCACTGCCGCATACCTGAGGCCAGCTGTACAGTTCATCACCGAGTGGCCCAGTGAGCCACTCTTCTAAGCAGCAAGTGGATTAACGGCTAAATAAGTGAGTTTTTAGAATACGTAATTCTAAATTGCCTACTCTTTCGCTTGTTCATTTCTTCTTCGCGGTGATCCGCTAACGTTCCAGCGAGGGGATCCTCCTGACGCGCCGTACGATCTTTGCCAACACGCGTCTAGGTCGCGCTCTGATTGGTCAGTATTTTTCGTTAATAACTCCTAAACGAAGCCCCGGCGGACATTTTTGCAAAGGAAAATGTTGTTTCAAATCACCCCAGGAAACCCCATTTCCCGGAAGAACGATAGTTTTGGGACACCCTGTATATCTCGACTTTACTCGTATAGCGAAAATTGCTCGTATAACGAATTTTCATCCGCTCCTACCTACGGTAAGACATTCGAAATTTCGTTTTTTGAAACTGTTATATGTCGTGAACTATTAGCCTGATCTTTTTAATTCTTTCTTTAAACAAAAGTTAAGGGCTTCCCTTAACTTTCTTAAACAGGCGCAAAAACCCCTATCCCTACGCCTTTCCTAGCTAACATCCCTAACACTATTAACACCACGACACTTATACTACATTCACACATATATCACACTGTCTTACGCTAATAGAACTATGCCTAATTTCCTAAAACTAAGATCCTATATTCCTAAAATTAACACACACACACGCCGAACGTTCACACACCCGAAGAAAAAACGTAAAAAAGAAAAAAAAACCTTACACCTAAAAAATGAACCGCTAAATATTTATACTAAATCTTAAACTGTAAATTAACACGAAAAGAGCACATGGTATTATTTAAATACAATCCGAAAATCACGAATATACCGAGAAATTCCGTATCGATCTAAATTAACCACAGCTATATCGCGTATCTATCCGTCACCGAAATTCCTCTACTACCGCAATTCGTCTGTTCTCTACTCAGAATCACACACGAGGTTCTCGGTACAAAGGAGGAAATCGTTCTCGCCATGTCCTAACATCTGTTTGATTTTGAACATCTGCAACTCGATTAGCAACAAATGTTTTCAGCGTGTTAGGAGGTCTTTGCAACCAATGCAAGACGATGGTGGAATCAGTCCATAATACCGTGCGATGTATTTTATGCCGAATTATTTGTTTGATCGACGTGTATAAAGTGGCGAGTAAGTGTGCTGCCCATAATTCCAACCGGGCTAAACTGATAGTTTTCAACGGTGCCACGCGAGATTTGGCACATATTAAATGCGTTTTTATTCTTCCGAATGAGGATATGGATTTATATAGATGCAGGCTGTGACCGTTATTTATCTTTTTTCAAGATAGATTCTCGATAGGGCGATCACGACCCTTGATTGACTTGTCTTTATTAGGTTCGTGCCTCCAGGCACTGGAAAGCGGAGAGTGTTTGGGACTTTGTCAAGAAATCTAGACGTTATTCTGGTAGAATTTGAGTATATTCTGATATGACGATGAATTCGTACACTATGAATGTTTTAATAACCTTCGAACAAAACCTAATGAGTACGGCGATAGATATGTCGCAAAATTTTACAATATTTATAGGACACTGACGTAAACGGCGTCAGCTCGCAACGCGAAATACACGGAGACCTCACGTATACGGCGATACGCGATTTTAAACAAAATAACCATTTTTAAGGGACCCTGACGCAGACGGCGTCAGGTCGATCGCAGCGCGATATTCACGGATACCTAACGTTCACGGCGTTAGATAGGACTCAACATCTGGGTCGGTATTGTATTTCGAACGAGATCGGATAGTTGTAACATCCACGTATCATGCCGATTACTCGGGATGGGAACGCAGATGACAACATGTTAAAATATCTTAATCGTCTGCCACACCAAAAGAGTTCAATCGTCTGCACTAGGTGGATTCGGACGAACTCCGGTGTTGGAAGAACGATTTCAATATGACTTTATCCCGTGTGCTAACTACGCGATTTCAGACCGCTCTGACCCGATGCAAGGACCGCTGTAACACTCGTATACCTTGCCGATTGCTCGGAATAAATACACAAATGACAACGCGTTAAATATCGCTATGATCTGCCACGCCGAAGGAGATCGTTCGTCTGCACTTCGTGGTTTCGAACGGACTCTGGCGTTGGGAGAATAATATTGATACAACTTATTCCTTGTTTCCCTCTGCGCGACTTGCGGATCGTTCTTACCCGATGATTATCCCGGACGATCAAGGACCGTTGTAACACCCATGTACCATGCCGATTTCTCAGGATAAATACACAAGTGACAACGAGTTAAATATCTCGATAATCTGCAACGTCGAAGGAGTTCGTTCGTCTGCACTTCGTGGTTTCGAACGGACTCTGGCGTTGGAAGAATGACCTTGATACAACAGAATCCTTGCTTTCGCGACGCGACGTGTCAACCGTTCTGACACGCTAATTGTTTCGAACGTTCAAGGACCGCTGTAACACCCGTGTACCATGCCGATCGCTCGGAATAAATACACAGATGACAACGAGTTAACTATCTCAATAATCTGCCACGCCGAAGGAGTTCGTTCGTCTGCACTTCGTGGTTTCGAACGGACTCTGGCGTTGGAAGAATAACCTTGATATAACTGAATTCTTGCTTTCGCGACGCGACGCGCAGACCGCTCGACACGACGACTGTTCCGGACAATCAAGGACGCTGTAACACTCGTGTACCAGGCCGATTACTCGGAATAAATACACGAATGACAACAAGTTAAATATCACAATAATCTGCTACGCCGAAGGAGTTCGTTCTTGTGCACTTGGTGGTTTCGGACGAACTCTGGCGTTAGAGGAATAATTGGGATATAACTAAATCCTTTTTCGCGACGAGAGAATTTACGGCAGACCGTTCTGCTTGACTTCCGAAAGCCTATACAAGCGGGCTCAGTCACCCGTCCGGTTATCCGCGTCTCGTACCTTTATAAATTTGACTGCTGCGCTGGTCCGCGATATATTCACGGTCTACGAATATTTCCAGTGCCCTAATACGGTTTGCATTAGCAGCTCCTCGGTTTGAGGCGCGTACGAGACGAGGATAACCCAGGCGGTTTGACTAAGGCACCAAGTCGGTTTGACTTCCCGTTCTCGCGCCGGTTTTCGGAATCCGTCTTGACGCGTGCTTCTCGAACCGTTCCCAGACGCAGAGTGTCGATCATTTTTCGCGCATCGACCTCCTTCGATCTAGATCGAGTAGGGATCGATGCGCACGCACTTCTAGACCGGCGTGACCTCCCGATTTCGTTGAAATATCGATAATATATGTCGCGGTATGGCTAGGTGGGGCGACAACGTTATTGTGACACACGATGAGACGGTGTAGGTCGAGTCTATGTATACATACACAGACCGATATACACCGTTTTCACATTTATGTAACTGGTACGGTTACAAGGCATCGTACGCGCGTTCGCTCACGTCGCAAAAACCGTGGATTTTTGGGAAAAACGAGTAATTCCATGTTGCGCGATATGACGTTTGAAGGCGACACCATCAAGTAATTTTAATTTTTCTAGAAATTCTAACCATTCAGTTTGAATATTAGTGGGCAAAGATTCGTCCCAATGGATACGGAGTTGCCATAATCTTTACATGAGTATCTTCGCGACAATGGTAACCGTTCCAAGAAGATCGAGCGAATCAAAAATCTTGGCAATGGCGGATAGCATGGTACGTTTCGTATGCGTTCGTTTAGGATCAATGGATACGGTATATCGAATCGAATCATCACGCGGGTTCCATATTATCCCCAACGTCTTCAAGGTCTTGTCACCGAAATATTTGGGGTGTACTTGTTCGTCCGAAAGACTCGATAATAATTTGGGATCGTTGGACACCCACTCTCGAATGTTTAGCCCTCCCTTTTTCAGTACCGTAATTATGTTGTTTCACAATTGAAGGGCTTCCCGATATGTTGCTGCACCAGTCAAAAGATCATCTACGTAGATGTCTCTTTTAATGGCTCGAGATGCAGTGTCGTAATTGTCCGATTCATCGTCCGCCAATTGATGCAAACACCGGATTGCTAGATATGGAGCTGCTGATAAACCGAAAGTCACCGTATTCAGTTCATAAGTAGCGATTTCGTTACGATTGTTCCTCCAAAGAATCCGTTGGTACGGGCGATCCTCTGAACGTACAAAGAACTGACGATACATTTTCTCTATATCCCCAGTTAAAACATATGTATACGTTCGAAAACGTAATAAAAGGGAGAAAATGTCGTCTTGAATAGTCGGACCAGTTTGGAGAGCGTTGTTTAAAGATATCCCGGTGCTGGATTTAGCCGATCCGTCAAATACAACCCGACATTTCGTCGTCGAGCTGCAGGGTTTTAGGACGGCATGATGCGGCAGATAGAACCCGTATGAATCGTTTCACATTCATTTAGCCCTTCGATATTCACCACCCTTTGTTGCATAGGCAAATTTAATTTCAATGCAAACTCTTCGGTAATTAAATTTGCAGTTGAACAAGTGCGCGACCTTCGATAAGTCATTGATTGCTGTCGTGTGCATGTATAATTGCCGAAAGCATAAATTCATGCGTCGACCCATCGGTAATGAGAGTATGAAATCGAACGAAATTCGATGAAATATCTAAGGGCGGCATTGGAAGTCGAGACTGGCTGTTTTGCGAGGTAGAATTTGAGTGTCGTGTTTCTACCGCTTTCGATTGCGAATTCGGTGACATATGCAACCTCGCATTGTGTTTAAAATTGCACAATTTCCGGAATTGCATTGTTTCGATGTATGGCCGGGTAATAGACACTTTTCGCATAGTTTTGCCCTACGGACGGCTTCGATTCGGTTCTCGATGTTCATTTCTATAAAACGAGGGCATTGAAACATACCATGTCCCGCATTTTTGCAAAATGCACAGTTTGTGCCTTTCGGTTTCGTTATGATAACGTTGCGTCGTTGGAATTTTGGCGACGAAGGTGGAGAGGTACGGTATGGGGGTGCTCGGACCGGTTGCTGCTCGCGATTGCTGCGTGTGACTCGATATGACG
The DNA here is from genome assembly GCA_028454225.1 of Lasioglossum leucozonium. Taxonomy (NCBI): domain Eukaryota; kingdom Metazoa; phylum Arthropoda; class Insecta; order Hymenoptera; family Halictidae; genus Lasioglossum; species Lasioglossum leucozonium. Next base: position 93,325 of record CM052214.1, read on the forward strand.
GAATTGCAGAAGGAACCTTGCGAATATGCGCGACCGATGCATAATCTTCGGATTGATGTGATGCAACATGTAAATGTTTAAAGATTTCTTGAACTTTAGGAACCTCCGATGATGTCAACGTTTGTTCCCAAGCCTTCCGTACCTCATTCGTCATTCTTGAGATCGCGATGCTAGTCAACAGATCGTTAGCTATATCCTCCCATGTCCTACCCATGGCTTGTAACGAGCGTAAATGCATTTGCATATAATTCGCCAGATCTCGAATCGCGTCCGGTGAATTATTCGGCATAAATGGCGTATCCCGTAAAAGAGCTGCGTGTCGCAGAACTAAGGCACGTTTGTTATGAAAAATGTCGATAATAATTATAATAAATATTATCGATAATAATTATTGCTGATGGTAAATGCGCCGATCGTTTCCACAATTTTACCCGACAATGATAATTGTAGATAGTTTAATTTCTGCACGTTACTCAACCTGGATTGCGAGTGAATCATTGTTAAGAACGCGTCCATGAACGTAATCCAGTTCTCAACGCGACCATCAATTTCGGCAAATTAATCTTCGGAAGATTTATCGGCAATTTCGATGTTGTTTCCTTTAATTCGCAAGAATCTATACTGTCACGTCCGGTGGTCCACCCAATAGTAATAATTAACGATTTGAATGTATGATTTTTATAAGTATTATCAAACCGCTAATTGTCAAATCCTCAAACGATGTATTGGGTTGCGAGCGATAGAATAAG
>CM052214.1:94573-108384 GCA_028454225.1 Lasioglossum leucozonium
TGACCTCATCAGCTGTCTTGAATCAGTGTGCATACGGATGCTAGCTTCTATGGACGATTCTTCCCGCACGCGTCGGAGATTTCCGTTCGCAGAAATCGCATGTCCTCAAAGTGGTCATATTGAAAAACATTTGTAATTGCAATGGGTTGTAAAATCGTCGACTCGCTTATGCTCTATTCCGTCGCTTGTCGTGCCTCTGCCCGCTGCAAGATCTCCGTCGCACGTGTCGAAGATTTCCGTTCGCGGCAGCGCCCGGTCAGGCTCCGCTCAAAATCTCCGTCGCGATCCGATGGCAGCAATCACACGGCCTCAAGATCTCCTTTCGGTCTGGGAGTGAGTCTCCCAACGTAAATTAAGTTTAATAAAGTGCAGTGTTTCAACATTTCAAGAATTTGTGGATATGTGTGAGAACAGTTTATAAGTGAAAGGGCATTGACCCCTTCTACTCGATAATTCCATAGGGCGGATATTAGAAATGCCCTTGTGGATTTTAACGAGTAGGTAGGTTCAATGTCGTTCAACGATATATTTAACATTTTCACCTCGCCGGGGCCCCAAATGACAACCAAGGTATGCATGCGTTTGTCACTTGATACGAGACTGTCGCGCGCCTGTGTGACGTATGCAACGTACACTTTTGTCAGAAGTTTTGCAGCATTTTAGGCGGATTTTTAATCGTTAATAACTAAATAACGAAGCCGAAATCGAAATTTTTTTATTCTTCATTTTCGTCTTATATTATCGTCGAGAACCACCCCTTAAAATTTCTCCCACCTGTAGCTAAACACCCTGTATAATAACGTGGTCTGGGTTGAGAAACCCGAAAGGAATATGTGAAATGGAAACTAGCAAATGGAATTTGATCATTAAGAGGGAATTGAAGGTGGCAGAGATAAGTACTCATGGAATATAAGACTTTAAGATACAGTGATATGTGAATTCATATATGAGCAGGGTCCTTAGTCAATCCAGAAATGTGGAAATACTGGTTTTGGAATAAATCACGTTTCAAAAAACTGGTATGTTATTAATACTTTATTTGTATTTGTACATATAAAGAATATACAGGAATATACATGAATGATTATTGCTTTGTCAATATAATTACGGAAATAATTGGTTGCTTTACAATTATATCTAGGGGAATCTAAATACTTGATGTTGTATGGAATCTAAGTATATAGGTTTTATTCGTAGATTTTACTCAATAAATAAGTTTTCTTTAAATTATATTAATTGGTATCTGTATATGATGACTTCTTGAGAGTAGTATGACGGAAATCTGGAACAGACAGTTACTACTTAGGTAATCTGTTGTGATTGCAGCAGGTAATATCTTGGCAACTGAAGAATGTGGGAGGAGACAGCGACTGGTCGTCCTGGACACGATACCGGCATCTCTATAGAAGTAATTAAGCTTTCCATTTATAAGGGAACAAAGTGGAATTGTTTCTGCAAATTAGAAGAGAAAATTATCATATTGTAAAACACGGAATACAGGAACGAATGGTTAAAATTTAATAAACCACGAGTTGTCACAGCATGGAATACTCTAATATAGTTATGTTATCTGTAAACTTAAGCATTTCAAGCATATTGTCTGCTTGTGTTAGTGAATGGAAATTCATTGGAAATAAATTCAGAAAATACTTGTACATTGCTGGTAAACTTTCTGGAGCTGAAGGCTGTAGGGTTGCCCGGCAGATCAGTCTCTGGAGAGGGATCGGTAATTTAAGTATGAAATACCGTAACATGGATATGTTATCTGTACATTAAAGTATCTGAAGCGGGAATTTGTTGGAAATGAATTTAGACGGTACTTGTAAATTGCTGTTGAACTTTCTGGAGCTGAGGGCTGTAGGATTACCCGGCAGATCAGTCTCTGGAAAGAAATCGGTAATTATTGGAATGTCGGTATTGATACTGTAAAAATTACATACTAATGGTATGAACGATATGGGAGTCATGGTGACCGATATTGAAGCAGAAATAAATAACATTGCTCCGAATGGCTGAGAAACTGGTCCGACACTGGAAGGCTAGTACAGCTCCTGGCTGTAGGTAAACGTGCTTTCGGTGCGGTCGCAGAGTGATCACCCAGAGGAGGAAGTGATCACCCAGAGGAGGAGAATGAATTTATAGTAATTCGCCTTATACCTAGGCAACCGAAGAGATCATGGAAAAAGAGACAGCGACTGGTCGTCCTGGATACGATACCGGCATCTCTGGAATGTAGTAAAGATGGTGGAATGAAGTGGGAATATTTTATGAGATAGCGACAAGTTATATAAATAACGTCGGTATCTCCATAATTTATATAAATAATTTTCGGTAAAGCTTATCAGATTTCGATTTAACGCCAATGCAGGCGGTCTGTGCTCCCCCTGCAGTTCGATTACAGATCTCGATTAAATGCCAATGCAGGCAGAGTGATAGTGCTCTCCTGCAGTTCGGTCTCTGGGGGGTTTTAATCAAGAATAAACATGTAACTAACTTGGAATAATCAATAATAGATAAGGTTCCGTTGATGGGAGTTCCCATAATGGGTAATGAAGGAAAAAGAGATAGCAGTAGATGATAATAATAAATACAATCGAGCATCTCTGAAAATGGAATCCATAAAATGGAATATTGTATCAATTACTGTTGAAATTCTCGGAGCTGAGGGCTGTAGGGCTACCCGGCAGATCAGCCTCTGAGGATGAATCAGTAATATAATGGGAGTTTTTGGCATGAATAATAAATATTATCTCATTATTGGGACAGAGAGTCGTAGTAATGGAATAAGCAATACGAGAGTCATGGTGACCGATATCGAAGCAGGAATAAATAACATTGCTCCGAATGGCTGCAAATCTGGATTGCCACCGAAGGGTCAATACAGCTTATGACTGTAGGCAAACGTGCTTTCGGTGCGATCGCAGGGGGATCACCCAGAAGAGGAGAATGTATTGGTGGTTATCCGCCTTATACCTAGGCAAGCGAAGAGACAGGGGAAGAAAGAGATAGCGTCTGGTCGTCCTGGATACGATACCGGCATCTCTGGGGATTTGTAAGACGTTTACTGTTAACTTTTCGGAGCTGAGGGCTGTAGGGTTACCCGGCAGATCAGTCTCTGGAAAGGGAATCAGTAAGATGTTGGGCAGTATAGTGGAACTGATACTGAATTCTGTAATAATAGAATAGGATAAACGATAGTTGCTGAGGACAATTATCGTGGCAGGAAACGATAACGTTACTCCGAATGGCTGAGAAACTGGTTCGACACTGAAAGGCTAGTACAGCTCCTGGCTGTAGGCAAACGTGCCTTCGGTGCGGTCGCAGAGTGATCACCCAGAGGAGGGGGATGGATTTGTAAGGGATCCGCCTTATACCCAGGTAATCGAAGAGACAGAGGAGGAAGAGACAGCGTCTGGTCGTCCTGGATACGATACCGGCATCTCTGGAATTTATCTACGATAGGACAAGGCACAAAAACGTTCGATAAAAACTAACAGAATTTCGATTTAATGCCAATGTAAGGCAGAGCTTCGAGCTCCCCTGCAGTTCGGATTCTGAAAAGTTTTAATCGTCAGTGCAGCGCGGGAAGGACTAAGAATAAGTACGGATAGATAGGACCCAATCTTGGAGCGGAAATGAACCTATTTAATTAGATGGGCTAGGTGGGAGTGCAAGAGGTCACCACTGTACCAGGAAAGTAGAAATGCTCTCCGAATGACTGCGAACCTGGCTCGACATCGGAAGGCTAGTACAGCTTCTGGCTGTAGGCGAACATGCTTTCGGTGCGACCGCAGGGGGTTCACTCAGACGAGGGGACTGGGTGTGAGGGGAACTTGTCTTAAAGTAGAGACAATCGAAGAGACCCGTTAGAGAGATGTAGGCTAGCTTTCAGGAATGAAGCGCTAGCACATTTTTGACGATTACAATGGGACGTATAATGGAAAAACTGTAAGTAGGAATATGGTAAAAGTAGAAGGACGGTATGGTTGAATCATCCAATGAATACAGGGAGCAGTGTAGAAGATACTCGCGTGCTTCTTGCTCTCTGTCGGAGTACGTTGTCAACCTATACGAAATGTTAGCGGCTAATCCACTAAACGTTACTAGTGAGTTGGAAGGGGTAAAAGCGATAATGGTATATCGTACAGGAATTGTAAGGGAACGGTGAGAAGTGCTACGAGCACACTATTTCATGTTGTTCTCGAAGGAGGGGTGGCACGGGTCGTGTAAGGCGAAGGTTGGACCGATGCAAATCGCGATCTTAACTGGAGCCGCATGATCGCGGTCTCACTTCCCCGACGAGGGAATAACCGATTAAGTATACATGCCGTAAATGATGGGCAAACGAAGAGACGTAGGAAGTGGAGATAACGTCAGGTTTTTATGAATACCGGTGTCTCTGTGCAAGGGAAAGGGAATAAACCTTTAAGGGGAAAGGCCTGGCCGATGGAGCTATTTGCTGAAAGTCGGCCCAGAACCCAGGATGGTGGAGACATCCGTTTGGTCAGCTGGTATTTCCTAGTATGCGTCGAGCCCACCCAGGAGGGGGACACCGATGAAACCGATATTGGTTCTGGTCGAACGAATTTCGGCGAAGTTGGTGAACGGACCCTTATCACCCCAACGCGAAATAGGCCGGCAAGCGAAGACCGTATGGAATTGATATTTCGGCTCAGTCGGAATTTCGATAAAGTCGGATCGGAGCCCAAGTTGAGGGTTAGCTTCTTCCCAACCTTGAATTAAAGAGGTTAATATTAAATTCAGGGGTCCCCTTGACTTTGCAGATCCCCGTAGACTCGTAGAATAGGACTGAGACCTAACCCAGAGGTGTCAGGGGAGGGAGAGGGTAAGCTTCCGGATTCCCCGGAAGTAGAGTAGGAAAGGGTTATCACAACTTGACGCATACGACATGGAAATATAGCGAAGAGGGGGGAGTCAAAATGTGGGCAGGCGAGACACCCTGCAGGTCTGAAGGTGAGACGGTACGACGTGTACTCCGAGCCTTAAAACAGCTCAAAAACTCGTTGAATTAGGTAGAATGGCCGTCTCATCAATGACGACCGTCCCGCTTAGTAAGTCGATGATCCTGAAAGCGGCCCGGGCTATAGAAAACAGGTCATAGGCGGAAAAGCGTAGGATAATTGCAACCCGTTAAAGGGCCGAGCCTCGGTAGCGCCGTCGTGAATCCGTTGACGTGGAAATGGAGTGCCTTTAGGAAACGACGAGTGTCCGAATCTTGTCTCCGAGGATACGAAGACTAACTAACTAACTAACTAACTAACTAGGTCTAGGACCCGGGGAATTGCGGGGCCTACAGACCCATCTGCATTCTCAATGCTGGTTCTAAAATATTGGAATACCTAATTAAAAATAGAATTCAAAAAATTATAGGCATAAACCCATTTAACACTATTCCTACCAGGACCGGTCAAATGACCGTTTTTAAATTTTTATTTGAAATTTCCTACATTCAACGTATGTGAATCGCCTTTAAACTTTACCACTTTTCCTCATATATATGTATGATATATTTTTCAATATTCACTTATTTTTCAATTGTTTATCTTCCGAGAAAAAATTTGTAGTCTGTCTTACCTACCACGACCGGTCATTTGACCGGTAGTACGATTTATACATTTTTGTAAGAGTTTCTCTCTAAGACTCAATGCCAAAACTATAAAGTCGTTACAAACGAAAGGTAATGTAGTTATGACACGATTTTATCCGATAAGTGCCTTCCAGAAAATGGTTTACGGCACTTCCAAGTGTTTACAGTTCTCGCTCGACTATCGGGCTAGCGGTGTTTATTTGCTTGATTGATATCCGATACGGTCAAGATCCTCGAATGTTCTACGCCATCTCATCTACTATGACGTAAAATAAATAAACTTGTAACTGAAGGAAATGTATAGACGTCTTCTCACGAATTCAAATCAGTATAGTCTTGCGACACGAACAGAGTGCATCGATTGTGAAAGTCACAAAGAGCATACTTGGCAGTCTTTTATTATTATTTTGTAATATTTTATATCGTATTACGTGTTATAAGTTCCATTTTCAAAATAGTGAACAAGACTAACAATACGTCGCAGTAAGTTTCACATTTTATCTTTTATTCTTTTTTTTATCTATTTTGATTTACATTTTCATATTTTAGTTTTTATTTTTGTAGAATATTTGTCCCCAAAATGGCAAGACGTTTGAGGAGTGCGAATGTATTATTAGAGAGAATAAAAAATCAACCAATACCCATCGCAAGTACAAGTACAGGTTCTCGTGAACGGAAAACATGTCAGATAAGGTATTGTAAAGATAATAAGACGAACAAAATCTGTCTAAAATGTAAAAAGTACGTATGTGGAAAATGTACAGTTGAGAAGCCCATTTGTAAAAAATGCGACGAAAACGAATAAAATGTAGATTATGTACTCTTGAATAAAAGAAAATATATTTTTATACTGGTAAGCTGGCCATTGGTCTGCATTCAATATTGAAAAATATAAGTTGTGAAAGACCGGTCATTTGACCAGCCGCGGTAGGAATAGGTATACGTGAAGTGTCGGTAGGAATAGTGTTAATAGTAACCAATTCGGCTTTGTTAAAAATAAATCCACGGTAATGGTAGCGGATATAATTAGTAGATTTTGTAAGAGTGCCACAGAAAGGCAGAGGTATGGAGCGCTTGTTGCCCTCGACATCAAGAACGCATTTAATTCGCTGAGTTGGAATAAAATATTAGATGAATTGCTAAGAAGAGAGTTACCAAATTACATTATTACTATCATAAAGGATTTTTCAAAGATAGATATATATTTTACGAGACTATGAATAACCCGGTAATCGTTGAAATGCAGATGGGGGTCCCGCAGGGCTCTGTGCTGGGTCCCTTTCTCTGGAACCTTGTGTATGACGGGCTACTGAGGCTGGAGCTGAAAGGTTGTCACCTTAAAGCTTTCGCCGATGATGTGCTGATTTATGCTGAGGATGCTAGTCTGAAAGGACTGCAGTATAGGATTGAAGTAGGATGCAAGAAAGCAAAAGCATGGCTCGATATGGTGGGACTGCAACTGGCAGAACAGAAGACGGAAATCATTATGATCAATAAGAAGGGTATTCCACAGAATTTCGGTTTTAAAGTTGGGAATACGGTTGTAGAACCAGCCAGCTGCCTGAAATATCTAGGAATTATTTTCGACCAGAACAGGAATTTTAGAAAACACCTAGAAAAATGTACCAATAAGGGCCTGAAGATTATGACTGCTCTGTCTAGATTAATGGGAAATCTCGAGCCAGCTAATCAATCAGCCAAAAAACTGTATTACCTAATATTGGAATCTATTGTGCTCTATGGAGCACCAGCTTGGATGGATGCGCTCGAGTTTAGCTTCAATAGAAAGATTCTGGAAAAAACGCAAAGGGTAGGGCTCCACAAAGTCGTGGCTGCATACAGATCTGTCTCCCTGGATGCTCTAGCGGTAGTAAGTGGAATCACCCCCTGGAACATCAAGATAAAAGAAAGATCGAATATACTTACCTGGGAAAGTGTCCTGTTGGCACAGACAAATGACAGCAGTGGAAGGCCTAGAAGAAGAGCAGCAACAGCTATCCCAGTAGGCAGCAGGACGACGAGATGTGGGAATACCAGAGAGTGGCTATAGCTGAACGTAGACCGTATCTACCAAGCATGGAAGACTTTGAAAATGAACACGGAGAGTATTCTAATACGGAAATAAAAAGCGAGTTAATTAAAAAATGGATCAGAAGAAAAGCCAAAGAGGAATGCTTAAGAGAGTGGCAGAAACAATGGGAGAGAACAGTAAACGGAAGATGGACCTTCAGACTGATACCGGACATTAAGGTATGGTGCGAGCGCAAATGGGGGCAGGTGAGTTTTTATACTACCCAAGTCCTCACAGGGCATGGGGTCTTCAATACTTTTAGATATAGAATTGGAAAAACCAAAAGTGATAAATGCTGGTTCCATCAATACGAGAAGGACGACCCGGAGCATACTATGATTAGGTGTTCTAGATGGAGTATGGAGAGAAATGAATATCTGAGAAAGGCCAACCTACAGGAGGTCCTAACCATCGAGGAGATGGTCGATGCTAGTACAACGACGAGGGAGAGGTGGGATGCATTTGGAGAATTATGCCGGAAAATTCTGAGGCAGAAAGAGGAGGAAGAAAGGAGAAGGGAGGAAGCAGGAGAGGACGAGAGATGGGGGATTGAGGAAAGGGAGAATGAACTCTTCGCTCATCTTTTTCCGGAAGCTCCACGCGAGGAACTGCGTCTATACGAAAAGATGTTAAGTATACAGCTGAACCAAGGAAAAAGGAAAACTGAAGCAGCTAACCTGAAAGACCGCGGAATCTCGCATCGGTGTGCCGGTGCTGTGAGATTGTCGAAATCGCGAGGAGAATAAGAGAGCCGGAAGATTTCCTCGGGGAAAGACGCGACGCGAATCGTGCGGAGAGGATAGGGCCGGTCGCGAAGCTCGGAATTCCGATCGTCCCGTCGGACGATCTTTCGAGATCGGGTAAGAAACGCGATACCGAGAACCGCGCGAGCGAGAAGGGTCGTGCAGCCGTCGCGACAGTCCCGGATAACCGGATCGCGCCGACCATCTGCGTAAAACATTTGTAACATCGACAACCGAGCGCTCTAGGGACAACACCATCGCCCGCCTACTTGTATAAAGAGCGCGGGCTCTCGGGCGCGGCCACGTGGCCGCTCATTTGTAATCCCTTGACGCGCAATAAACGTAAGATCGAGCCTAAATGTTGTTAATTTTCTAAACCCTCGCGATCCGCTCTGCCGTGAGGGCTGTCCCCGATTTCCTCCCGTGTCCGAACCGTGGTAGAGTACGTCACCCTTAGAACCTCGCCGATCCTCGGAGACGCCCGCGGGAACGGTAAATCCTCGGAGTTGCCCCTTGCCCGGGACAATCATCCCGGCGAGAAAAAGGGCAGCATGACATAACATAACATAATTCTGTCTCAATAGTCGAGGTACTGTAGAAACTTAAACAATTAATCTGTCTCGACGTTAAATATAAAATTAGCTGTAGACTAGTATAATAACGTTAACTATAAAACAAACATTCATTTTTTAGCAAAGAAGGCAAAATGGAAAAGGAGGAACAAAAAGAATGATGATATTAAACTAAATAAGTCTATAGATATGGAACTGAACTTTATATGCGAACTCCCCGTTGCTAAGGAATTGATATTTATGTAAAAACTAGTAGTATAAGGAGCGACCATCATTGTCTATACATCGAGCCCACAGTTCGGGTAGGCGATGTATACCGCTTTCGTAAAAAGAAGTTGAACGCGAATTGAGAAATTCTAGGAATGCTTTTTGCGCGTCGGTGGAGGTGGAAAAAGTTTTTGTCCGGACTGATGAATGAAAGGAGCGAAATAAGTAGAAATCACTCGGGGACAGGTCAGCTGAGTGAGGAGGATGGGGCAAAACCTCGACTCCTAGCTCATCTATTTTATCAGTAATAACATAAGAGGTATGTAGAGAAGCATTGTCATGCAACAATATGGGATCTCCGCGCGAGGGAAATAACGATTTGAAATTCAATATAGATTCCTCAAGAAGCTCACTATATCGAACACTAGTTAAGGGCGCACCAGGTGCCATAAACTCGCATAAAAGTACACCTCCACTGCACCACCATACGCTTAACTGTACCTTCTTGGGAGGATCCTTGCGGCGAGACATGGGTGATGGGGAGGTTCCTTTGAGAACCCAATGGGACACCCGGCGGTACGAGGAACCATACCACGCCCATTTCTCGTCGCAGGTCACAATACGATCAAGGACTGATCCAAATTACGAAGAAGTGGTCCAATACATATTTCTACTCGACAATCACGCTGATAAACAGTCAATTCGTGCGGAATCCATTCGACTGACTTTTTCACGCGATTTGTGCTTTTTAATTTGCGGCATACAGTGCTGGAGCTAGTACCCAATTTCAAGGCCATCTGCCGGATGCTCATCGAAGGGTTGGAGGACAATAATGTTTCCATTTTCTCCTTCTGGAGTACTGAAGGCCGATGACCTCGAGGTGTATTTTCTAGGGAAAAATTGTTCCCAGAAAATCTATTGTACCAATGAATTATGGTGGTACGAGAAGTGATAGATCCGTAAACGCGTCGAAGTTCCTTTGAGGCTTCATTAGCTGTCAAGCCGCATCGAAAGTAATGTAAATATAGAATACGCAGGGAATGACCATCCAAGGCTGGAAAATTCAGCTGAAAACAAAAGTAGAAAATAGAGAAACTCCGAACAATTTAGCCAGTGGAAAAAGAAATTAAATTCCAAAGCTAGATTATTAATAAGAGTAGTAAATAGTGTATATACTTACCGAATCTCGCGAGCTCCCAGGAATGGCAGGATCCTGCCCTTGGTTGAGTGCGCGAGAACAAGCTTTTTGCTTAGACATAATGTGGCCTCCACTCTAGAAATAAGATCAAAAGTATTAAGTATGTAACAGACCTATACATCGTCAGGTCTGTTACTAACCGCGCGGGACCGGACAAAGACAAGGAACGTGCCCGAGCCGACCGTTCCCCACCACCGACCGTACCACCGAACTCGCGTACCGAGCCGACCGTTCCCCACCACCGACCGTACCACCGAACTCGCGTACCGATCCGACCGTCCCGCACCACCTGCCGGACCACCAAACTCGCGAACCGAACTAAACACACCGCACCAAACCCCGTACCACCGAACAGATTTGGCGGGAACCGGATGCCAAAATACGGCAAAACGGATGCGCCCCGACACCGGAACTTCCGCGTAACATCACCCCGCACTACCACCCCGCGCCACCAACCGCGGGCTATATAAGACGCCGCGGCCGAGACCAAACTCTCTCTTGTCTCCAGCCTCTCACCACGAACGAGCCATCACTAGTGAGTATAACCCCGTTTGCCCGAAACGTTTCACGTTTGTATCCGCAGGTCGGTGAGCCACCTTCCTTCCCGTCCGACGAGGACACAATCTCAGGGCGACTGAGACCGCCGGGGCGATCCGGTACGAACGTCGTGGAGTGCGGCGCGCTCTCCTCGGCGCCGTAGAACCGTCACGGGAGGCCCCGTAGTCGATGGCTAATCGATCTCACGGGGACCGAAAATCCCGACCCGTGACAGGGAAATCACGGCTTCGGCCCTGATTTACGAAATACCGTGACACCGCCGCGCACCAGGTCCGGCATATCACCCGCGTCGCGAATCCTCCGCGTACGCGAACGCGATCGCGATGAGTCCGACATCCTCGCGACCGAGCCGATAATCTCCGCGACCGTACAACCACCGCGACGACAATCTTCGGCACGTCCGTCCGCGAACACCGCGTACACACCGCGTCACCGAGCATGAACACCGCGTTCTCACCGCGTCACCGAGCACCCGCGTCCGCGAGCAGCAAACCCGACGTAAAAGTACACACGCGTGTCATTTATTTCATAACCCGAAATCACCGCCGATCCTTGCACTAACCGATCTCCTCGCCGTCAAGACCCTGGTCCGACGAGCAAATTCCGGCACGGGGAGACACCGCCGCGAGAACCGAAAGACCGACGAAACGGAAACGTTACAAGTACACTAGAATTAGGGAAAATTATTCAAAAGAAAAGAAGTAAAATCAGATTAGGCCAGAGACTTCCTTTGTCCTCTTCAAGTGCAAAAGAATAGATTAATTCACAACAAAGTAGTTAAGCCGGTAGAAAAATGACCTCAGTAGCAATCAAGTAAATGGGAAACCTGTAATACATAAGATAAAGATTAAATAGGGAATCTATTACTCATTATTGACAAACTAAGTAAAAATGACAGTTTTTACACGAAATTTTTTATTAGTATATAGACAACTACAGTTTTTAACAAGTCTAGAATACGGGAAAATATTAAGTTTAGTCATTCCTGTAACAATACTTTTAAATCATACCGCGAGAAAAGCTATACGGCACAGAAAAGATAGTTCTAAGAAAATAAGTCATTACACGAATGATAACTACAAACAAGTCAGGTTCCTACCTTTGTAGATAAACAAGGTACGAATCTGCACCAAAGGATAAAGGTAAAACAGGTCGCCGCAGAAACCTGTAATAAGACGGAACAGGGATCAGGTCAGAACTAAGATACTCTAGGGAAACAATAATTATAAGGGATCAAATGAAAGCTTATCAAGCGTATAGAAGTCTGTAATATGCGATAACTAAAAATGACAGGTGGGGTTATGTTAATAAACATTTATTGTATAAAACAATTTCAACTGACACAACCTATGAAAAAAGAAAAAATTTAATACCAAATTAAGTAAAAGATGGTAACTAATCTGATAAATATACAAAAATACATTAATAAATAAGGTCTAACCACGTGCCCTGAGACTGAATCTTAATTTATGTATTATTTTTCTCTCGTAAGGTTCTTATGGAAAAATTAATAGTTAAGAATGTTGCTATTCTTCTAAGAATATCCTCACAGTAAATTTTATTAATTTAAATAAGTTAATAATGGAGAAAAATATGAAATAAGAAATAAATAAACAAAAAATTAGGAAAAATTTTTTCGTTACAGCATCCGTAAAAATTTTTTCAAACTAGAGTTCGAGTTTGTTAATTATAGTTGAATATTAATAATGGCATTAGCGCGCAGGCGCGACAACATTGGAGGAAAGAGCTCTAACGCATGAAACAAAAGAGGACAAAGCATGCTGAACTGGCTTTTCTCGACAAGATCGTGGCCTGCTCTGGCTTATAAGAACTTGAGAGGCCTGAACTTGTAAAAGTTACATTCGAATAAAATACAAACAAATAAAAGAGTTAAACAAAAAACCAAGCACGTACAGCTGTAGATTCGATAACAATCTAGATGATCAGCTAAATTTCCTAACAAATAAACTAGAACACACCGCTAACGAGCCTAAGTAATACTAAGTAAGTAAGTAAGTAAGTAATTAAAACCTAAGTAAGTAATACTTTAGATTTTCATGGTTCTCTGCTAAGCTAAGACCAAACAACAACGGTAATAGTCAATAATTTAAAAACTGTAAGAACGAAACAAATAAAAATTAGGAGAACTACCAGCCTGCGAAACACTCGATAAAAGCCATTAGTTAAAATATTTGATAAAAGAAAAATTTTTTCCGCAATATTGTAAATTGTACCTTAGAAAATAGCAAGTTCCAAGAATAACAGAGTATAAAAACAACGAAATAACGAATTGAAATGGGCGACAAGAAAATATGCAAATGTAGATAACCTGTTTAACTAGAAAATCTCAATTTCGGCATTTAAGTAAGCAAAACTCTATGTAATTATTAATATAAAGTTGCGGAAATAGTCTTAGAATAGCTTTGTAATAGTTTTAAGATTAATATAAATGTATAATAAGACGATGTAACATTGCGGTAAAATGCGAATAATCTAGGAATAGAATTTAAGCGTAATATTAGAGCGAACTAAGATAAAAAGAAAAGAACCAAAGTGGAGTTAAAATAATAAGATCCCCAAGGCAAAAAACAAAAAAGAATGGTATAATCAAAGTATACCAAAAACACTATGGAAAAGTATACAAGAAACTGTGGATATAAAAAACCAAACACAGAGACTTTAACTCCACTGAGGTCGTCAATAACACAGATATACAGGGTGAGTCACCAAACGTTAGCACCTCAAATATCTTTGTTGTTTCTAAAGATACGTAAAATATGATAAGAACAAAGTTAAATGGTACAATGGGGCTGACACGATGCAAAAAAAAATTTTGTTTTTATGTCATTTTTTT
>CM052214.1:108484-144043 GCA_028454225.1 Lasioglossum leucozonium
ACGGTGCGGAAGGGTTCGGTGTCCCGGCGGTCAAGGAGTACGGGGCGGCTAGAGATCGTTGTCACAACGTTGTGAGATGGTTCGTCGTCACGACGATAGGAAGTGGCGGTGTTCGTTGTCACAACGAAGGAGCGGCGGTATTCGTCCTCACGACGAAGGAGCGGCGGTATTCGTCGTCACGACGAAAAGGAGCGGTAGTTTTCGTTGTCACAACGAAAGAGCGGAGGGGCTCGTCGTCACGACGAAAGGAATCGGCGGGTGTCGTCTCAACAGAAGGCGGAGGGACTCGTCGTCACGACGAAAGGAATCAGCAGAAAATCTCGTTGTGACAACGAAATAGCGGAGGAACTCATCGTCACGACGAAGGGAATCGGCCGGTATCGTTGTCCCAACGATCGGTGGAGGAGCTCGTCGTCACGACGAAAGGAGTCGGTGGTGTTCGTTGTCACAACGACGGAGCGGAAGGATTTTTGCCGTCACGGCGGGTGATAGTGTGATACCTACGTCTCGTAGAACGGTTCGCTGTCACTGCGAGTAGGAAGATTGCTTTGGAATATTGCACTGTCGCAGCGCAGTTTTCCTCGGCAGGTATATCGTTGTCTCAACGATCGGCAGGAGTGATTTTTGACGGTTTTGATGGGCCTTTTATATGTTCCTGTTGGTGGCGCAGGGTAGTGGTGCGGCAAGGTAATAAGGGTAGTTTTTGTGGGTATGACTTTGTCTTACTTGTCCGCCAAAACTGTCGTTTTTCGGAAATCGGGCCGTGCGCACTGTTTTCGGTTTTGACAGTTCGCGGGCCGGGGTTAGCGCGGTGCGGGGATGCCGGCGCGGGGTTGGTGGCCTGGCCACGCGACATTTCGGCTGTCTTCGGGTTCGGTCGGCAGGGTTCGGCGCGGCGCGAATTAGTAACAGGCCTGCACCGGGCAGGTCTGCTACATTACTAAGAAAGGAATAACGGGAACTATCCTGCCCCAGTTCAGTGATGAAAACATCACAGCAGTATCACTGCAGACTGGACAGGGTAGAAATTCCAAGGAAGTAATTATAGCATCGCTATACTTACCCCATGCGGGAAAGGAAATTCCAGGGCAAACCTGTATGGATTTGCTGGACTGGACCACAAGTAAAGGTATTCCGTTAATAATCGGAGCAGACGCAAATGCAAGAAACACTGTGTGGGGTAGCACAGACACAAATACAAGAGGCAAAAGACTCCTAAACTTCATAAACGAAGAAGGTTTATACGTCATGAATGTGGGAAACGAACCGACCTTCGTCACAAGGACAGAAGGGAGGTACTAGACATAACATTATGCTCCTCGGACATAATGGACAAAATTTATGATTGGAAAGTAATGGACAAAGAAAGCCTGTCGGACCACAGACACATTGGCTTCAATGTATCCTGGGACAGTCTGACAAACGTACAAATAAAAAGGAACATAAAAGACACGGACTGGAATATGTTCGAAAGAATAAAATTACTGGTCGGCAGATACGGCAACGCCGAGGAAATTGACAAATATGCGGAAGACATAACCCGCAACATAAGGCAAAGCTGGGAAGATTCGACCCAACCCAAGGAGATACTTGGAAATAGGAAAATAAGCTGGTGGAACAAACAGCTACAAAACAGATTAAAGAAAACAAAAGACAAACGGCACAAAGCAAGGCAGGGAGGTAACTCTCACACATGGAGAAGTTACAAAATAGAAAGGGCAATATTACGCAAAGAAATAATGGACAGCAAGATAAATAGCTGGAAAAAATTTACAAGATCCATAAATAAAATGCCGGTAGCGGCGAGACTAACAGAAGGACTCCTGAAATGCGGAAGAGCAGAAATGGGAGCAATAAAAAGAGTAAACCAGATACTTCATAACAATGATGAAATACTGGAACAACTACTAGCGACGCACTTCCCGGATTTCGACAGGAACTCTGCAGTGCAAGCAGCTGCAATTAACGGAACAAAACCAAACTGGGAACAAGCTAACCAGATAGCTAAACCCACGAAGGTAGAATGGGCGATTAGGTCATTTAAACCTAAGAAAGTACCAGGACTAGATGAACTAAGTCCCAAAATCTTAAAAGTAGGTCTGAAACACTACAGACAGGCAATAACAAATGTTATAAAAGCCAGCATAGCAACAGGCCATATACCGGAAATATGGACCTGCACGAAAGTGGTCTTCCTACCCAAACCGGGTAAGAAAGACTACGAAGAGGCAAAAGCATTCAGACCAATATGTCTGACATCCTTTCTACTGAAAACCACCGAGAGACTAATCGATCGGTATATCAAAACGGTAACATTAAAAGAAAGGGATCTATTTCCTGGGCAACACGCCTATAGGACCGGACACTCGACAGAGGTAGCACTACACAGAATAATCTGTGAGGTGGAATTAGCAAGGAAACAAAAAGAACATATAATGGCATGTTTCATGGATATTGAAGGTGCATTTAACATGACACCGATCGATACAATTGAACAAGCATTGAAGGACTTCAATGTAGAAGGAAATATAAGAAAATGGATCGCCAACAGGCTTGGAAACAGGAAATTGCAAGCATGTAGAGGAGATGCAATGGTAAAGGGAACAGTGAAAAGAGGCACGCCGCAGGGAGGAATTTTATCACCCCTGCTGTGGTGCATGGCACTGGACTCGCTACTATGGGAACTCAAGGAAACATGCGCAGAAATAATTGCTTACGCGGACGATGTAGCGATCGTAAGCAGAAATAAAAACAAAAATAAGTGCATGGACACACTACAAATGGCATTAAACATTACCGAAATATGGTGCAGCTCGGTAGGACTATCGATAAATCCTGAAAAAACCGAGGTAATAGAGTTTACATGGGCCAGAGCATACCCAGCGGACAGTGGACTGACCTACATGGGGCAGCCACTACCGCTGAAACAAAATGTAAAATACCATGGAGTAACCATGAACAGGAAACTAACCTGGAGACAACAGGTCTTCGGTAAAATTAACCTAGCAAAAAGGAATCTCACGACACTGAGCAGGGCGGTAGGACCAACGTGGGGTCTAAGCCCAAAAGTCATGAAATGGATATACGAAGCCATCATAGTACCACGAGTAACCTATGGGGCTGCAATATGATGGCAGGCAGTGAATCTGTCAACAGTAAAAATCCAGCTGGACATACTGCAAAGCGTAGCAAACAGGAAAATTATAGGTTGTGTTAGAAACACACCTAGCAGAGCAATGGAAGCAATAGCAAATACCTGCCCTCTAGACATAAGAGTGAAGGTGCTGGCGCTAAAAACAGCATACAGACTAACAAGCTGGGGAAAATGGAAAAAACTAGGCTACGGCCACTCCAATATTATCGAAACAGAAGGAAATGAGGACATAAACAAACTATCTCAAATGCCTAAAGATGGCGATCAGAAAAGATACCTCGATCATAAACCAAATGATCTGCTAAACACGGAACTTTGGTACACAGATGGATCGAGGAAGAATAATCTGACCGGAGCGGCATGGACAAATGACAACGGAATCGATAAATATGTAAAGTTGGGAGAACAACCAACAATATCTCAGGCAGAAATGCTAGCGGTACAGATGTGTGCCATAGAAATAAGAGAACGAAACATGAGCAGTAGGAAAATCACTATATGCTCGGACAGTCAAGCAACAATAAAAAGCTTACAGAAAATGGAAAGCAGGTCAAAGCTGCTATGGGAAACACATGAGGCATTAAACGAACTCTGTAAAACGGGAAGAAATATAAATATCACGTGGATCCCTGCACATGCGGGATTCACTGGTAACGAAAAAACAGATAGACTGGCAAATCTGAGCTCAGACTCACAACCAGAAGGTCCACAACCAATGATGGGTATAGCCACGGCAATCTATGACACGGAAGTCGATAGATGGTCATGGACAAAGAAAGACGAAAAATGGAAAGAAACAAGAGGCATAAAGCACAGTAAAAGTTTTCTAGGAAATGAACACTGGCCAGCAAAAAGAACCAGAGGCATCACTTGTCTCGGTAAGAAAGATACAAGGAGAATGGTAGAAATCATAACAGGTTTCGCACCGTTAAATTTACACCTGGAAAGAATAGGTAAGGCAACAACAAAAGTATGCACACTATGTGGGGAAGAGGATGAAACACCCGAACATATAATACGGAACTATCCAGCAACAGTACAGAAAAGAATAAAGTTGCTGGGCAAGCACTCGATAGAAGGTGACATTCTGGAAGAAACAGAATGGAGGAAAATAAAGAGATACGTGGAGGATATTAATCCATGGAAATGCTAAAAGGAATAAACAACGAAAAAAAAATAATACAAATAAACAAAACGGAATAAATAATACGAAATCCAACAGGTGGACTGAGACCATATAGGTCAATGATGACACTCACCTGCAAAACTGGATTTCCCATGAATGCCAACCAGCAATAGTAGATAACCCAGACTAAAAAGTCACCTATGTGGGAACAATCAAACGATTAGGGCCACTATGCTGTCTCCAATATCAAGCATGAAGAGAACATAAAGTTATAAAATCTCTAAAAAAAGGGCAAAAACAACAATTTGAAAAAAAAACACACACACAAGGAATAGGAAGACAGGATCGTACAAATATAAAACAAACAACCTGGTCTAAACACCCACAAATATCTATCAATCAAATATCTAACGTAGAAACAACACGTACAACAGGAAGAGATCAACACGGCGCTGATTGATAAGGTAGAATCTCTACCCTAACGGGAAAAACTTTCCTTCCTCAAATAACAACCCAGCTGGGACTACGCTAGGATGGCAAATCCATCACATAGTAGTAACAAACCCAGAAGAAATACGAACGGAAATCGCTGTCTCGAACAGTTAACAAATCAAACAGTATTAAAAAAAAAAAATTGACCAATATGATGATGTTGGAAATCTACAATGTCGATAAATAAGAAATCTCCATTATCAACAATCGCCACAATATCTCTGTATAAACATGCAGTTCACAAACACTGTTTGTAATCGATAAATATAAGCTTACAAACAAGAATAAATGAACACTGTAACTCTTTTTGAGTAAGGCTGAGAGCTGAAGACAAGAATAGGATGAAAAACGGAACTAAGATAGGAACACAGTTCATATACGGAACTGATCTGGTGACTAACAAGAGGACACACTATGGTAACATCCTTAGACACGGTGATGACAGAAAAAAAAAATAAACAAATAGGAAATAGGACAGGCTAACCACAATAAATATGTATATAAATAATAAACTGTACAAAAAAAACAACAACAATAAAGTAGTTAATAACAAATAAACTATGACTGCAAACTACAAACGCAAAATACAAATATTGCAATCTTATAATAAGTGTTCGCAAGTATAAGGCGAAAACCGGAACTAAAACCGAAGTATAGTTCAAGCATGAATAAGAAGATGGAACCTACCTGGTGAGCAATAAAAGGCTCTACTAATGCAATATTGCTAAATATGGAAACGATAACCAAATATAAATGGAAAAGCACTATAGAAGGACTGTTGGAACCTCTCATGGAAGAGGGGAGGAGGAAAAAAGAAAAAAAAAGAAATAATATATAGACTAACAATAATACATGTAATAACACATAAAACCGTGAACATAAGTGTATAAACATGACTAAACGATCACCGAAATCTCTTACGAGAAGGGCTACAAGATGGGATACGTATAGGATGGAAAGATGGAACTACAATAGGAGATTAGTTCAAACATGAATAAAAAGATGGAACTTATCTGGTGAGCAGAAAGAGGCTACACCATGGTAACAATTTTACGTATGGAAATGGTAATCAAAATACGGAAAAGAAACAGAAGATGGAACTAAAACAGGAACAGAGTCCAAACATGGATAAAAAATGGAACTTATCGGGCGAACAATAAAAACAACTACATCGCAAAAATTTTAAAAATATATATCATAATCAAACCAAATTAGGAAGTATTATAAAGATGCCGTCTAATTTACGACAGAAGCAACAGACAATATAAAAGGCAATAATGGAAATCTGGAGAATCCGGTTGACGGTTGAAAAGGTCTCCACAGGCCAACTATCTCTGAAACAATAAATAATAAGGGAGTTAGAATACAGATTATTTGTAACGATGACTGGAAGGAGAAACGAGAAAAAGAACATAGATTAAGACATTGGCATCCCTGGTATACAGAAATGTGGAGTACTGTTGACATATTCTGGATCTGAGGGCTGTAGGGTTACAAGTAATTACAAGTAAGGATTGCAAGTCAGTTTCGGAAAGGAATCAACACGATTAATGAGAGTTCTCGTATAAATGGAAACATAAAGTACTGATGAATTCACTAAATCTGAGGGCTGTAGGGCTACCCGGCAGGTCAGTTTCTGGAAACGAATCAGTAAAACAATAAGAGCTTTGGTATGAATAATGAATGTTACCTCAGTGTGGAGATGGAGAATCGGTAAAATGGAATAAATAAAAAGGGAGTGATTATGACCGTTATTAATGTAGAAATTGTACACCACTCTCCGAATGGCTGCGAACCTGGCTCGACATCGAAGGGCTAGTACAGCTCCTGGCTGTAGGCAAACGTGCTTTCGATGCGACCGCAGGAGGATCACCCATGTGAGGAGAGTGAAGAAATGGAAACTCGCCTTAAATAAGAGGCAATCTAAGAGACCATGGGATAAGAGACAGCAACAAGTTACATAATGATAACATTGGCATCTCTATAATTTATGCGAGTAAGACTATCGAGAAAATTTCTCAGGTTTCGATTTAATGCCAATGCATGGCAGAGTGATAGGGCTCCCCTGCAGTTCGGCTCTTGGGAATTTAATCGGAATTAAGTATGAAAGTGCTTGAAATAATTACCAGTAGATATTGTCCCAATAATGGTAATTAACCTTAAATTAGAAGTGTAACAGACCTATACGTTGCCAGGTCTGTTACTAACCGCTCGGGCCCGGACAACGACAAAGAACGCGCACCGAACCGACCGTTCCCCACCACCGACCGTACCACCGAACTCGCGTACCGAACCGACCGTTCCCCACCACCGACCGTACCGCCGAACTCGCGTACCGAACCGACCGTTCCCCACCACCGACCGTACCACCGAACTCGCGTACCGAACCAAAAATACCGCACCAAACCCGTACCACCGAATAGATTTGGCGGGAACCGGATGCCAAAATACGGCAAAACGGATGCGCCCCGACGCCGGAACTTCCGCGTAATACCACCCTGCGCTACCACCCCGCACCACCAACCGCGGGCTATATAAGACGCCGCGGCCGAGACCAAACTCTCTCTTGTCTCCAGCCTCTCATCACGAACGAGCCATCACTAGTGAGTATAACCCCGTTTGCCCGAAACGCTTCGCGTTTGGTCTCCGCAGGTTGGTGAGCCACCTTCCTTCCCGGCCGACGAGGACACAATCTCAGGGCGACTGAGACCGCCGGGGCGATCCGGTACGAACGTCGTGGAGTGCGGCGAGTTCTCCTCGACGCCGTAGAACCGTCACGGGAGGCCCCGTAGTCCACGGCCTCGGCCCTGATTTACGAAATACTGTGAAACCGCCGCGCACCAGGTCCGGCATATCACTCGCGTCGCGAATTCTCCGCGTACGCGAACGCGATTGCGACGAGTCCGACATCCTCGCGACCGAGCCGATAATCTCCGCGACCGTACGACCACCGCGACGACAATCTTCGGCACGTCCGTCCGCGAACGCCGCGTTCTCACCGCGTCACCGAGCACGAACGAAGTGGGAGTAACCGAGGTTACCATTTATCATAAGAAAGACACAGGGCTCCTCGAATGGCTGAGAAACTGGTTCGACACTGAAAGGCTAGTACAGCTTCTGGCTGTAGGCAAACGTGCTTTTGGTGCGGTCGCAGGGTGATCACCCAGATGAGGGGAGCAAAGTGGAAGTATTCTTAGAGACAGGAACAAGTTATGTAAATAACGTTGGCATCTCTATATCTTATACAAACGAGACTATCGATAAGATTTTTCAGGTTTCGATTTGATGCCAATGCATGGGCTCCTGAGAACTTTAATCGGAAGTAAGTATTGTGACGTTGCAAAATTGCCACGTCCCTTCCCCGAAGAATAACGCGCCTTCCGTAAGCGGGAAAGCAAGGACCGGACTATACGCGGCCACGAGACACGGTCGGAACGATTGCGAGAGCGCTCCCCGGCAAAATAAAAGATCATCCGCCCAAAAATTAACACTTTCCGCGCACGCCGAGAACGGCTAATTTTCAGCTAGACAAACCGAGGGCATCACCGGCCTCGCGTGGGGTCCTCGACGATGCGGACGCGCAAGGGAACACCGACCTGATTGTAGGACTCGACGGCGAAAAAACGAGGAGGAGGACTACCACCACACACGGGCCAAACAACCCGGAGGCGTCGATGCGGGACGAGAACCCCTTTCGCGATCGACAGATCCTTTCGCGGTCCTGCCGTCGCCTCATCCCGTCTAAAATGGGGTTCTGGCGAGGGTGGTGCCGGTAGTACCACAATCCCGTAGCCGCAAGATCCGGGCGATAGAAAATGTCGCGAATAGGCACGGTTCCCGTAAAGGACACGCCGAGGTACGGTCCTCTGCCCAGGGATGTCGCGCGCGAAGACGGGCCGTAAGACAAATGGGCAGGCGGCGAGAGTGGGGGAAAACTAGGATCGACGCGTCACGTATTGAAAATCGAAGGATCACTGTCGCGCAGGCTACCGTTGAGAGCAGATTTTTGTAAACGCCGAGTACCGAGTCGATAAGCTGAAATACCGTGCCGTTAGTGAGTTGTGCCGACTGGGGAAAATACGCTAGGCCGTAACAGAACCACGAGGAGTCCCGAATTACCGGACTACAGAGACCCGGAATTATAAAGCAGTAACGGTGAGTCGACCAGTGGTCCTTCCATTAGATTTCGTAGCGTGGTCCTGTAAAATCTCGCGCGGAGACGAAACGCCTCTCGTTTCGTCTTCGAATTCGAATACCGAGGCGCTTCCCACCTCGGTTCGCGGCTCACGTCCTTGCTGGGGCGTTTTGAGAATAATCGAGAGTCCTCGTCCACGCTGCGGGGAATTTTCCTCGAGGGGGAGCGCATCGCTAATCGGGAATGGTTTCGTTTCGCATGTAGAATGGTCTCGTTTCGCGTGTAGAAAGGTTTCGTTCGCGTGCAAGAAAATCGTTAGCACGCCGAATTTCGCGTTCTCGTCGGACGTGCACGTTAGACACGCTACCGACGGGATTTCGAGTACCGCGGGAACGTCCGCGACAGTCCGAAAACCGCGTCGAACATCTCGCGGAATACCGAAATATTCCGCGACTGCGTTTTCGTAATCGCTGCGCTTGCGACGTCCATCTCCGCATTTCCTGTACAAAGAGCGCGGGCTCTCGGGGCGGCCACGTGGCCGCGCGCCTGTAATTTTATTTTGTCGTCGACGAATAAAACTATCGAGCCTAAAGCGTAGTTAATTACTCTCCGGTGAAATCCGCCTTGCCGCGAAGGTTGTCCCCGCTATTCCCGTGTCCGAGTATCGAGGCCCATCGCGTTCCAGTATCACCCGTATCTTCCGCGTCTCCGACACTCGGATTCGGCTTTCCCGAATCCGAAATCGTTTTCGCGTGTCGCGTGGCACGTTTCCCGTGCCTGGCGCCCGTGACAGAGTTCGTTTCGACCCGTCGGAAGATCGCGTTTGTCCCGGGTGGACCGTGTACGCGCGGCCGTGCACGACCCGGCCTCAGCGCCTGTAAAAACCCGGAGACGATTCACGTTTTCCTCGCCGTGCGAAGCGCGGAAAAAGAATCGTCGTGACAGTATGTAAATACTTGGAATAAGTATTAGTAGATATTGTCTCAATAACGGGGTGGAAATTAACCTTTAAATTAGAAGGACCAAGTGGGAGTAACCGAGGTTACCTTCTTTGATAAGGAAATAACAGAGCTCCCCGAATGGCTGCGAACCTAGCTCGTGATTGTATAAGCATAAGATAGATCGAGGATCAAATCATCGGCTTATAACAATGCGACCGTAGGGGGATCACTCAGATGAGGGGAGTGAAGCGTATAAGAACTACCTTAAATGAGAGGTAACCGAAGAGATCTGCAATAGAGATGAAGACAGGTTTTAAGATACGCAGCGCCGGTCCATCTTTGACGAGTGTAATGGAAAGGATAATAAGACGGAATAAGGTGAAGGCAGGAACGAAGGTATCTTTGAATCATCCAGTAATCACAGAAAACAGTAGAGAAGACACGTATGTGCTTCTCGCTTTCTGCAGGAATAAGATTCAATGGTATGTAATGGTAAAGGGAAGATACGCTAATTATATTTCATTAGTGAATTGGATAGGGTAAAATCGGTAATGGTATACCGTAAAGGAAATGTAAACGGACGATAGGAAGTGCTGTGAGCACACTTTAAATAGTAACTGACATCAGTTCTCGAAGGGCGGGCGGCCTGGTTCGTGTATGGTAAAGCTAGACCGATGCAAATCGCGATCGTAGCTGGAGCCGTCGCGGTCGCAGGTACACCCCCCGATGAGGGAACTGCAACATAAGTATAGGCGCCTTAAACTAGAGGACAACGAAGAGACGAAGAAGAAGAGATAACGTCTGGATCCAAGATTTTAAGGACCGGTATCTCTGCATATAACGGCCTGTGTACGGAAACAAAAAAAGGGAACGGAAACAAACCTTAAGGGGGAAGGTCTGAGGGACGGAGCTTATTTGCTGAACGTCGACCAAGAACCCAGGATGATGGTGACATCCAAATAATCAGCTATATTTCCTAGTATGCGTGAAGCCCACCCAGGAGGGGGACACCGATGTAACTGATATTGGTTCTCCTTGCGATGAACGAATTTCGGTGAAGTTGGTGAACGGACCCTCCTCACCCCCAGCGCGAAATAGGCCGGCAAGCGAAGACCGTATGGCATTGATATTTCGGCTCAGTCGAAATTTCGATAAAGTCGGATCGGAGCCCTACTTGAGGGTTAGCTTCTTCCCACTGTAAAGATTAAAGAGGTTAATATTAGTTTGGAGGTCCCTTGATTTTGTAACTCCCTGTAGAATCGTAGAAAAGGGTTGAGATCTAACCCAGGGGTGTCAGGGGAAGGGAAAGGGTAAGCTTCTGGATTATCCGGAAGTAGAGTAGGGAAGGGATTCACACTTGACGCATACGACGTGGAAATATAGTGAAGAGGGGGGAGTCAAAATACGGGCAGGCGAGACACCCTGAAGGTGAGATGGTCCGACGTTCACACCGAGCCGTAAAACAGCTCAAAAATCCAATTATTAGGTAGCATGGCCATCTCATCAATGACGACCGACCCGCTTAGTACATCGATGGTCCTGAATTAGGCCCGGGCTGTAGAAAACAGGTCACAGGCGGAAAAGCGAAGGATAATTGCAACCCGATAAACTGGGCCGAGCACCGGTAGCGCCGCAGTGAAACTGTTGACGATGATACGGTGTGCCTTCAGGAAACGATGAGTGTCCGAATCTCGTCTCCGGAGTAACCTCGAAACTAAACTAAACTCAACTAGGTATGGGTTAGCCCGGGTAGCGCCGCGGTGAAACTGTTGACGACTGATACGGTGTGCCTTAAGGAAACGAGGGGCGGCCGAGCCCTCCTCCGGTGATAACACGAACTACCTAACTAACTAACTAGGTCTCGGTTAGGTCACAAAAAACTACTCATATCAACACTTCAAAATGAAATCGTCTCGGTACATTTGTCAGATCTATCATACAAATTCCTAAATGTAGATTTTACAGATTTCTGATAGATTTGTGATCAAAAACACATAACCCGAAAGTAATCACAATATTCTATCTGTATCCAAATTTTGGTAAGTCTCTAGGGAATTTAGGACTAGAGTGTCCAATGAATAAGTAATGCCGAAGATAGTTATTTTTAATATATTTATAACTTCAATAAAATTATTAACAAAACTTTAGAACTCCATTCCTTCATCCTTCCTGTACAAAGGTAAATTATTGAATAAACATTTGTCTATTTTGTTTTTGCTAAAACAACAACACTAAAAACATATTTAAACATAAACGACTTCACGTTTGTGTTGCTACAGTCGCCACAAAATAACTGTTTGCAATTATATTTATGCGTGACTCACAAGTGTGCAATTTTATCTGTGCGGAATAAAGACGTGTCCAATTCTATTTGTGCGCAATCGAGATGTGTCCGATTCTTCTTGTGTGCAATTGAGATGTGTCCGATTCTACTTGTGTGCAATCGAGATGTGTCCGATTCTTCATGTGCCCAATCATGTTGTGCCCAAAAGATATGTGCGCAACATGTACGTGGGCAATCGTACTGTGTGCAAACGAAGGCCTCTCAGTACGGGCGGGTTCATATTAGGCAGGACAGTGAACTCCTGCTCCCAGTTTCTCCCGCCTGCCTTTTTTTTAACACAATTTCTCACTGTTTATTATCTAATGTACAGAAAATCTCATTAAATAAAGAAAGAACGTAGAAATATCCTATCTTTGACACAGTCGGATTTTGGGGTTACCTGTATCTCGGACCCCCTCACCTTGATCGCCCTATATTTCACACTATATACAGAAATTAACTCGCTTATATTAAGTATAAAATTCCTGCTTCGCTCGAAAAAATCGCAGTCGAACGAAATTTCGAACCTGCGTTTTTTCAAACTCGCGTAATTCTTTAACCGCAAATCGAATCTTCCTAATTCTTTTTTCAGGATAAAGCCGAGGGCCCCCCTAACTTTTATTATAAGGGACTCTATGTCCTACCCCCACTCCTTAACTAGTTTCAGCCCTATATAAGAAATTACTAATAAAATACTCTTATACCACTACCGCATCATTTAACGTATGTATTAAACCTAAATTAAACCTAAATTCCTATTCTAAATAATCTATAAATCCCTACATCAACTTATTCAACACTCACACACACACGCAGGACACTCACACACCCGAAGAAAACTCTACACCGTACACACCCGAAAAAAAACCTCAACCGTACACTATTCAAAAACACTAATAAACGAAAATAAACCTATCTCTACTTGTTTGAGATGTTGTGAAACTAGATAGCTGCCGTGGATAGGATTGGTTGTAGTCAATTATAATGAGTAATGAATAGAGAGAGTAGGCATGCGGTCATGGATGAGTTTTCAAAGTGTATCTGAGTTGTTGACCGCAAGATGAGTATTTTACCACAAATGAGTGAATGAGCGATCAAGTGTAACAAAACATGAGTAGAACAATCTCAACGTAAAATGAGCTCGAGCATGAGAGTGAGCTGTGCTACTAGAGTTGAGTAATTAGGAGATGAGACATTTTAAGAGCCACAATGGCCGACGCCATGTGGTGAATACACGCACAAAATGAATGATTTCGAACTGATATTAATTTGTAAAGTATAGAGTACAGTGATGAGAATGATTGGTGAGTAATGGATGAGACACTTACTGAATGATGAGTAAATAACTTGATAAGGAGAGTGTTAAAAAGGTGGACTGTACAATACAAATCCGACGCTTTCTAACGGTGGCTCGAATATGAGGAAATAGGATTTTGTGGGGAAGTGATTAGTCGAACGGCGTTTTTATGTTGATAGTGACCCACCTATGGTGGGCCGTTTATTAAAAAATAAAATCCCCGTTCGATGGTGCTCGGGTCCTGGCCTCCTGGTGTGGTCCCTTTGGTCGTCTAGCGACGTCTGCGTCTATAAAACAATTAAGTCGAACGTCGATGTTAAACACCTGCTTGATACGTAACGTACCCGTTCGTGACGCTGTTTCCCTGTACTCTCCTGACCGCGGTATTCGCTATCGTGGAGAGGGAATACAGCCAATCTGCTCAGAACGCAGAGTTAGTGGACTGTATTATGTTTTGACGAATTTCGAGAATCGAGAATTCGTCGGCTCGCACTGGCGTAGGCACGGTTAAACCGATTCTACTGTTTGTGTCATCGTGGGTGTGACCGGTTAATCTCACAAGGAGGTTGTAAGGCTCCGAGTTCAATAATCCAGTCGAATTACACCGTGCTTCGGCTACCTCGATTTACAGCGCAAGCACGACTCAATACGTCACGCTGCTGTAAAACCTCGGTGGAAGACGTGGTCCAACTCACCACATACACGCTCAAAAGTTACTACCTGCGCACAGTAGTACGGCGTATGACGTATGTGTGTCCAGCCAGCCGCGACCCTGCTCAAGCTTCCTAAAAAGTATCGCCGGCGTATTAGGGTGCGACTATATGGTTGAACGGTTCGGGTCTGCCAAGCCCGGAACGTCACGCACTCGTCTTGTGGAGGGTGACGTTACGAACAGGGGCTTACGAACCACGACCTGTGGAAGGACCGATCAAAATTCCTCCTAAAAAGTATGGAATTGACCGTATCACAATCCGAGAGGAAGAGTGTTCTGCGGTCGCGCGGAAACGTACAGCGTTTCCCGGGCGGATGCTACGAACGCTCTCGGAAAGAGTGTCTTCCGTGAAACACGGGTCGCCGTAAGAAATCGGAATCACGATTCCTTTCGAGAGAATCTCGATCGGCTTTTAGTGAATTCGGGGAACGAACACGGCACTCGCGTCACTCACACCGAAATTCACTTATTGTGCGTGGAGACAACAGCCGCGTTAGATATGGCTAAGTAGCTGTCGTAACCTTGCACTATTTATATGATCGAAGCGCTGGTAATACCGGCGCTTGATCGTGTCACTATTGCCAGTAGTCCGCTTTTCGACTATCCTGTAGCGAGCTCGGTAGCGAGCTCAGCCCGGATCGAATGGTTGTACGGCAGTGAAATTTTGTATCGTCCAAATTCGGGAAACTGAATTTGACTAATCTCGCAATTCGGCTTCGTCAATTTTCTTCGAAGCTGAACAGTCTCGGACAGCGAGAACTATTCCGCTTCGGTTGATCGTTGCGATTGCAAAGCAATCGCACGCTAGAAAACTTGAAACAAGTTCTCGATAGCACGACCCGAAAATAGGCTGGAACACTCGTAAGCGAGTGTTCGCGAGCACGCCAGAAAAGCAAGTGACGAAGGATCGACAGACTGTGACGAACGTCGCGAGAGAGTCAGCTGGGCCGCGACGCGGCGCTGTCTCTCTCTCAGCCGTCTGCCCTCGTTGAACGTGTTTATATTGTTTTTCTTTCTTTCTCTACCTTCGCGACGCGATTTTAAATTGAACATTATTTTTAAACGGTGATCAACGGATGGCCGTGTTTATCGAGTGACTTCTACTGGTAACCAGAAAGTCACACCGTTTTTGCTTGTTTTGTCGTGGACAATGGACTCCTCGAAATAATAACTTCGAAGGATTCCCCACGAATACAAATTGCGATAATCGCGAAATTCAAGCTAATAGTTCAATAACGCGATATTTAAACAGAGAGCAACAAATGAAAAGGAGCAGTAACACGTCTAGTAGATACAGCTGTTACGATGAGAGGGAGCGAGTTTCGAAAAAGAACCAAGAAAGATCGATAACGATCGCGAAGTCGATGGAGATTGCGACATCGATCGCTCGACGCGACACCTATGTCGCCTCGGTGGTCGGCGGTGATTGGCCGCGTACACTTGGTGTACTGCAGCGCAGCGAATGGGAACGCTTTGAACCATCGTTCGCTGACCGTGATTGGTTGAGTTGTACACCTATGAGTGAATCATGAGTAAAATGATCTCGTTCGATATTGGTCATTTTCGGTGCTGCCATCTTATGACCAAAATGACCAAACACTACTAGTCTAAGAACATCCGAAAAGAGTACGTAATAAAATCACTATACCCCGAGATTCTCAACAGATTCCCGAAATAATTCGTGTCACGACGTGATTTTTCACGGCTTAGTCGGATTATTCCCTCCCCGAAATTCCTTGTTCTACCCAGAAACGAATAACTTCTTCTCAGAATTACGCGTCACTTTCGTACAACGTCGGAATCCACTCTCGTTCTCCCGCCTGTCTGGAACGGTATGGCTACTATTCCGGCCGGGTGTAGTTCCGATCCGTCGGCGAGGGTGACCGTGTTGTTAGTTTGCCTAGTTGTTATTCCGTGTTCCTGGGTCCAGCCGTGGACTTCTTCGTTGATGCACGAGATCAGGGCTCCTGTATTGAGGAGAGCCTATACGTTCCGTTCGAACAGTTGTATTTCGGTGGTCGGGTGCGGCGCGTATGTAATTACTGGGGCCGTTGTTCGCCCGTCGGCGCCGGGCCCCGCGGGGCGTTTCCCGGAGGGTGACATTCTCATGTGAGTACTCCATCACGGATGCACCGGGAACAGAAACGTCGGTACTCGTTTCGGCACTCAAAACGCTGATGCCCTCTCTGCTTGCAGCGCCAGTAGTACTTGTTTGGATCGTACGGGTCCGGGCTCCGGATCGTTTCGTCGATACGGTGAGCCACGCGTGTTTCGGCCGGCGCTGCCGTGCTCCGGGTGGTTCTGCGCACAGTAGGTTCCTCTGAGGAAGTGGCTGCTGCGATCCTCGAGCGTTGGCTCCGTCCCCGTTACTCTTGGACGCGCTCGACGCGTTGCGCCTGTCGCACCAGATCGGCGAGATCGGTGAGAGCGTCTGGATTGATTACTATCGTGTATTCGGGCAGCATATTCTCGTAGACGTTCTCGAGGTACTCCTGTACCGGGATTTCTGCTCGTCTCATCAAGGTAAGGGGAGCATTCATATACAGATGGAACGGCTCTCCTGCTTGCTGGACGCGTTCGCGAGCCTCTCGCTCTAACTGCCATCGTGTCCTGTGGGCAGCGAAGAACGCCAGGAACTTCTCCTCGAACTGTGCCCACGTCGAGATCTGGTGGCGCATATTTCGGAACCAAAGTTGCGCCTCACCCCGCAACAGTTCGGTTAACCCGCGGAGCAGATCGCTCTCGGGGATGCGGCATGCTTCCTGCAGCACGTTTACTCGTTCTAGGAACGAGAATGGGTCTTTCCCGTTGGTGGTGCAGCGCAATTTCACATTTAATCCATCGTTCGGCCGGGATCGGAGGGTTCCATTATTACAATCACCAACCATTGCTTTCCCCGGTAAGGACGGGCAGGATGCCGGAGTTCCTCGACTTTCGCTGACGTCGGTAGCTTCCTTCGTTGTAGTTTGGCGACGTGCTGTTCTTTCCTGAACCGTGTCGTGGCGCCCTTCATTCCCGGCGTCCAGTTGAATCCCGCGCCGAAACGGGCGTAGTACCGTCGGTGCTCCCTCGGTGGCGCGCGCACCGGCGAGCGCGATCTCTTCCTGTGGTCGACGCGATCTCTTACCGCTGTTGACGCGGTCCCGACTACCGCGGCGCGGCGTCGCTACATGTCACGCGTAGCACCGGCGTAGCACGTTTCTCGCGGCGAGGCGTCGTACGATAGCTTCAAAATTCGCGAAGCGCCACGTGGTCACTATTCCGTCGCGGTTGTTTCTACACCAGGTCCCTGTTTGGGCGCCATGTAACGGTTCCGGTCCGTCGGTCGGTCGGTCCTCGCGGCGGCGTCTCCTCGTGCCGGAATTAGCTCGTCGGACCAGGGTCGATCGACGGCGAGGAGATCGGACGGTACGGGATCGGTGGTGATTTTAGGTTAAAATCAACTACACGTGCATGTGCGGTGCCAAGTTCGTGGTTATCCCGGGTGTCTCGCAGGTGAAGCGTGCGTGGTAACACGCATGATGTTACGGTCGCGGAGATGCCGAATCGGTCGCGTTCGCGGAAAGCACACCTATCCGGACCTCGTGCGCGGCAAATCACGGCAGTTCGTCGATCAGGGCCGAGGCCCCGATCCCCCTGTCACGGGTCGGGATTTTCGGTATCCGCGTAGTCGATGGCACATCGACAACGGGACCTCCCGTGACGGTTCTACGGCGACGAGGAGAGCGTGGCCCTCCACGGCGTTCATACACTGGATGCAACTGGGTGTCTCAGTGGCACACTAAGATCGGGGTTCCAAGGTGCGACCTGGAGGATGTTGGCGTCGGCGCGGCCAGCCTACGGAGACCAAGCGTGAGAAAATCCGAGTGACGAGAAATACTTACAAGTAATGGATCGGTCGCCGACGTACCCCGGGATGCGACCCTGACGAGAAGCTGGAGGCAAGAGAGAGTTCGGTCTTGGCGCCTTATATAGATCGCGGTTGGTGGTGCGGGGTGGTAGCGCTGGGTGGTACTGCGCGGAAGTTCCGGTGACGGGATGCATCCGTTTTGGCGGAATTTTGCATCCGGTTCCCGCCAAATATATTCAGTGGCGCGGGAGGTGGTGCGGTACGGTCAGCTCGGTACGCGAGTTTTCGTGGCGCTGTAGGCGGTGCGGTACGATCGGTTCGGTATGCGCATTTCTAAGCGCGGCAGGTGGTACGGTACGGTCGGCTCGGTACGCGCTTCGGTATCTCTCAGTTGCATGTTCGGTGTGATACGATCCCGAGACGTCAGTAACAGACCTGTGATGTACAGGTCTGTTACAATGCTATCGATCAAAGCAGCCGTCAAGATAGTGGCTACTTTTCGAGTAATAGCGAGATCTCGGATCGATCTGCGGCTCGCGGAGCCATAGGCCAGCGCCGTTGAGATCGAGTACGATCGATTATCGACTCAGTCGGAACGGGAGTCTGATTGGCGGATTCGCTCGATCTATCTACCAATCATTCGTTCGACGGCGACGACTAACTGTCAGCTGATCGATCGCATCTCTTCTCTTCTCTATCGATCGCCGTTAGATAATCTCGCTCTCGCTCTTTGTTTGAGACTGGCGCTCTCGAGCGCCATCTTGTCTCACCGTGCGTCACGATCCCACGAAAATCAACGCGATTCCCGCCGAGACTCGCGCGATTACCGACGAGAAGCGTGTGCCAACGAGGCTTACGCGGGCGCTGAGCGAGTGCCTGATTGGCCAAGAATCAGCCTCGATCCTTCTGGAATGTTCACGAACGCTTAACCGGAACCACCGGTGCGTGTCGAACTTCCAGAAGGATCGAGGTAATAAAAGAGAGGGACAACCGTCGCTCGCTCTCTTCTTCCAACCGATCAGCTGGTGCTCGCGATATATCAAACCCAACCGTGTTGTATTCAGTCTTTCTTTATTCACTCCACATCAGATACATTGTTTTGACATTCATTTTATACATTGAAATACAGTAATTTATTCACATATCCGTGCTCAATCAACTTCATACAGTCCACTCCGATTTTCCGTTTGAATTATCCGTTACATCCATACAACCCTTTCACTCTCCACGCTCAAACCAAAGTCATCCATTCGCTCACTCACGTACGCTTCCATTACACTCTTACTCGAAAAGACATCGCGTCTCGTTGACCAGTTTTCCCGACTAGAAATCAGCTATCCTTATCAGTGCACGGAATTATCCGCGATTAATCAACCGCTACCTCGAATTAGGTTCTGTTAATTTCTTTATTGTGAAAGCACGAGCGTGCTCGAGTTTTGTAGTTTTACATCGATTTGTACGAGGTCAGTTAGCAGCCGACCATCCCAATTTGGGAAGAATAAAGTGACGTTTCTTGCAAAGTTATTAGTTCCACCCTCTCTTCTCCGAAACAAATAGTAATATTAAAATAACACACATAACAAACAATTAATAATGTAATAAATATCAATAAAAGCGGTCAAATATGTCTTGCTATCACGCTTCCTGCAGTTTGTATAATATCAGTTGTTCAAAGTCTTCTGTAATAATCTCCTAATTCTTTCACCGGTAAAGGCTTAGCTTTACCGGAATCTCAAGCCGTATTTATATTTCAGTGTCGAGCCGTCGGTGGTACACAAGAAACGATCGCACTTCGAGAGTTTTTGTGTACCGTTGACCGAATCAGCTGCTCGAACGACAACAGTCGACGAGGTGAACGTTCGAGTTTGTAACGCTGCGACGATGGTGCGTTCACCTCGATATTATTGTGGGGTGAGCTATCGTCTCCTGTTTCCCTTTTGCCAAATCCGTTACCTAAATTCTTGGTGTCCCGTGCAGCACCGATTACAAGGTCGTTGCCCTAACGAACGTTGGTGCTGTCTATTCCTTTTCGATTTCAAAGTCCCTACTCCTTCTTCCTTCCAAAAACGATGGCTCACCTCGTATAAATAGGGCTGCACGACTCAGCTCGAGGCTCTTCGCTAGTCTCTTTTGTACTTATCGCTGACACAAACGTATCTCTCAATTTCGATTGTACATATCGTGCGCTTCACGTGGTATCTTCGAAAATCCTACGAATCGTGTGCTTCGCGGCTCGTATCGTATTATCATTACCTCCCATATTGTTCACTTTTGTAATTTCTACTGATTATTTAATATACTTTTGTTATTGTTACACCTGTCTACAATTCTTCCGTTTCTACACCAACATTTCGATCCGTCAATCCTTTCGCTAGAGTTTACACATCAATCATGCATGAAAGCAAAGGAAGTGACAGAAGAATATAGTGACGTAGAATAAATATAGAAATCGAATACAATGCTAACAATTTTTGTTGTGTGCAACAATGGTACTTATCGTAAAAGCAAGAAAAACTTAATGTACAAAAGCATTTTACATATAGAATCATTACGCTGATATTTTCAGCGAATGCTTCAGCTACAATTAAATTTTCTTATCACAATTAAATGAGCTCTTGTAGATACGTCATAGCTACCTTTAATTGTTGGCTTTAAATCTTTCGTCTACGATCTGATAATGGGCTATGGGGCTCGTGCTCTTGAGAAGTTTCTGTAAACAGTTTACGTTATCGTGAGATTTGATTCTCGTTGTGCAACGAAATGCATCTTTCGTTCGTCAGTCACTTTCTTTCCACAATCGTAGCAAGAAGTCAGAATGAATCCACAAGCCTCTACATCGAAATCTTCGACAATTAATAATCCTGTCGCGAGTGATTGTGATTGAGAGTTAAACAATAACTCTGTTATTGAAAAGGTGAAGAAGCAATTAATGGATGCTTTGACATATGCGCAAGAGCTCCTAATAAAAGCAAATTTAATTGCTGACGAAGCATCTGCTATAGTTTCTGATGCAGCAAAGACAGTGGGCGAAAATATTTTTGAAAATATTGAAGACATGATAAATGAATATAGAATCATATCAGAGGATTGCCTTATTGACAGCGAATCTGATAATGAATATATTTGTAAGGAAAGCGTCCTTAGCCATAGTGACTTTAGTGCGTAAATAGGTCGATAAGTCAGACCTCCGACTGTACCGGGACAACTTAATAAACAGACATGTGGCGTCAGAAGGAGATTGTAAGCCACGAAGTGCAATCGTAGAGACTAAGCTAAAATTATAAAATTAAATACAAGATATATTGATTAATATATTAAGTAAGAAACAACGGTGTGAGAAACAGCATTGAATGTTGTTTCTTTGTTATTACAGGTAGGAGTAAGAATTAGTCTAAGTTATCATTATTTTGTTCAAAAAAATTAAAATCTTTGTTATTACAGAGAAACAATTCTGCTTGTTATTCACCAAAAACCTGCATATTCAGGAAACATTATATATTTATGAACAAATCACGAACGAAGATGCTGTAGACGATGAATGGTTTGAACCAGAGAAGAAAAAGAGACATTTGGACAATATGCCATTAGATATTAAAATTAAAACGGTTGCTCTTGCTCATCGTCACCCTTCGTGGAATTTATCAACATTACAAGCCAGAGATAGCAAATTTTTAAGGAAAAAGTAAGAATTGTCACTCTGGGAGAAACATATTACGGAAGGAGGTACAATGTTTGACAAATACAATGCCATTAACAAGCGGACATATGATAGATTTAAAGAGGCTCGTGAAAACTTGCAACAAGTCACCACACGGGATTTACAGCAGTGGGCTCTAGCAGTAACCTGTCAATTTAAATCGGAAAATTTTAAATTTAAAGCATCTATGGTGGGTGGAATATTTCAAATTAACTCATCGCATTAGACAAAGAAAAATAACGAAATATATTTCAATCAAACATACTGCCGATTTAAATGAAATAAGAGAAGCGGCTGAAAATTTCCGGAAAATTATAAAACTAATAGTACCACAGTTTAACAAAAATTATATTATAAATACAGATCAAACAGTAGAGTAGTTGCTACTGTCTTGTCGTTGCCGTTCGTAAGCGCTTGTCAGGTTGCCATAATATTCGTGCTCCAGTGATTCATTTCGTGTTGGCTCGGTAACGTTTTCGCGGGTCCTTGTTCGCGTCAAACTACGACGAAACCGTCGCCTTGCCGCGGGGCGGTTAGATTATTAAAAAGGACGAACGGTCGTCGGTCGGACAACGAACGTGCCGGGAGTGTAACGTGAATCCGGTCGGATAGCAGGGGCCGCGTACCCGTCGCAAGACGGTCATACGACGCCAGTATTAACGCGGAGTCGCGGATTCACGGGGGGATCGTATCGTTGCCGATTTTGGTGATTAGAAATTGTGCGCCATCTTCGAGACGTTCCCCGGTGGGAGGACGTGACGGTCCCGTATCGTATGCCGTCAGCTAGTAAAAACGACCCGAGAAATTGTGCCGCGTTTTCCACCGGAATTCGGTAATTGTATCGAGTACACCTGTTAGAAAAATTGCGACCATCTAAAATTGCCGAATTCGACGCGTAGAAACGAAACGACCAGTGTACACGCGAGCGAGCGACCGACCTTCCGTCGCAATAATATCGAGATCGCGCCGGTTTATAAATATCCACTGCCGGCTCTCACCGGAAACCTTGAGTCGTTATTCCGTGAGAAACCTTTCCGCCGCGGGAAATGCCCCATACTCCATCCACGTAGAATCCTGCGACCGTTCTCGAGTTATCCAGAGCCTCGCGCGGTGCTCGCGGTTTCGGACGATCCGTTCGCGCCTCCTAAGAATATCCTAGGTTTCGTGGGACACTCTAGAGTGCCTGGCGCCCGAATATCTTTCGATCGTTTCGTGAAAATCCGAATCTGCGAGACACCGTTTGTCCCGGGTGGACCATGCATCGTGCGGCCGAGCGTGGCCCGGCCTTCCGCCCGTAAATACCCGGTGTCGCACGCGTTTCCGTTCCTCCGACGGTTCGTGAAAACCCGGCGACGTGACAGTACATTAAAAATTATCCCCCCGAAATGTACGGCATTAGTTCAACCATGCGACGTGTATTTCTACCGTCAAATCAAAATCTTT
Source organism: Lasioglossum leucozonium (assembly GCA_028454225.1). NCBI lineage: Eukaryota > Metazoa > Arthropoda > Insecta > Hymenoptera > Halictidae > Lasioglossum > Lasioglossum leucozonium. The sequence continues at coordinate 131,655 of CM052214.1, forward strand.
TTAAAAAGGATTCAAAATTGCAATTATTTGGTAGAAAGTAGACGAGGGATTACAAGTAGGGAAGACGCAATCAAATTACATTCGCTTATTCACCATCAATTATGTGCATCAATTTTTAAACCCATGATGCAATATGCACGGTCCGCTGCAGGATTCTCAACAGAACGAAAAGTTTTCAAATATGTAAATCAAATTTGTTTGCCACCAGAAATACGAGAAAGTAAATGTTCGAGCAATGAAACCGTATTAATTCGATGTGCAAAATGTTTTTACATATTATGTTTTGCTTGCTTTTACGATAAGTAATATTGTTGCACGTAACAAAAATTGTAAGTAAATTGTCCGCCAGGCGGCCACGATTCCCGCAAGGAAAAGTGCGCACGGTCGGCTGGCGGCAATCGGCTGCTAGATAGCCAACGCCATGAACCGCTGTGGGGATACCCCCACCAGGCGACGGAGTGGGGAGAACAGAAGAGGACTGCGCGAATAGCGTGCGCATAGCAGTCTCTCGTCGTGTGCAGTTGCCTTTACAGTTCGTCCGTAAATGAAAAAGAATAAAGTCTAATTCTCAGTACATGTGGACGTGACTTAATCTCTGTCCTGCTGATTCCTTCTCTCCATCGTGCGGTAATGCAGGAATGGAGCCTGCATGCTATTCCACGAGGAAAGCATACTCATCTCCATATATACCTATAGACCCGGTGCATATAAGTCTGCCTTGTTCCGATGTAACGGTTCTTCCTCGCCGGTGGGACGTCTCGTCCTTATTTTGTTTTGCCGCGGAATAGGCTCGTCGAGTCAGGGTTCGTCTATTGGGTAGAGGAAGCGGTCGGTGCGGGGGACGTGGTGTACTCTGAGAATAACAACTCGGCGATTCTATTTCAATAATGCCTCGCTATATTTTGTTGCGGGATCGGCGGTTCGCGGAATCGGTGTGTGGGTGTCGGTACCCTCGGAGCAAAGAGACGTTGCACTGCCGATGGTAGCAGTCGCGATATGGATCGACGCGCGTTGCGGGTATTATCAACCTCTGGACGGCTAGACGGTATGCTGTCGGTTATTACAGCATCACATTAGGTCGGCGCGTGTCGCGGCTGCGGTTACCCGCTGGACGGCTGGTGATCGTGGCGGTGGGATCGGTGATGGTCGTCGTCTCGACGGACGGAACGGTATGGGGGCGGTTAGAGATCGTCGTCTCGACGGCAGGATCGGCGGGTGGTTCGGCGTCTCGGCGAACGGAACGGTACGGGAGATCGTTGTCACAACGCTGGGATCGGTACATCTCGCCAACACGGCGAAATGACCGAGAGGAAGCGTCGTCACGACGACACGGTTGGAGATGCTCGTCGTCACGAGAGCTTGGTCGGAGTGTAGGATTTTCGCCGTCACGGCGAGGAGGTGGAGGGATACCTACGTCTCGTAGAGTCGCTGTCACGGCGAGCAGGAATTTGCGTTGGCTAATGCTATCCCAGTAGGCGTCTTCGGCGGGATAGTTCAACGTCGCGTTGAACTGAATCTCATTTTGGTTGATTTTGACGGGCCTTTTATATATTTGGTTCGTTGATGCGGGGTAGTGGTGCGGTAAGGTGTTTGGGGTGGTTTTTGTGCCCTTGTTTTTGATTTTCGGTGCCCGTCAAAATGTCGTTTGGATTTCGTGCCGTGCGTACTGTTTCTAACTCTGATAGTTCGTGGGCCGGGGGTAGTGCGGTGCGGTGTGCTCAGCGCGGGACCGTTGGCCCGGCCACGCAGCGCGTGCGACAATGTCTGGTGGCCCCTTGTCCTGAAGAACCTTAGGGAACTAGGCTGCCCGCGGAACGTTTTCGAAGTAATATCAAATTACTTCGACAACCGCAGCGTTAGCCTCGCTATCGGTACCGAAAATATCTCCAAGCGCGCCACAAGAGGATGCCCACAGGGCTCCGTCCTCGGTCCGGCGTGCTGGAATCTTATGTTTGACGGTCTCCTGAGGCTACTCGAAGCCTCAGTTGAGAATAAATTTATTGCGTACGCGGATAACCTCCTGGTCCTCGTCACTGGGAACAATAGGAAAGACCTAGAGATCGAAGGTCAGCGGGTTGTAGACCAGATCCTAAGTTGGTGTAGGTCGGCGAAGCTCGGCTGTGAGCCTGCAAAACAGAAGCAATCGTGCTTAAGAGCGGCTACCTCGAGCAAGCGAAACTAGGAAGACGGAGAGGAGCGCGTCCGGATAGGAAGCGTAAAGCAATCTGGCGACATAAAGCCAATCTCACGAATAGGTCACCGACCACCCGTATAGGGAATTGTAGCATTAAATTCAAGACCGTCGTGCGGTACCTAGGCGTCCACTTCGACAGTGGCATGGGTGTTCGATCCCACTGCCAATATCTTAGCGACAAGGTCGGGTCGCTCTTTAATAAATTCGGTCGTCTCGCAGAACGCCGGTAGGGACTAAAGTTCGGAGCTCTGTCCGTGATATACCGCGGTGTCTTCCTACCGGTAGCGACCTACGCTGCCGCTGGATGGGCTGATCGGTGCACGGAGAAGGACCTGAGCGTGCTTAGAGGCATGCAACGCCGTGCTCTCATTTCTGTGACAGGCGGATACCGCCTGTCGTCGTGGGACAGCATGTGCGCAGTGGCTGGCGCGGTCCCAATCGACATCCTGCTGAGACAGCATAGGGCCCTCTTTGATACGCGAAGAGGAATGGACACCAGTTTCGGGAATATCGTCGTACGCGCGGGAGACGAAGACGCGAAGCAGGTACTAAAGGTTGAGGCGATAAAAGTGTGGCAAGCCGAGTGGACGTCTTCCCACAAGGGCCGCAGAACTTACGCCTTCCTCAGTGACATCGAGGAGCGAATGGCAGCAAAGTGGATGAGGCCAAATCACTACGTATCGCAGGCGCTCACCGGTCACGGCGACTTCAGAGCGCGGCTTCTCACGTACGGAGTCGTCAAAGGAAGCGTCTGCGTGTGTGGGGGTGGGGAGGACACTGTCTGCCACTTCCTCCTCGAATGCCCACTGTTTGACCCGCAGAGAGAGGTGTGTGACGGTTTCCTGTTCGGGCGGAGGAGGTGGCTGACTCAGTCGTTCGTCCAGGGGTTCGTTGCGGAATAAAGAGAGCCAGATGTTAGGTTTTAATAATTCTATATTTCGGTGGCCTTTTGGTACATGCACGCGGTCCGTACAATTAGCGCGGTGATTATCCGTGGCCCTTCCGAAGGACCAGGTTTTGCGGGTGGTGTTTTCGGAAGTCAGGAGTCTCACTGCCGTGTAGCCTCGGAGACGGATTCGGGGAGTCTCACTGCCGTGTAGCCTCGGAGACGGATTCGGGAACTCTCGCTGCCGTGTAGCCTCGGAGAGAGGTAGTCAGGGAATCTCACTGCCGTGTAGCCTCGGAGATGCAGTTGGGAAGGTCTCACTGCCGTGTAGCCTTGGAGACGGATTCGGGAAGCTCTCACTGCCGTGTAGCCTCGGAGACGGATTCGGGAGCTCTCACTGCCGTGTAGCCTCGGAGAGATGTACGGAAAGTCTCACTGCCGTGTAGCCTCGGAGAGATGTACGGAAAGTCTCACTGCCGTGTAGCCTCGGAGACGGATTCGGGAGCTCTCACTGCCGTGTAGCCTTTGAGAGATATTGAGCGGAAGTCTCACTGCCGTGTAGCCTTTGAGACGGATTCGGACGTTTGGTTTCGGTTTTGTGTTTAGCAGTCGTGGATAGTCGGCTCGGTGCCTGGCTGCCCTGATTCGGTATCGGATCGCGGTTTATATGTCCGCTCCCACTGCTTTTACTCGCGAGAGCGCGCTTCACCGCGGCGGCCACCTAGCGGTGGTGGCGCGAGGCGGCGTATAGCGAGTGGAAGCGGCGCGGCGGCGGTCGGAGGGGAAGTCTCGCGTCAGCGGTGGATTTAAGCCGTCACAGGTGCTTAGGAGCTTGGTTCCCGTGGACGAGTGGAGGTGGCCGGAGGCGGCGCCCCATTTCGTATCGTCCGCGGAATCCTTCGCCCTATTCGCCGACTACTGCCGGGAGGCCCTTTGGCTAAAGGGTTTCGTAAGCGACCGGTAAGAGATAAGCGTTAGCGTCCGTGAAGAATAATAGCATGTAAGATAGATTTCGTGGAGAGTCCACCCGGGTTATGTCGTAGACCCCGGCAGTGACGCGGCAGTCCCGCAACGCCCCGCGGCTCACTGTCGCGTTGGACCCCAATAGGACCCCCCCCCGTCCTCCCCACTAACTATGTCTCTCTTTCAGGTGTCACTTCAAGCAGCAGCACGGCGCGACGGCTATCCCGCCGAGGCGCTGACCCCATCCTCGCACCTACCGCTCCCACCCTCCCCTCTTACTCCCATCGCCTGAAAGGGTCGGGTGTGCGTGCAAGCGGCACGCAGCGAGTTCACCTTCCCGTGGTTCCCCGTGAACGGCCAAAGAACTCGTCCACTGTTAACGTCTCGGTGGCACTGCTGGATTTTTCCATCGCCCGCTCCTCCTGGTAGTGGAGCCGCCTCGTGGAAAGTAGAAGGATATTCTTGTAGCGTATGTATTAAAGGCGAGGTCGCACATCCTCGTCACCCTTCGGGTGACCGGATTCACATTAATTGTTACACCGAGATTAAACCGGCTAGCAGACGACGCTTGTGGGCAAAGTGCTATAGTATGTTGAGAAATCGCAGTACCGCGAAGGTAAAGTAGCAGAGGGGAAAGGGGAATCGTTATCGCATGTCATTCTGTATAAATGTTTATGGAAACTGTAACTGTGTAATATACATATATGTATTTTATTTTATTACTCGTTCATTTTTACTTTACTTTTATTGTTGGACATATTGTATATTATCCTTGAACAGTTGAGCATTGTTTAGGTTGGAAGGCACCTTGGCCGGTTTGCCGTTTAAACGTTTAAATCCTAGCAAACGGACGAATTGGCAAACACAGGTGACCTGTGAAGTCAATCTAGCCCACGACGTGTGCTCGCATTACCGCGAGCGAGACACAGTCGTTTTGGCAATCGTTGAGAGAGAGCACGCGTTAGGTGCAGTGAAGCATAAAATTTAGCTTCCGATCTTTTTCGATTATGTGTCTTTGGAAGATAATTATAATTTTCATTGTCCTTTTTGCGATAAATTTAACTCTCTTCGATTCGATACTTTTGTTAATCAAACTTTTTTTGTTCTGGTATCAGTATTATAATATAAGTGGACTGCTCAATTGAGCTTTTGGTTTCAAAATCAATCGTAAGTTCATTAAGCCACAACCGTCCAACCACCAGAGTATCCTACCAAGGAAAAGAAAATATCCCTGAGCTACCCTCCACCACTTTTTATAAATTAAGGAAATTCGGGTGAATTTCCCAAACTAATCGCGAGGCTACTGGTCGAACACTTATTATTATTGTAACAGACCTGCCCGTTGCAGGCCTGTTACGAACTCGCGCCACACCGAACCCCGCCGACCGAAACCGAAAACAACCGAAGATGTCGCGTGGCCAGGCCACCGACCCCGCGCCGACGTCTCCGCACCGCGCTAACCCCAGCCCGCGAACTGTCAAAACCGAAAACAGTGCGCACGGCCCAAAATCCGAAAAACGACATGTTGACGGACACGTAATACAAAATCATAATCACAAAAACTACCCCTATTACCTTGCCGCACCACTACCCCGCGCCACCAACAGGGATGTATAAAAGACCCGTCAAAATCGTCCAAAATGACTCCTGCCGATCGTTGCGACAACGATACACCTGCCGAGGAAACTACACTGCGACAGTGAACTACTCCGAAGCTATCTTCCTGCTCGCCGTGACAGCGAAACTCCTCTACGAGACGTAGGTATCCCACTATCACTCGCCGTGACAGCGAAATCCCTCCACCTTTCGTTGAGACAACGACACCCGCCGATTCCTTTCGTCGTGACAACGAGCACCTCCCCCTTTCTGTAAACGTACTGTACTGAAAACGTACACACACCGAGTTGTTTATTTCTCTGTATACCACGTCCTCCCGCACCGACCGCTTCCTCCAACAAGAGTACGAACCCTGGTTCGACGAGCCTATTCCACGGCAAACACAAATTACGGACAAGACGTCCCACCGGCGAGGAGGAACCGTTACATTATAAATATGGTTAACTCATTTTGTCGATTATAATTTGGAAGAAGTTGAATTTTAATGTAGGAGTTGATAATATGAAATCTGTATTTATTTCCTCACAACTTACTTTATTTTAAAAAAGAACAGTAATGTATATGTCGAATACAATACATATATTATACAGGGTGTCCCAAAATTCCTACAGCACCCGGAAATGGGAGGTTCGTGGGGTGATTTGAAGCAACATTTTCCTTCGCAAAAATGTCCGCCGGGGCTTGGTTTGGGAGTTATTAAGGAAAAACACTGACCAATTAGGGTGTTGTATTTATTTTCTTTATTAATAGTATTAATTAAGTATTTTTATAATTTTGTATAATGATCGGTACCCAAAAACACAAAACAATTTATGCAATTGAAGCTGTCACGTTGCCCTTTTTCTCGCCGGGATGGTTGTCCCGGGCAAGGAAGAAAAACGGGGACAGCCCTCACAGCAGGGCGGATCGCGCGGGTTTTAGAAAATTAACAACGTTTAGGCTCGATCTTGCCTTTATTGCGCGTCAAGGGTTACAAATCAGCGGCCACGTTGCCGCGCCCGAGAGCCCGCGCTCTTTATACAACTGTGCGGACGGTGGTGTGGTCCCTAGAGCGCTGGGTTGACGATGTTACAAACGTTTTACGCTGGTGGTCGGCGCGATCCGATTATTCGGGACTGTCGCGACGGCTGTAGGACCCTTCTCTCTCGCGAGGTTCGCGGTACCGCGCGTCGTACCGGATCTCGATAGATCGTCCGACGGGACGATCGGAATTCCGCGCCTCGCGACCGGCCCTAATCTCTGCACGATTCGCGTCGCGTCTTTCCCCGAGGAACTCTTCCCGCTCTGCTATTTTCCCGATCTCACAGCACCGGCACACCGATGCGAGATTACGGAAAACGTTACGATAAGGTAACGCCGCCGGGTATCCTTGCCTAACCGGGCCACTTCGCGATTTTTGCCAATCTCAGGCGATCACTGTGTGGATTCACCGTTTCCGGCCTGGAAGAGGTTATGTTAACCTCTTTTTCCCCTGGGTATGGTGTGGGCAGCCCGCGTCCGTGGAGCCTTGAGGGGTCGTCCTCGCGATCCTCCGGACTCTGGATGGTCGGGAACGGGGATTCGCTGGATTCACTCACCCCACCGCGAAACTGGCGGTTTACGGCCGCTACCGGAAAGGTACGGTACGGAAACCGGCGGGATTCGAAAAAAAGAGAGTCCTTAGGCGAAACGAATCGAAAAGTCGGCAAACCGGTGCGAGAGCCGTAACGACAGCGATCGCCTAATTTTCGCTACGCGGCGCGTCGCGGTTCGTTTCCACGGGATGCAGTGACAAAACAAGGGGGAGTGTGGGACTCGGCGCGATCTGGAAAAAGGATCGCCCCCTACCCACTAAACCTCCTTTACTTGCATAAATCATTCGGTTTATTTTCGTACGTGTACATATTCTGTGTAGAGAACGTTCGTGTTGACGAACCGCGAACCGGTAAAATAAAGTGTTCTCGTGCATTTCCGAGTTCTCTTTAAAAACGTGTCCGCCTACACAGTGGTCCTTCAAGCCTCCTATTAAAGGCTCGATCCCAAACATTAAGTTTTATGCTCAGAGTAATATTTTTATCTAAAATTTTTAAATAAATGTTCGAAGGTCTTTTTTTATTACAAAAAATAAATTTTTTGTTTTTTGCGCGGCCGATTCTAAACCATTTTTAGTGAGCCAAGGGGCAATTTTAACATTAATTGCATGTTCGAGATCACCTTTCAGTCTACCAAGGTTATATCCAGATCCGTGCACCGCGATGTCGTCAGCATACGCAATTATATTAGCAGTCTCTCCAAAGTCCATACCTAACATTTCGTTATATAAGACGTTCCACAATGTAGGAGCTATAACTGAACCTTGTGGAACCCCCTTTTCCATTTTAACATTAATTTTTTTATCTGACGCAGTATAAAGAACTCTTCTATTCTTAAAATAATTTTGAATGAGACCTTGTAAGGGCTCAGGAAAATTCAAATCTCCCATTCTCTGAAAAATACTTTGCCAGGATACGCTATTAAAAGCGTTACGAATGTCCAAACTTATTAATAAACCAAATTTACCTTTTTTATTATTTGTTCGAAAAAAGTCAAGAATTTTATTAACGGCATCTAAAATGGATTTGTTCTTAGTAAATCCGAATTGATTCGGATGAAAAGGTGGGGAGCCTAAATGGTCAAAAATTCTTTTTTCAATAATTTTCTCTAAGATTTTGTTTAATGCATTACCTATGCATATCGGTCGAAAGTCAGATGGTAGCAACGTTTGATTATTGTTTTTTCTGACTTTCCAGTTTTCCGGGATAAAGTTCAATTCCAAACATTTGTTCATAATTTTTGTAAAATTACTAATATCGTTTAAAAGTATAACTTTGATGAGACCAGGAAATAGCTTATCCAAATCAACAGCTTTTTTAATTTTGAGGTCTTTTAAAATATCCCAAATTTCACCTCTTGATACATTATTTTCACTATAACTTTCGAAATTTCCATAATTTATTTCATTATTTTCTCTAGGAAACAACTCGGAAATGATTCTTCTGGCGTCAGTGGATTCCAACATCGGTGGAGGTGCTCGGCTTTTGATGAGATTCCTGATGACCTGGAAGGGTTTACCCCAAATATCTACTTCCAGTAGGTTTATAAATTCTTTCCACGCCGCTTTTTTCGAGTCGTTAATTTTAAATTTTAATTTCTTTTTCAGGTCGTTAAAAATTTCTTTTTCTATTTCAGCGGGTTGTTTTTTAGCTTTTTTCTTTTGCTATCTTCTACGGGCCTTGACGACTTGAGAGCGTAAATCGGACAATTCTTGGGACCACCATGGATTCTCTTTATGTCGGTAATTAAATGATTTTTTAGTCATTGTTTTACTGCATGATTTACTAATGTTTTTAAAGTATTTATTAATAGCATTTAAGTCTAAGTTTTCCCAAGGTATATCATTATTTAGTGTATTAAATGTTCTAAAATATTTTTCTGTACTAAAGCTTTTCATATTCCAAGACCATTCGATATTAGATTTAATCTTTTGCATTTTACTTCTATTAAGATTAATCAAATGCAAACAATTTGTATGATCAGAACCATTATAATCTTTTTGAATCTCGCTGTATATATTATTGTATATAGAACCGCTCGCGCATAAAATATCAATTTTAGAGGTTTTTCCGTTTTTATAAAATGTATAATCTCCGTTTAATAAATTTTGAGGAATTAAAAACATACTTTGTACATAGTGATTAAAAATCCTTCCTCTTCGATTTTCTTTGCAGTCGCCGAATAAAAGAGATCTCGCGTTTGGATCTCCTAGGATAATAACAGGGTGCAGCCAGTTCTTCTTTTCATTTCGCAATTCTTCGAGATCTCTATGTAAATTAGCTAAACCATTATTCGGAGAAATACATAGATTAATAAGGGTAAAAGATCTGGTTCTGATTCCAACATAAAAGCGCCCTATGATGCGTTGATTAACAGGTATCTTGACGTCTTTATTTATTATATTTATTGCCAATTTTTTATCGTGGGAGTGAAACCAATATTTATTTATTTTATACGGCTCCTGGACACAACAGATATCTATCTTATGCGTGGCGATTGTTTGCGGCAGGAGGTCATGTGCCAGCTTACAGTTATTACAATTAAGTTGCAATATTCGTAATTGATGCATTATGGAAGATGTTAAATTGCTGCTTCAGATCTCTGATCTTGTTCCTAAATTGCGGACACGCCATCGAACACATGATATGATCGAAAGGTACACGCAATTTATGACAATATAGGCATTTTTTGCTATTGTGGCACTCAGACATATCATGGCCATCCAGGCCGCACTGCCTACACCTTTTATTGTCCGCTATAATTTCTCGGCAATTCGTACTGAAATGTCCGAGCGCATGGTACCTAAAACATTTTATTAGTTTGGCGTAGGTATCATTTTAACAAATGTCATACCAATTTTGATTTTATTTATATCAGTGACTTTCTTCAAATATTTTAATGGGACCTCAACTACAGCGAGTTGGGTACCCATTTTAGTCTTTCTAAGAACTTTTAATTTCCTCGGTTTTGAGACTTAACGAATCTTTAAGAGCGGTAATCACATCAACTCCCTCTACCATTGGGTCGAGGTCGCAGCCTTCCTCCAGTTCTAGTAACAAGTGGCCGGTACGTGTTTTTCGGACTCATTTTATTTTTTCTAAATTATTTGCATACTTATTTATTTTATTATAAGTATTTTTAAAGTCAGCATCATCCTTGGTCTTAATGACTATAGCGTCAGCCCTAGGGATAGTCCATTTAGGTGTAATTGGTTTGCTAACTATGGTCTCTCTGTCTGTTTCCAAACTAGATTGATGACTTTTATCCTGACTTTTTTTCCTGTCCCTTTCCTTGTCCTTTTTCTTTTTTTCCTTTCCTTCTTGCAATCGTCTTCCATTCTTCATCTTCCTTGGCGCAATTTAGTTGTAATTTCCCTCGACGTTTGATCCTTAATTTTTTCCTCTTTCCTTTCCTCATTTCTGCTCTTATTTTTGATCTTTCCTTTCTTATTGCACTCCATTAGCTTCCCGAGGAAGTCTTTTACCAGGTTAACCATTGGATCTTCACTCCCCTCTTCCGATGACGATACTTCCTCACCTTCTCTCGTATTTTCCATCCTTTTCCTTTGTTAATTACTAACTCTTCCTTGTTCTTCCTTCCTGACCCTCTTTGGAGTAGTCGTTCCTGAAGAGGTGGATTTTTCCCCTTTCTCTCCTTTTTTCCTCTTAGGTCCTCTATCGGTCACAGACGAGTATAACCGAGCTTTGTGTACTGAAGTACTAGCATGTTTACTAACCTGCATAGAGGAATCAGTATCTACTCCTACGCAGGACGACACTTCCACCGGTGGAAGACCCGACTCTCTCGTCGCCGTATAGCCGCTCCTGACATTGAGATTGCTGACTACTAACATCGATCTTTCCAGTGGGGGAAAGTCATCTATCAAGGTCATCGTACTTTTGTCAATACCGTTTGCATGTTCTTTTTTGTTTGCATGTTCTTCTTTGTTTGCATGTTCTTTTTTGTTCGTTCAATGCTATAACTATTAATTTTAACCTTTTTATTTTTTCTAGGTTTTTGGTGATGGTCCAGCTCAGCTCACGGTAGGAAGTGCGCATATTTTTATTGCTGTCCAGGTAAACACTCAATTCCCTAGAGGAATCAATAGTCGTTTCTATCAGATCATCAAACTCATTATTTATCCTTAACGAGTTCTTTGTTCCTTCCTTCTCCCCGCTTTTTACCTTTTCCTTTCCTTTGGATCCCTTGGTTTCCTCGGTTTCCCTCTCCTTAGATTCCTTGGACTCCTTCTTTTCTCCTTTCCCGAATCTTCTTCCCTTTCCTAGTTCCACCGAATGCGACCTTTTATCTTTCTGTTTAGCTGTTTTCCTGTATTTCTGATTTCCTGTTTCCTCAACTTTTACCTCTTCCTTTTGTTTATCCATCTTTTCTATTTTCTTCCAAATTTCCTCTTCCTTGTCGCATCCTTTCCCCTCCTCAATATCCTTCCATCTTCCAATATCCTGAGTCGTATCCAAAGTCCATGGCGAGGTCCCTCCCTTATCCGTGCAATCCATCCACTCCATCTCATCATCCGACTTTTTATTTTTAGTGTTAGAATCCATATTTCATGAACGGCTCTGGTTACAATCTCCTCACGACGAGGACATCTCATCCCGCGTAGCAAGAAGACTTCACTCGTGGCCTCGATAACTTGTGACGTTGCAAAATTGCCACGTCCCTTCTCCGAATAATAACGCGCCTCCCGAAAGCGAGAAGGCAAGGACCGTACTATTCGCGGCCACGAGACACGGTCGGAACGATTGCGAGAGCGCTCCCCGGGAAAATAAAAGATCGTCCGCCCAAAAATTAACACCTTCCGCGCACGCCGAGAACGGCTAATTTTCAGCGCGGCAAACCGAAGGCATCACCGGCCTCGCGTGGGGTCCTCGACGATGCGGACGCGCAAGGGAACACCGACCCGATTGTAGGACTCGAAGGCGAAAAACGAGGAGGAGGACTACCACCACACACGGGCCGAACAACCCGGAGGCGCCGATGCGGGACGAGAACCCCTTTCGCGATCGACAGATCCTTTCGCGGTCCTGCCGCCGCCTCATCCCGTCTAAAATGGGGTTCTGGCGAGGGTGGTGACGGTGGTACCACTATCCCATAGCCGCGAGATCCGGGCGATAGAAAATATCGCGAATAGGCACG
>CM052214.1:144543-170835 GCA_028454225.1 Lasioglossum leucozonium
CGCATTATCTCTGATAGAGGCGCCGCGTTCACATCATTAGAATTTCGAAAATATTGCGAAGAAGAAAATATAAAAGCGATACAAATTACGACGGGAGTCCCACGAGGAAACGGACAAGCCGAAAGAACAATACGCACGATAATTCCGATTTTGATAAAACTATCGCTAACCAATCCAGATCAATGGTACAAACATGTAGGTAAAGTTCAAAAATGTATCAATAGCACATTTCAAAGAGCAATAGGAATGTCACCTTTCCAAGTACTTTTCGGTATAAAAAAGAAAACAAACAAGACCGTGACATTATCAATTTCATAGAACAAGAAGCGATTCAATCATACGACGAAGACCGCGATAAATTAAGAATATTAGCTAAACAAAACCTACTGAAAATACAAGAAGAAAATAAGCGCCAATATAATAAACAATGTAAACCGGCGAGACAGTATAAAGAAGGCGACTTAGTATTTATCAAAAGAACCCAGTTCGGCCCAGCATTAAAAATTAGACAAAAATACCTAGGTCCGTACTCAGTAACCAAAATAAAAAGAAATAATTGTTACGAAGTAGCGCGAATAGGAGACGGCGAAGGCCCTATGATAACAAGTACAGCCGCCGACTACATGAAAGCATACGAATGTAACGAACAAGCGAGCGACGTACCTTCGGGGACCGAAGACCCCGGACGAACCCCTAGATGTGGAAATGAGTACAATGTACGGCGGTCCATCGACGCGTGATCGCAGCGTGGAACGCGTGTGTGCGTTTACGTATGTGTGTGTGTGTGCATGCGCGTGTATGGATAATAAAAATTGAAGATCGGCGAAACGCGACAAGAGAAGACAAACGCGACCGAGAAACCAGTTCTCAACGAGCCGGTTACACCTCGATTTCATTTCAATAAACGTTGTTTTCGTTAGAGTATCGCGTCCCCAGTCTCTTCCCGTTTCCTTCTGGTAACCCATCCTACATTAATGTTCTGGCAGTAGTGAATACAAACCCTCATGCTACTACGAGGCAAATCGCACGAGAAAGTGGCATTAGTCAAAAATGTGTAGTGCAAATACTCCAGGAACACAAATTTCACCCCTTTCACCTATCAATTCATCAAGGACTTCATGGTAGAGACTTTGTAAATCGTGTAAACTTTTGCTAGTGGGGATTGAGACAATTGATAAACGATAGAGCATGTTTTAATTAAGTATTATTTGCCGATGAAGCTTCGTTTACAAATCACGTGCAAATAAATTTAAAAAACCTGCATTATTGGTCATCTGAAAATCCGCGGTGGTTACGGACAGTCGACAAACAAAGACCATGGTCCGTCAATGTTTGGTGCGGAATTTTAGATAACCAAATAATTGGGCCTCGCTTTATTACCGGAACATTAAATGCAGAAAAATACATTGCATTTTTACGAGAATCGTTACCAATTCTCCTAGAAAATACACCATTGAACATTCGTAAAAATATGTGGTATCAACATGACGGATGTTCGGCCCATTCTTCCCGTGTCGTAACAATTCTTAAATAACAAGTTTCCAAATCGTTGGATTGGACGTAACGGACCTGTATTATGGCCAGCTCGCTCACCAGACCTTACACCCCTCGATTTTTATCTATGGGGAAAACTGAAAGACGATGTTTATAGTGAACCACCAACGACTATAGACGACATGAAAGAAAGAATCGTCGAGGCTTGTGCGTCGATTTTCTCAGAAATGAATTACACAGCAGTACGTTCTGTAACTGCACGGCTGAATGAATGTATAGCAGCTCAAGGGAATATTTTTGAACATTCGGCGTAACAGAAATGCACCAAAGGAATCTTACACGTTGAATTTTATTTATAACATTTTTCTGGGTTGAAGGTCATTTGAAGGTCATATTGTGTTACATGCATGAATTCGTTATTTGGTCAGCTACAACATTACGTTAACGAAAATATATCATTCCATTTAAAAAAACATCGATAACCTTGAAATCTCATAAAAATGACCTTGAAATTTTTTTCCCTTACACCGTTATATGTGGCCCTTCAAACAGTGTAACTTTGTCCTACGCAGTTTTTTTGTACAACGAAAAGTAACGGAGATATTTAGGTGTCCTGCTTTATCGAATTCACCCTGTATATAGTTGCGAGCTTTACGCGCTCTTTTCCTTAACGTATAATATTCCTTACAGTTCACTCATCAAAAGTGTCATATTCGTTTCATAAATTCAGAGTTCTAAATAAAGTAAAATAGTTACCAACCTGTACAAAAAGTGTTTATAATCCTTGTAACCCGACCAGGTCGTAGGGAATCGTTTATAGTCGCGTGATCAAATAAACTGAGTCGAGGCCTTACAACCCTCAGCGGCGCGGGATATCTTTAACCGAGTCTAAGCGCAATACAAACGAACATTTTGGTCTTTCGAGCCGGTTATTTTAATTTCGTGAATGTACAAGAAATTTGGTGAATAAACAATCGACTAGTGCACTCCTGACTACATCAAGACTCAAACGAGAAGTGACAATCGTTGCTGAAACACCAGGATAGCATACCGAAACCACCAGTTGAGGCCACCACAGCAGCCACGCAGAGAGGACCAGCAGTAAGGTAGGCTCGTTCAGTTTCACCAATTCCCTGTTTTCACCCTTCCGAATTCCGCCATGTCAATCAAGTCTTCCGATCTATCCGCATCATCCGCTGCTCACGGAATTAGCCTCAGTTCCTTGCGACGCAAACGCGGCAATATCATCAGTCACATCACCGCGTTCACGAGCGTTTTAAAAAACCAGCAACAATCCGAACAACCGGAACTAGATATCCTACAATCGCATGTTAGACATGTTAAACGAAACATGGAAACGATTCCACGAGATACAATCTCAAATTGAAGAAATAGACGAAACGGAGGAATCGCGAAGATACGAAATTGTGAACGAGTATTGCACCGCTATACGCCGAGCCACCAGCTTCATGAAGCGATATGAATCACTGACGGCCGCAAGAGATGACAGTGAAAGATAAACTCCATCAATATCAGCGCCGAATGCTGTAAAATTACCAGAGATACGATTTCCATTTTTCGACGGCACCATCGAAAATTAGGCATTATTCTTCGATATATTCTCAGCGACAATCGATCGTAACGACGACTTGACACCCGTTCGGAATTTACAATACCTTCGGTCTACATTAACGGGAAAGACGGCTGCATGCATAGAGTCACTGTCCACCACCGATTCGAATTACAATGACGCGATAGAGTTGTTAAAAGGAAAGTTCGATAACACTCGTCGAATGATATTAAAACATTGGGATGCAATCCGGGAATTTCCGAAACTAACGAAAGACACCCCGGAAGCACTAGGTCATCTTGTTGACACAATGTATCAACATCTGCGCGCGCTGAAAAATCTGAAGGAGGACATCGCAGCATGGAACAGCCTCATTGTTTCCATTATACTGTCGAAGATAAGCTCCGATATTGTATGGCAGTGGCAACTTACCTTGAAAGACTTCGAAGATAAGAATTCGAAGTTTGTTGCATATCAAACATAATATGATGTATGCAAAATATGATAACGTGGTATCATTGTCATCGTACTTTCGATCGCTCAACGAATGCATTACTTTTTATTCTTACAGTACGCGGATCCGAATGAGCAGAAAAGGGAATTCGACTTTTGGGAATCAATTTTTTCGTTAATAACGTTTTGATTTTATTCACTTTTTAAACAACCTTTCTTTTCATTGTCACGCTGCCCTTTTTCTCGCCGGAATGATTGTCCCGGGCAAGGGGCAACTCCGAAGGATTTACAGGCCCGAAGGCCAGGCCGCGCGCAGCCGTGCGCTCGCGGTCCCCTCGGGACAAAATCGGGATCCTTGGAGACGTACTCGTAACCGCGTACTTTTTTACTATTCGGGCGCCAGGTACCGGAATGGTACCGATAATCGTTACTCTATGCAACCGTTCTCGCGGGCGTCTCCGAGGATCGACGAGATACTAAGGGTGACGTACTCTGCCAAGGTTCGGACACGGAAGGAAAACGGGGACAGCCCCCACGGCAGGGCGGATCGCGCGGGTTCTAGAAAAATGACACCGTTTCGGCTCGATCTTGCATTTATTGCGCGTCAGGGTTACAAATCCGCGGCCACTTGGCCGCACCCGAGAGCCCGCGCTCTTCGTACAATTATGCGGACGGTGGTATAGTCCCTAGAGCGCTCGGTTGTCGATGTTACAAATTTCCTACGCAGGTGGTCGGCGCGATCCGAACATTCGGGAATGTCGCGACGGCTGTACGACCCTTTTCGCTCGCGCGATTCTCGGTATCGCGCGTCTTACCGGATCTTGAAAGATCGTCCGACGGGACGATCGGAATTCCGCGCTTCGCGACTGGCCCTACGCTCTGCTCGATTCACGTCGCGTCTTTCCCCGAGGAAGTCTTCCGGCTCTGCTATTCTCGCGGTTCTCCTCGATCTCACAGCATCGACACAGCGATGCGAGATTCCGCGGTCGAGGCGAGACGCGCCTCGACTCGCGCCTCCGACGGAAAACGTTACGGACGTTAACGCTGGGTATCCCCTGCCTAGCCGGGCCACTTCGCGATTTTAACGAATTCCAGGCGATCACTCGTCTGACTTACCGCTTACTGCTTTATCGCTTCCCGGTTCCTGACCGCGCCCCGGGGTTCGTCCTGTGGGTCCAGCGAGAGCTGGGCGTTCCGGGAACGGCTGCCTTGCTGGAACCAGGACGCATTTACACCTGCCCCGTAACCGATGGGCGTGCCCCGTAAAACTGATAGGCGCGAGACGAAGGCGGTATTAGATCGGCACGAGACGGCGGTTTCTTTCCCCCCACTCTCGACTCCTAGAGCACGGCGCTACTCGTCGTAGCGGCCTAGTGCCCTCTTCCGCTTTTCGCTCGGACTTTCTCCCGCTTGGTCCTCGGGCCCTGGACCGGAAACCTTCATGACGGCCGCTTCTCGCGACCGGAGGCGTTTAACCCTGCACCTGAGCATCGCCGTCCCATCTCTACGAGCCCCTTTCGTCGTATGATGAGCCAGTGTCGAGGAGGTATTCTTGGGTCAGCTGTTCCGACTGGGGGTTGCTCCTCGCGACCGGCACTCTCCGGGTTGATCAGCCCGTGAGCGGCGATCCCATTTATTTCACCCACGCGCGTGGGAGTTTCCTTTCTTCTTCGGGCGTCCTTGCGGCGGGTATCCTTCGAGCAAGTTGGTGGGACCCGCGCGCCATTCGCGCGACGCTGAAAATGTGGCCGTGCTCGGCATGCGCAAGGAAATATGAGCCGAAATTCTCGGTTTTTGACTTTGGTTTCCTCGAGGAAAGCGCTCTCAAACCCTTTCGCAGGCGGTTCGATCCCGATGGTGCTAACGGGAATGATCACGAGGAGCGAGCGGTGACGTCGCCTATTTGCAACGTCACACTTGAAAAACGAGCGAATTGCGCTCCCACGAACCCTCATAAACCTTATACTCCATCCGGAAAAACCGACGGTGTATATCAAGAAAACCTGCGGATTTCGAGCCAACGCTCTGTGCGAAACCATGCATATTTTACAAACAAGCCCCAACAATCCGTTGAGCAATACAACAAACGTACTTCCAACGGCACCTCGTATACTTCCACGAAAACAACCAACTTTTTCGTAATTATCTCGGAAACTAAGTCCGAGAGACGGATAGTTATATTGAGAAAAGTTGTTCAGCATGTTGTCCTTGACAACATATGTGAAGGTCAAAGTGATCCGAGGTGGGTACCCCATTAACTTTATGTATGTATGTATGTAATGATATTTGGTTCCCTCAGGGTTTCAAATCCATTCCACCACCTCTCCTTTTACCAATCCTCAACTATCGCCTAATTTCAAGTGAGACCTACTTTTTATTAAGGTGGATTTCGAACCACCTATTTTTCCAACAACACGTGAAACGCACCAAGAGGGCCACTTCCCGGCATTTTACCGAGCGGTCACGCATCCTAGTGCGTCCCCCACCCTACGCCGCTTAACTTCGGTGATCAAACGAGAACAATGAAAAATTTCAGCGAGGCAATGGTCGTTATGGGTACCCCATTAACTATATTTACCAATAATTGTTTAGTAAATTTATTATTAATTATCGTATCAAAAATGTCTGTGCTTTCATCAACTAAAATAGAAAATTTACATATTTTCAAACATTTAATAACTTTTTCAAGTTCACACTTTGCAATTACTTTTTGTATAATTTTAGTACTCTTACGTCGAGCAAGCGAAAGACCAACTTTTGGCTCAATACAAACATCCTTTATCAATGGAGTCGTGTTCTACTGTACGAAGTGCTACATTATGTTCCGCGAAAAAAGCAGATAATTTTATCTCGACGCGTTTAACTTTATCTTTATGTGATAATTTAACACTACTGGTATTATTGTTATTATCATACTCATTAGTGGATTTGTTATTAAACGACTTCATATTTTCCGTATGTCTGATCGTCTGTGAATGCTCAATTAAATTTGGTTTTTTGCATCTGATAGTCTTGTTGCATGCAATACAAAGCGCTTTATTTTTTACTGGAGAAGAAGCAAACCATAATTCAAAGACATCATTTTTCAATCAAGAATTTTGGAAGCATAGTGATCTACACTTCCTTGTAGCTTTTCCAATATTATTTGCCATTATTACGCAATTGAATACATTAACATTAACTTACCAAAATTTCGGATCACGCTCGCCTCGTCGTGTCGTCTTGTACTTTTCCGTTGGGTTTTCCGCCAATAACAGCTTCCCCCTACTTTCCCTGCAAGCTTAGAACGTACACACGTTCCTGTATTTGTTCGCGCATGCCCGTGAAACCCGCGTAATATCCCAACACTGCTCACGGGCCCCTACCATGCCTATCACTGAGTTAAACCAATCAATTTACTAAATGTTATGAAAAGAAATTTTCTCAAAAATTCCAATTGATCGAAATTGTAAAAAAATTTCTTAAAGGTTGCATGTTACAACTATTGTATGTGGGTCTGTATTGAAAATTTAAAAAATATGTTTTCTAGATCTGTAATAATTACATGCATTGTAAAAGTTTCATCAAACTCGATTGATGCGGAAAAACGACAAATATTAAAAGATGTAAGAATCCTTAGATTTATTGTATGTAGTTACAGGCCGAAAATCGTGAAAAACTGTAATTTTTACCA
Source organism: Lasioglossum leucozonium (assembly GCA_028454225.1). Lineage (NCBI taxonomy): Eukaryota > Metazoa > Arthropoda > Insecta > Hymenoptera > Halictidae > Lasioglossum > Lasioglossum leucozonium. The sequence continues at coordinate 151,734 of CM052214.1, forward strand.
TCTTTAAACGTTTGTAGCTCATTGACCGATTTTGACGAAATTTTCAGAATATGTTGTAAACGTATTTTTTAAATTTTCAATATAATTTCGCATAAAAATGTTGCAAAATACAACTTTTAGCACTTTCTCTGCAATTCCGACCAATTGCAATTTTTTTAAAAACTTCTTTTCACGTTACGTAACAAACCAATTGTTCTAAATTCTCAAAAAACGTCTAAGTTGTATGATCTAATATTAAAAAAGTTATCTTTTTTTTAAGAGTGTACGAATATTAGTGGAAGTCACTGTATATGTACACCATACAAATTCCGCAGCTCACAATTAAATTGCCTTGTACTGCAGCAATATACTGGCTGCCAATATCGCGGTTAAGAAAACGGTTAAGCATCAATTTACATTTGCGGACATTGCGCAATGCAACACAATAAGATATCGGACAGTCTAGTCGTAAATATATCGAATTACATTGAAAGGAAATAATAGTTAACCAATTGTTGATTACACGAAAGTAGAATAATAAACCTAAAATAAGTTCCTCATATGCAGAGGAAACAGCAAAAATCGGATACATGGGTAAAATCGGTGCTTGCATTTATAACGTTTTGTGTAGGTTAATGCATAAAAACCATTACTAATTAATGCATAAAAAACATTATTAGCCATTTTCGAGTTTCATAATCTGCAATTAAAACGAAATAAGTTCCTCAAGTGCAAGCAATAAAAAACGCATTTTTCGCTAATGACTATTGATAAAAATAATGAAACCACACTTCAATTTTCAAATTTCAGAAAAAATTTTTCGATTTTAGTCGGACGTTTTCCTCAATTTTTTCGAAATCGTTTGTTTTACGAAAAAAAGTAATACAACATAAAAGACGCGTCCCATCCAGACCTACAGATGTTGCCTAACATTTTTCGACGCGGTAAATAGTTTAGAATATATTCAAGAAAAACGATTTTATGAGTATTAAATTAATTATTTTAATATTTAACAGTCTTGTGGCTCCTTTTCCCGTTATCCGTTCGAGCTCAAAGTTTGTACAGATTTTTTTTTAATTATTTGGAATAGTCCTGGGGGTGCCAACAAAACATTTTTGAAAAAAATTTTCGACAAGAGTAAATAAGAGCCACCCCAGTGTCATTTGTCTTATTTGCTTTGAACGAAAAAGGCCCCATGAAGTTTGTGAACTGGTGGGTAATCTGAGAATTTCTATTATCATACTGTCGAGATTAAGGAGAGTGACTGGGTATCAGGATATACACTGTGGGCATGTAATAAGGCAAAGTAAAGTCAAAGTAAAAGTTCCGGGTTTAACTCATTCTCCCGTACATGAATTAATTTGTCATTAAAAGTAATCGGATTGTAGCCACTTGGACGTGTGTCGCTAGAATATAATCCTATTAAAATAAAGCTGATTACAAAACAGACTACACTTAGGTTCTACTTTATAAATAAACTATGTACATAAAATAGTGAAGTGGTAAATAATAAAACTTTCAATTAATCACATTCATACAAGATGTGGTAAATTCAACGTATTCAATGAAAATACATAACCATTTTCTATTAGAAAGCATCGTTCAATAACAAACAATGACAGTACTGAATGATTGATCAATTTCGCTGTCATCTTGAGGGTGTCATGTAGATAGCATGATTGCATTGATGATGATTGCATCATTTCTGTTTAATGTTTGTTTTTTCAAAAATGATGAAGATAGTCGTTAAATTACTTAAAAGATTATGTGCATAATTTTGGACTATTGTTAATGCCTTAAAAAAATGTTGTTTTCACCCACGATCAGAAAAAGTTATTTATTTATTCGTGTATAATGTAATGAATACAACTTGTCTACAGATCTGAAATTTTTCTACTTCAGATTAGACGTCCAAACCACGACCTTACGAAAGATTTTTTATTACTTCTTCAGATCGAACATTGATCTCGAAGTTTGCTCTTGAACGAATGTAATGATAAATTTCACCTGATAATGGAAAGACATTTCTTGTCACCTTCTATGTTTGTACCTCGAGGAAAAAAAGTATTTGTGATATACAATGTAGATATTCTGTGCTCGAAAACTATTGAATGATTGAAAAATTTCCTGTCAGATTTTGAGAGATTTCAAGATCTTTTTTGAAGAAAAAACACGTAATTTTAAGGAATCCTCCAACTTCGTAGAAATATATAATATAAATGATTAATAAAGCATTTGTTTGTAAATGTGTTTTACTCTTAAACCAGGCTCGATCTTTTGCAATCATTATTTTTTATTATCGTTATCTTTTAATTGGAGCCAAGTCTTAAGGTCTTACAATCAAGACTACTTAAGGGCCCGTACATAGGACTGTGTGGTTTTCTTTTAAATATATCGGTATAATGGAAACTATTGTTATGTCAATGGGAGTGTTTGATATCGCGTGGTAATGTATTTGAAACGATAATACACACTACGGTAGTATTTGTAACAGCAGTAGATTACAAATTGTAAGTTACAATACTTACAATAACTTACATATACAGAGTGGTCCGTTTGAGGAAGGTCACCTAAATATCTCTTCAGGTTATTGTGATGGAAAAAATATTTGTTACGTATTGTGCATGGTGTCAATGGACCAAATATCTGGCAAGAATATTTTTTTCCGATATTTGATTTTTGCGATTGTTAGTGACGAACTGTACATATTTTGATTTCCATTTAAATTCTCTTTGAGAGTTAAACAATATTTCCTCTGGAAATGTCATTCGATTGTATAAAGTATAAAGCACGCAGACTATATTAACAAATGACCTTCGTGACTCCCGCTAATATGCGGACAATCTGGAATTTCTTTCAGAAGTTAGAACAATTGGTTTGTTACGTAACGTGAAAAGAATTTTTGAAAAAAATTGTAACTGGTTGGAATTGCAGAGAAAGTACTAAAAGTTGTATTTTACAACATTTTTATGCGAGCTGATATTGAAAATTTAAAAACTACATTTCCTAGATCTGTATCGATAGAACATAGTCTGAAAATTTCGTCAAAATCAAAAATTGCAGTTTTTCACGATTTTCGGCCTGTAACTACAATAAATCTAAGGATTCTTACATCTTTTAATATGTATCGTTTTTTTCCCGCATCAATCGATTTTGATGAAACATTTTCCCCGCATCAATTGGTTTCGAAACTTTCACTATGCGTATAATTGTCACAGGTCTACAAAACATATTCTTTAAATTTTCAATATAGACCCACATAAAAAGGTCATAAAATACAACTTTCGGTATATTCTCTACAATTCAAATTTCTCGTCAATTCATCTCAAAATGTTCAAATCGTGTGGCCGAATATCAAAAAAGTTATCGTTTTGTTAAACAGCGTCCGAATATTAGTGGGAATCACTGTATTTCCATATTCATAATTTACTAGTAAAGAAGCTGACGAGATTCAAATTCCTATTTTACACTAAACATACTGATTTCGCTGATACTCCTTAGTAATAAGTGATAAGAGGAAAAGAACTCGATCGTAAATGCGTGAAAGGATGAAAGTTTCAGATGTGACGAATTATACATAATATTGGTTGTTGTTGGCGCTGCACAACCGAAGCGTATTTCTTGGAAATTATCAGAGCTGAGAAATGTTTGTCAGCTGCGATAAGGACTAGAGAACGAGGCGCGAGACGCGAGACGGGAGAGACCGAGAAAGGGAGGGAGAGGTTTCAGTTGTATTACGTACAATGTGGATACGTCGTGTTCAAGAAATTCGTGTCCTTTCGTTGCACATGTACGATGCTCTCAGTTAACGAGAGACCACCGAGTAAATACCGTTGCTGGTGGCGCGATAACTGCTGTTAAGGTGCTATTCGAAATAGACACTCAACTATAACAGTACCAAAAAGCAAAAGAAAAATTCGTGTTACCCGAGAGTACGTATCAAAGGAGTTTCTGTGTATTTTCGTGTGTTCTGCATCAGATTTGACGTAACACGTAACACGACATCCACATGTTTACAGCGTGTCGGAGCGAGAGCTGCGTGTGCTGCGTGCGCGACCGCCTGTGCATGTGCGTGTGCGTATACCAGAGTATTATGAAAGTACTTAAATTCATCGTGACTAGATCAATCACGTGCTCGTCGTTAATAATATTCTTATCGAATCAATACCGATACTGAGTTTTTTTCGAACGTTTGTCTACTCACGTACTTTTCGTAAATATTATGACAGGGACCACCGAGACATTGGTGAGTATTAGGAAATTTGTTACATTCTGTTTGTTCCGACGAATTTTCGTCCGAGGAAGAATCGCCAATTTTAGAACTCGGTTAGGTTATGTTACCGAACCACGCGGCCCGGCCGCGGCCGTCCGCGACTGAAATACAGCGATCGAAAATCTCGAACTTCGCAGGTGTATACATAATGTGTATGCCACATTCCATAAGAGATGCAAACCTGTTTGTATGTACATATATAGAATATGTGCATGTGTGTGTGTCGTGTCGCGTCGCGTCGTATCGTGTGCTGTATAAATAACCAGAGCGAGACGCTTTCTTTCAACTTCGCCTTATCAAAACTGTGCCATCTAACAAGCGAGCATAAACAATCGAATATCATCATATTTGAGAACATTTCTATACTTATATACATCTACATATTATAATAGTTATGTGTTGTTTACATTATCGTCCGCAACTTTAATCGTACATAATGAACAGCAAAAGAGCAGCGTTTATTTAAAGCACATTATTACATCATTGCATGACACATTGTGGGTACATGTACATCATTATAAATAACAAATATATTATTCGATGTAACCGGTCTATGTTTAGAATGTATAACATAAAAATAATACGCGGAAAGTAACTTCGTCTCGTGTTCAAATCGGAGTGATAATTTTCTATCAACATGATAATGGACCATTTTGTATTTTAAATATTGCATTTTATATAGACGGCATATATACATAAATATTATAGTTCAATTAATCGTATTTAACGAAGTTTTAAATAAAGTAAGAATGTCATCTTATAATGTAGTAACATTTTCTCGATTGTATGTCTCAACATATTTTTTATATTCATGGTTAAAAATTCATGAAATCTATTTCGAAAATCATTTAGATTTTAGCAATTTTGACTTTGACAGAATGAAAACGCCATACTTATACGCGAGTGTGATACGTATACATATTTCTAAATCTTTTCTGCCTTTGGATAAAAATATCTCCTGGGTTATAGTCCGTGAGAAATTGGAAATATAAATGATTCATTGTAGAGATAATTTAGAATCGTTTACAAATACCCTTAGAATTTATTTGCAAAATTATTTTTATACAGATTGATTGGTAACTGTTTTCGAGAAAAACGTTTTGTACCGAGTACAATATGTGTTGGATATGCATTTTATAAAAGTTACAAGACTGAATTTATTCAGATTTTTCACAATTTTTATAACAATACGTGCTTGAATGAAGAAATTTATTGAATAATTTTTAATGGAAGCAGCTTTATAATTTTAATAATTAAAAAATTAGATGTGTAAAACCGGCGCATTTGACCGATTGTATGTGCACAGTGCACATGACTATGTATGTCTCGACTCAACCTAACCCGTAACGTATCTAGTTGTAGCTTACTACATATCTCCTTTCAGATTCGTGCTTATTGTAGGACTGATTGTGAGTATTTTCTGAAAATAAAAACTTTCTCCTTAACGGTTTCTAACGCGTTATGCTATTACATAATAAACAGAAATTTCAAACGAGATACAATATTCTTTGCCTAAATGTGAAAAAGATCTCTACCACAAGAATTCAAATTTTATCCCTACATAGTTTTATTTCGAGCCAGTAAGGGGTAGAGAACTATTGAAACTCGCACTAATGCAAGCTAAGCAAAAGATTGCAACTTTTAACATTTGTTATTCTTTTTTTATGAAATTTTTAACATTACATATGTCTCTTTTTCCCTGATTAAAATGATATCCAACATGATATAATTACGATTATAATTATTTATTTTATAAGTGATTAAAGATTTGGACATGAAAGAGGACGACGATTGGAAAAGAAAGAGAGGTACAGAGCTGAAGCTTTCGAAAAAAATGAAAGACTGACGCGAGCTCAGATCTTTAAATAAAATATTAAACTTTCTCATTTTTGGTTTTTCCTGAATTAAAATTTTACCATCGTATCTGTCACGTTTTTTTTTTTATTAAAATTACACCAAACGTGATGTAATTATAATCATATATACTTGGGTAAAAAACGATTAGTGTTTCGGACTTCACATTTACAGAATTCGTGTCTCTATCGTCAATGTAAAGTTCGAAATTTTAATGGCTTGTTATACAAGTAATTATGATCGTCATTATATCGTGTTTGATCCCATTTTATTCAGAAAATATGAAAAACCAAAAATAAGGAATTCAGACTTTTGAATTTAAAAGGCTGAGCTCACGCGCAATTAAAGAGCATCTTTCTCTTTAAGTCGTTTTCTTTCTTTACGTTCGGAACACTAAAAAGGATGTTGCTCCTCAGGAAAGAAACGAACGAGAGACTTGACGATATACTTTATTAACGATACAGGTGTGTTCTTTTCGGGTCCCATGGAAATCACCGACACAGATTTTTCTTTGTCTTCACCGACAACATTTCACCGACTCCAGATTTAACCGACAATAGCTTTGACCGACAACGTCTTTAACCGACAACGATAACGTATTTGCCCGACAAGGACTTGAGACGACCACAGTAATAACGATGTTCACTAATAAGGATGTATAGCACATCGATTATATACTTTTTCTTGATCTTTTGTAACAAATGTTTGTTTTGTAACAAATAATTTTTGTATCACAATAACCTGAAGAGATATTTAGGTGTTCTTATTTAAACGGATCACCCTGTATACACAGGCTCACGAAAGTATTCGTACGGCCTTTAGAACAGAATAACTTTTTTACAATTGTACGAAACGACCTGATTTTTTGCGAGTAATTTGAAACATTGGTATACTTTAGTAAAAGTGTAAAAAAATTTTCGAAAAAAGTAATTGATAGAAATTACATGCAAAAATCAAAAAGACACTTTTTGAAACTTTTCTATTTGGACCCACAATGAAAATTGAAAATATGCGCTTTGTAGATCTATGTCAGATGTATCCTTGCTGAACATATCGAAATCGGTTGATGCAAAAAAAACGACCCGCATCGAACGATGTACAAATCTGTGGATTTTAAGTAGAATCTGACCAAGTCTTGTAAAACTACTATTTTCACCACTCTTAACCGCTTGTAGCTGATGTCTATGTTAATCGATTTGGATGAAATTTTTAGAAAAAGGTATATCTAATGTAGATCTGCAAAGCGCATATTTTAAATTTTCATTGTGGGTCCAAATAGAAAAGTTTTAAAAAGTGCCTTTTTTATTTTTGCATGTAATTTCTATCAATTCCTTTTTTCGAAATTTTTTTTCCACGTTTACTAAAGTATACCAATGTTTCAAATTACTCGCAAAAAATTAGGTCAGTTCGTACAAATGTAAAAAAGTTATTCTGTTCTAAAGGCCATGCGAATACTTTCGTGAACCTGTGTATACAGGGTGGTCCGTTTAAATAAGAACACCTAAATATCTCTTCAGGTTATTGTGATGCAAAAATTATTTGTTACGTAATGTGCATGGTGTCAATGGACCAAATATTTGGCACGAATATTTTTTTTCCGAGGGTCATTTTTTCTGGAGTTGTCAAGGTCATTGATGTTTTTTGGTACATAACTACATTTTTTTTTATTGCATCGTGTAACTGATGGAAAAATACATTCAGATATGTATAATAACATGACCTTGAAATGACCGTGATCCTCGAAAATTAAAGTTTTACCTAGAACTGATGTCTATTGAGATCGTAGGCTTTGACCAAGACTCTACATCAAGAGTGTGAATGTAAATAAACATGTTTACTGTCACAATACTGATGATACTGATGATAAATTCCGATCAGTTTCAATTTATCTATCCGTGTATCGACGTGCTTTTTGAAATGAATTACTCAATGTAAGAGAAAGTTGATATGGTCTTCACTTACGGTAAAGCTGATCATTATTTAAGGCAAGCAGTTATAGAATGTATAAAGATAAATTTCCAGACCGTAATTGCCCATCACTTTCTACTTATAAAAAGTTGATCAGTCATTTTCGTGAAACTGGTACTGTTGTCAAAAAGCGTGTAAGAATCAGAACTGTTACGAACGAAAGAAACAAAATAATTATTGTCGATAAAGTTAACGAAACTCGACAAGTGAGTTTAAGACAGACAACTCGAGCGTGAAACCGGCATTTCTAAAACAAGCATAATACGGATATTGAAAGAAGAAAAATTTCATCCCTATCATCTATCGTTGCATCAGTACCTTCACGGAACAGATTTTGTAAATCGTATGAATTTTTCTCGGTGGGGTTTGCAGCAATACGAAAATGACGAATCATTTTTTAAAAGAATACTATTTACTGATGAAGCGTCTTTTACCAACCATGGACAGTTGTAAATCTAAGTAAATCTAAGAAATATGCATTATTGGTCAACTGACAATCCACACTGGCTAAGATTAGTGGATAAACAAAGACCGTGGAGTGTAAATGTCTGGTGTGGCATATTAAATAATCAAATAATTGGTCCTTATTTCATAAACGGTATTTTAAATGGAGAAAAGTATACAACATTCTTGCAAAATGAGCTACAAATGCTTGTTCATGATGTACCACTAGATATCCGTTTAAGAATGTAGTATCAGCATGACGGTTGTCCGGCGCATTGTACACACCTTGTCAAACAAATTTTTGATTTAAAATTTCCAAATCGATGGATTGGTCGTACCGGAGTTCTAGGATGGCCACCGCGTTTACCAGACCTCACACCAATGGACTTTTTTTTTTGTGGGGAAAATTGAAACAAACAGTTTATAATGAACAATCAACTACACCAGAGGATATGAAGAACGAATAGTTAGAGCTTGTGCTGATATTAATTCCGAAACAATTGAAAGATCTGTACAGTCGGTCATGTTTCAGAAAATGTATCAACGTAGAAGGACACCACTTTGAACATCTCTGATAATAGCTTAAGAGAACGTGAGTGTTGTTTTAACAGTTAACACATACACACATCTGTTGATCGATATTCTTAGTGTGATAAAAAATATTTTCTTCGCATTCGTAGGTTCAGGAGTCATGGCCGAAGATATTCGACATCAGTTCTAGGTATAACTTTAATTTTCGAGGATCACGGTAATTTCAAGGTCATGTTATTATACATATCTGAATGTATTTTTCCATCAGTTACACGATGCAATAAAAAAAAATGTAGTTATGTACCAAAAAACATCGATGACCTTGACAACTCCGAAAAAAATGACCCTCGGAAAAAAATATTCGTGCCAAATATTTGGTCCATTGACACCATGCACATTACGTAACAAATAATTTTTGCATCACAATAACCTGAAGAGATATTTAGGTGTTCTTATTTAAACGGACCACCCTGTATAATTGATATGTTCTTAAAGTATTAGATACAATATATTATCCTCAAAATAGCGAAAAGGAAGTCCATTTAACTAATAATGAATATAATAAAAATTTCAAATACATTTGATGGACTGTATAACAACAAAAACATGTATGACAACGAAAAATTGTGCGATAAAAATAATAGTTGCAAGTAGAATAATATTCCCGTTGTTAATAACTTGCCTAGATCAATATAACAAAGATTTTAAGTACATTTGATAAATTGTGTAACAAAAACATTAATTACATTAAATTTATTATAATCTAATATTGTGTGCTAATCTCAAAAATAGGCTAACTGAGGTAATGTTTGTAGGAGAGATACGCAGTTGGCTAACGTTGTTGTCAAACAATGTTACTGTCGGTTATTACAGTGGTCGTCTCAAGTCGTTGTCGGTCAAATTCGATGTCGATCAAAATCGTTATCGGTTAAAGGCGTTATCGGCCAAAGCTATTGTCGGTCAAATCTGGAGTCGGCGAAAACCGTGTTGCAGAAATCTGTGTCGGTGATTTCCATGGGAACAGTTCTGTTTAGTGCGAATGCTAACTGCCTACTGACTCTTTCTTAAAAAACGTATTAGTTCGAACGGTGGTGTCCTTTGACGAAACACGGAGCGATGACCGCGCGTCATAATATTGTCCGAGGTGTTTCTTTTACAGTTCGGCCTATTCTGACACTTTGACCATCCTCGGTCATCGTCAATCCCCCAGCGACTAAACAAAACGACAAATAAAAGAAATGATATACATAAATATACATTTAACGCATGGCTAAATTGAATAAAGTAAAATAAAATAGAGGAAGAAAGAAATAAAATTGTAACATAAAATGAGACAAAATAATTATCACGATTATTTGGCCAGGGTTTCATTTGGTCAGGTCCTACAACTGTCGAAAAGGGTATACGTGTTCGTTAAAACCCATCGATATCGTTGACTAATTAATCACTTCATATGGGCCTTTAAACTTAGGTACAAATTTTTTATTGACTCCTGGCGTAACGTCGTGATTCTTAACCATTATATAGTCTCCGACTCTATATCGAGTATGTACTTGGTTTGTGACATCGGTCATACAATAACTTATTGCTATCTTGCATTTTATCAATAACCACACACGCATCGTTTCTTATCGTAACTAAATCTCTTGAATGATCAATATTATCGAAAAGAATTGATCCTATGCCATCGTCGACTTTTTCTGCTTGATCGACACCGAAAAATAATTTGCTGGGAGTAGTTCCCGTCGATTGGCAAATTGTATTGTTTATCGAATTGCGTATTCTACGTTATCGAGGACATAAGACCAATCCTTGGGCGCTTCGCATAATTTCGCTAGCATTGGCGTTATTAATCTATTATATCTTTCAGCCTGTCCGTTGGCTCGAGGTGTTCCGACAGCTATTAATACATGGCTTATTCCTGCTTCATCAATAAATTCTTTGAAAATGTTTGATGTGAAACAAGACCCGCGGTCAGTAATTATACGACGAGGCTTGCTGTAACTTCGAAAATAATCTTTAAGATGTTCAATGACTTCCTCGGTCGTCGTAGACTTGCACGCAAACAATCTAATAAATTTTGTAAATGCATCTATAACTAATAATATGAACTTATAACCTTGCCTGCTTTTCTCAAACGGACCGCAATGGTCGATATGTACCGTGTTAAATGGTATATTGTCTTTCGGAATATTGTTTAAAAGACCTTTGCTTCGGCCTTCCAAGGGAGAAAACTCAATACACTTCAGACAATTTTGAATATGCTGCTTAACTTTTCGCCGTATGTTCGGAAATCAGTACACTTGCGTAATATGGTAGACTACTTTTTCGACGCCTAAATGTCCCAAATTGTCATGCATTTAATTTTTATGCTTTGTTGTACATAAAATAATAGCTTGTTCTTTTCTGCTTTTCGATATACCAAGCCATTTCTAAGCTCGTAGACCTTGTCTTCTGTTATTTCGTTTCCGAAAACGCAAACGTTTCCGAATTGCTTGTATGGTCTCGTCTTGGGATTGTTTTAACTCTAGAACCTGTTCGAACGTATTTTCCTCTAAAATTAATATATTATGACACCTGCTCAATGCATCTATGTTTATTTCGAATGTCGAAATAATGACTTGTAAACGGTTTTATATATATCACAGTTTTTATTTGATCTATTTACAAGTCTGTTGCCGGCGGATTTAACGTTGGGCAACTAATTTTCCCGGAGACAGCGGATTGTTGCGGTAAAGCGGAGGTTAAGCGAATATAGCGACTTGTCGCGATCAGCGCGTGCGTAATGGTCTCCGAAACGATGAGACTGATCTTGAGACCGTAACGATGTCTCTTCTATGAGCGTAATGAAGCCGAGCTTCATGAAACCAACCAACCAACCTTCTGCCCCGGAGTCCGCACCTTCTTATATTCGCCACGAAGTTCGGACATGGGCCCGTTTTTGGGGGAGAAAATCATCCCCATTCGCCGGTTGACTTGAGGGAGGAGGATCTTCCGTAACCGCCCTCACCGTTGGAGGAGGAAGCCTCCACCTCAAGTCAAATCCGAGAATTCCCGAAATGGACAAAATACAGGACCCCGGAGCAGAACGAGTTGATTTACCCAAGTGGCCCGCAGATGGTTACCACTCCTTGGCCTGGGTCCGGTGACGAAGGCCAAGTGTTCTATCCTATCCGCACGCGACCTCAGGGTGCCACGCTTAGGCATCATAAATACTCTAAAAAGCCTAAGTGGCGTGCGCATGCGACCCAAGGAAACAATGCCCCGAGTCGCCGAATATGCGGACCATAAGGCCCACTGCGTCCGAACCCGAGACCCTCACGTACCTAGTGACCGGCACGCGAGTGTCACGGATTGACTTTATGGCCATCTTTCCAATGCCATCAGCTCGAACCCTCGAGTGTCCCCTGGGGCAAGTCGAGGGTTAGCATTCTTCTAATTATTCAAAGGACGGCTAAAAATCGGAAAGAGGCCTTTACGCGACGAACGGCTATTACGCTTGCGGAATCGAACAATCTACGTGGTTCATTTTCTCGTTACTGTAATTATTTTAAAATGTATTCTAGACAAATATGTTTCAAACCTCTTAATTGCATAAATTACGGATAAACATTCAAATACAAAAATATGCTACTTGGATTCCGAAGTACTTGCACGCTTGCTGAAACACTGTTCGGAAAAGCCCGTCTGTCTGCTTCTGAAGCAAGATAGCTCCGAATCCACTGGTACTGGCATCACAATGGAGTTCTGTTATCAATTTCGGGTCATAAATGGCTAAGACGGGTTCCACTGCTAATCGCTGTTTCAAAATTTCGAAAGCTTGATGTTCATTTGGACCAAATTGGAATCCTGCGTTCGTTTTTGTGTATCGTATAGAGGTTTCGCTAAAATCGAGAAATTCTAAATGAATCGGCGGAAATAACTGGCTAGGCAAACAAATCGATGCAGTTCTTTAGTGTTCTTCGGAATAGGGTAATTCATAACCGACTCTACGTTTTCTTTGCTAGCCCGTATTCCGGTCTCGTCTACCAAATAACCCAAATAGTTCACATGCGTATACAAAAGGGAACATTTATCCCAACGAAACTCTAATTGATACTGAGCAGCTAAACAGAAAATACTACGCAAAAATATTAAAGTGATCGTCTATTGTAGTTGTTGCGACCAATATGTCGTCCAAATACAATAAAATTTTATGGTCGTATAATAAATCACGGAAAATGTTAGATAAATAACGTTAGAATACACGGGGTGCATTAGTTAAGCTAAAAGGCATTCTTAAATATTTATATTGACCGAGTGGCATTACGAAAGAGGTAAACTTCACCGATTCGTTAGCCATTTTAACGCGATGAAAACTATTACGTAGATCGAGTTTTGAAAACAATTTTTTGCCTTTCAACTGGTTCAAATTATCGTAAATGAGCGGAGTTGGGTAATTATCACGAATTGTTATTGAATTCAATGCTCGATAATCTACTCATAACCTCACATCGTCTGTTTCCTTTCGTACTAACACAATTGGACTCGCGTACGGAAAGTTACTCGATTGGATAATCTTATCTTTAAACAAATTGTCTAAAAGTCCTTTTAATTTTTCTTTGTCAGGGAAAGAAAGTCTCCTTGGTTGAAAGCTAACAGGTTGCGTATTTTTTAATTCGATCGCCGTTTAGAAACTGGTAGAAGTAATGCTGTTATTATCGAAAGGGTATGACGTTTCGAAAAATAAATTTCTAACAGCATCGGTTAATCCTGACATTTCGGGGTTTATATCTAAACTTTTCATTGGGTCCGAGGATTTATCGACGTAATGAATCTGCAAAATTTGTTTTTCGAAATGATCGACCCACTCTATTCGAAACTGCTGTCCTAAAGTTAGCTTTAACGAAGAATTTAATATATAACTTCGTCCTAAAATAACGGCGCAATACATCATAAAACAATTAAAAATTTCAAAAAAAATGTCGACATTGTCTATACAGGCGGTCGTTTTAAAAATGCCTTTAACGTTCAAAGGTGACCCATCGATCCCGCTAAACAAATCTATTTGTTGATAAGGTGAAACGCTACTAGATTTAATAGGACTGACGGGGAAGCAGAATCGATCATAGCAGACAAAGAATAATCGCAAATATTACCTACGCAGCTGTGCAGCGAAAATTTAAATGGTACCATAAACGCAGTCTGTGTCGACGTTGGTTGCACCAGACTGACAGACGTCGGCCTCGATGACTCCTGCCTTCGATAACGAATCTTGGCTGTCTTTTTGATTTCATGGGCAGCTAGCAACTTTGTGGGACCGGATTCCACACTTGTAACACGATCCCCAGTCGCGTTTTGGCTGGCGGCAATCTCGTAGTAGGTGACCACTGGTAGTGCAAATGTAACACTTGGGTTCTGCACGATGAATGCTTTGGGACGTTTCTGCTCTCTTCGTTTAACGCAAGCCTCTTCGCCTCTTTCCCCTCATGAATGAATTTTAGATCCTCTAACGTCAGTTTTGAAAACGCTTTCAGCATCTGGTCCGTTGTTTGGAAGCATTGCATTCTTGCCTGCTTTCTTAAATCAGTGTCAGGTATACCGTCGATAAAGACATCAATTAGTTCCTCCTGACCGATGCTGACTTCTTCGGCTAGTGTTAGTTTTTCGTGAAAATAATCCGCGAAAAATTCATTTTTTTCCAAATACGCGCCTCCAATTTTCTTCTTAATGATAGCTTGTCCGGACGGTGATCGAACAGTGATTGTAATTTTTCAAAAATTTCCGATACGGATAGCGATACGTTAGTTGATCGTGCTAGAAACCAATTTAACGCCTTCCCTCTTAGACGTTGATGGATCAACAGACGCGTCGAATTTTCATGTAACTCATAAGTTTGTTTTAACAATTCTACCTGCTGCTACCAATTGGAAAAATTGTCGCCATCACCCGAAAACTCGTTTAGCATTTCGGCTATGTGGCGTATATTCGGAGGTCGTCCGGAAGAATTACTGACCTCGGGTCGCGAAGGTTGGATCAAATCGCGTTCTAATCGCATTAATCTTATTTCGCGTTCCAAAAATTCTTTCTCCCGTCGGAGTTCAAACTCACGCGTACTAACGGTGTTGTTCTCTTGAACCGTTGTACGTGTTCCCGCAATTAACGAAGGTGTGTCTTCCACTATATCGTCCCGTTCTGCCAAACCATATTCCTGCGATCCCAGAAGTTCTACGTATTCCTGCAGGTGATCATCGCAATCCGGAATTCCGGTTTGCAGCCGTTTAAGCTGATGGCGCTTCGTGCCTCCAGTCGCCAGGTTTCTAGAACGTAATAAAATTTTGAATTCCGGGACTGTTAAATCACTGAGGGAATCTTCCGCGATCGGTATCCTTGGCATTTCAACGAAATGTTCTTCACACACGAAAATAAGCAAAAGTCTAAACTGTGAAACACACCGGAACACCGTTTCCCAAAACAAAATGGCTATACCGATAAAATTTAACAAAAGATTCTTTGTTCTAAACAGTCCAAAATATCCTGAGAATGACTCTGAAAAAGAACTTCCACTACTGTTCGATTTCTCGCATTTTTTTTTTTGTTACTATTCTTAGTTGTAACTGCCTGCAGCAGGCAATATCCGCACCCCTTGGCCTTCGTCACCGAACCCAGGTCAAGGGCCAGTAAAAAGGCCCTTTTCCGATTTTTTGCCATCCTTCGGTAATTAGAAAAATGCTAGTTCTCAAGATGCCGAACAGGGCATTTGAGGATTCGAGCTGATGGCGTTGGGAAAGTGGCCATAAATCCATTCCGTGTGATCCTCACTCCGAGTACCGTCCGCGAGGTACGTGAGGGTTCCGGATTCGGACCAGCGGGTCCAATAACCCGCATGCACCGTGGGCAAAGTTGCACACGTTGCACCCCACGTGTGAGCCACGCAGGCACAGTTTTGTAACCGTTCTTTTCCCTTACGTTGAATTGCCGGATCTGTTGACTATGGTTCGTGCCTCCAGGCACTGAAAAGCGGAATGGCTTGAATGGGCTTAATGAATACTATAGACTCGTTGATGAGTAAACAAACAGCGTATATTCTATGTATACTCCGATATTTACAATGGTTCTCGTTCGTGCGGATTGAGACTTTCTTGTTTACGTTGACGCGTATGGGACGGCAAGCTCAGAAACGCGACTACCAACGATCGCTTACGCTTTGTTTCGGCTCAGACGCGCGTATCGTGACGTCACATCTACCTCGTGTACCAAAATCGATCAATTCTAGTCGGTATTGACGAACGTCAATGCTTCGCTATAAATTCTTAATGTTTCACGACGGATTATGACCCGTCTGCTTCCGATCCTCTAAACGAACAGAATGTCCTCGATGCTCCTGCCGATGCGGAAGATAACGAATTGTCGGCAGGGCGCGAATACGCGGCCTGGGCGACTCCTCAATCCCTGGACATCCCCGAAAACTCCTTGTGATGGAAGAGACACAAAGTGATCTAGTACCTCCGCAAACGAAACAGAATGCAACAATCAAACCTGCCGAGATTCACGGGTGGGGCGAAAGGCACCTGCTCGTCAGGAAACCCCTAGGAACGTATACGGAAGATACCGAATTGTCGTCAGGGTACGATTTCGTGGCCTGGGCGACTCCTCGATCCCCGGACAATCCTATGAGCTCCTTGGGAGTTTTATAGACTCACGTGCACCCTTAACACCACTGACGAGGTAGAATGCAGCGAGCGATCCTGCCGGCATCTACGGGAGGAGCGCATGGTACCCGCCTGTCAATCGTATTCACCCTCAGGTGTGCAAGAGATTGCCGGAATTTATCAAAGTACGTGAACTTGACGCTAATACATTGACGGGTCTCATGACGGAAATTCGCTCGCTACGCGACGCAAGTCTCAAGGTTTTTCACTTGTTACAGAGTTTGTGAGACTTCGTGATTCCTTAAAGGTTATAATGCTCTTTACTCCGTTTCTTTTAACTGTTGGCATCACTAAGCCTCTACTTCTTGCGTCGCATTTGCCACACGCTTCGCGACTCGGCACGAATTTCTGAGCCGAATATATATATCTAATTAGACGGTAAGATTTTATAAGACCACCGTAGTATGCATCGTTCCGGGGCTGTTACGAGAAAGATTACTTTTCAATATGATTCTGCAATGATCTAGACCGTGACCACTTTGGGTTTTACAATTCCGAACTCCCTAATTAAAATCTCAAGAAAATAGTAATTCGCAAAACGACATTACTAATAATTTTGAATGTGAGCCCTCCGGGCTTATTAACTCCGTGTCTAAACGCAAACGCTACGCGTTTCGCTAATTATATTTTAGATTTGCATCTCGCGATATGACAATTTAGAGCGCGGTGACTGCGTGCTTACAGGATCGCGTCCAGACGCAGAGTGCTCTATTCGCAGCTCGCATCGATCTCCTTCAATCGCTATCGAGTGGAGATCGATGCGCACGCATCCTCTATCGCGGATCGCTCCTGCGGTCTTTTTCTACAACAAGGAGCACGCGCTACGCAGTGTCACTCAGAATCGAATTATCTATGTGTGACCAACGGGGTCACAGTTTCGCATTCCTTGGTCTGTGCCACCGGACCCAGGTCAAGGGGCCATAAACATTGGTCGCCACTTAGGCCAGCGAAAACACGCACTGCTCCGGGGTCCCCTAATACAACACATTTCGGGAATTTTCCCAACTAAGCCTTGAGGTCGGGGCTCTTCTTATCCAGCAGGAAAAGAAATTCCTCCTCCCTCAAGGCAATTGACGAATGGGATTGCTTTTTCCCCCAAAATGGGTCCCTGCCCACAATCTTCGCACCCACAAGGTGACACGCGCAAGGACCCCGGAGCAGAGGTCAGAATCTATTTAACCGTCGAATCGTTCGAACCTCTGAATCAGTATAATCTCGAGACTTCGGATCGTACAACACATTTTACTCGCGCACAAGTCAGTAACTCCATGTTCGCGCAGCTCTGTTTTTTACACACAACCACGCCACTGTTTCTAACTAAATCAGTTGCCCAAGGTTAATTCGACCGGCAACCGTGCTGTAAATAGTATCAATAAACAATTTGTTAAACACACACATACAATTACTTCGGCACGACATTTTTCAACTACTAACAAAATTAACACAAAAATGGATAGGCCAAAATTTTCGGACGCGGTAACCAAACGTCGCGAACCGTTTTCCAAAAGTTCAGTAATCCCACTTCTGATACTGTAGAGTGGTTTTCTCAGGAGAGAAACGAACAAGAGACTTGAAGATATACTCTATTAACGATACAGGTGTGTTCTGTTCAGTGCGAATGCTAACTGCCTACTCTTTTTTAAAAAACGTGTTAGTTCGAAAGGTGATGTCCTTTGACGAAACACAGGGCGATGACCGCGCATCATAATATTGTCCGAGGTGTTTCTTTTACAAAACAAATTTCGTTCTTCATTTTTTACTTATTTTTCTTATGTAGAATAGAAGACACAAAAGAAGTTTATTTAATTTTTAATCAATTAACGATGTAAAATCGATATTGATCTAATATTAAAAATAATATTTCATTTCGAAGAACTGTCTATACTACCTACGTAATTCAACTGATTACTATACCCGACGACCCAATCTAATTTATAAATATACTTCCTTTTAATATTTTTTTAAATATTTGTTAATTTCGTCCGTTTCTCGTGTCAATTTAGCACATGTTTCACTGATTCTTAACAAACTTATCTGCGATTCTGTTCTTTTAATTTTTGTATATTTTTTATACTTCAGTCAACATGAAAGATGAGAGATAAAAATACAATATAATAACAATATAATAAATTGTACATATTCAAATTCGTCAAGTATTTCTTTGTGCTTTTTGAATCGATAAAGTATACGAAAATAGAGTAATCAGGAAAAGTACTTTCAAATCGATAAGAACTTGGACATAAGGAAAAGATTTATACTAATTTTTTAACGTAATCGTTCTTTGTATATGAAAATAATTATTTTTTATTACAAACTATATATACAGGGTGTCACAGATCAATCGTTTTCTTTTCAAATGGGG
>CM052214.1:170935-200919 GCA_028454225.1 Lasioglossum leucozonium
AGGGAGGGTCGTCGGAGGCGTGTTCCGGTACGCCCCGCCCCTCCCCAAACCAACCCCCGTGATCACCCCTGTCAAGGGGGGACCGACCGGCACCCCATATCCGAATCTTATTTCTTATTTCTGGGGTGCCGGCCCGTACCGAGGGGAGCAAACTCCCCTCCGGGGCCGGGGTCAACTTGCGCCCCGGCCCCTATCATCCTCCGAACCCCCTCGTGGGGGCACACGTCAACGCAGGGGAAGCTCCCGCGCCGTCCCGATCTCCGCCCCCCTCACGGGGGCACTCGACGACGCAGAGGGGGAACACCCCCGCGTCGCTACCCTCTCCGCCCCCCCCCTCGTGGGGGCACACGTCGACGCGGGGGAGGCCCCGCTACGCCGGACCCTGGTCGCACGCTAACACTCGCGACTACGATATTCGAAACTATATCAACTTTCCTTGGGGAACTCAAAATTGCCGTCCGAACGAGCTAAAGGCGCACGCAACAGTGTCCGCTGAATTTCGGTGACTCGGGAATGCGGAAGCGAGGCGTCCCCCACTCTTCTAGTCATTTCGCCCGCCAATGGCTGTCGCTCGCGCTAAGATCGCGTACTAGAGCCGAATCTCGACAGGAGGGCCCCTGACCGATGCCGTTTTCCCGATTTCCGTAACGATCGTGTTTTCCACGACCGGGAATGTCCGGTGACATTCCAGGATCGCTCGCACCGCTCCGCCTGTGAACCTTCGAAATCGCGGGGCGAGACGTCGACGGGACGATTCTTCTGGTGTTCTCTCGGTCCGGTGGTCCCTCGTTGGCGCCTCCGAGTTGCTTGGCTCGGGCTCGAGATCCTTTTCATTTTCTTTCCCCCGGGCATGTTTTCTGTGGTCAGGCGTTCCGAGTGGTCCCTTAGCGACAGCTTTTCCTTGTTCGATATTTTGGCGAAATTTCCTCCGGGCCCCTCGGGCCCGGGATACGGCCCTGAAACTTGTCGTCGCACTGATAGACGCGACGTTCGAATTCGGTGTACAATATAGGTTCTTAATTTAGTGACGTCCCAGTGAGAGCGCTCGCGCCGTAATTGTCGCTTGGTCCTGCTAGAGGGCGGTTCGGTCCCTTCGATATTATATTTAGAGATTCCTCTCTAAATTGAGGGGACGTGATTTTGCCACGTCACACTACGTTAACAAAAAAAAAAGAATATCATCTGACAATTTGTACGGTGTAACAAACCAACAACTCAAGTCAACACAGCGGAGGTTCTGAACGTTTTGGTTTGTTGTAGTTCTGTAGAAAATGTTGTGGACGACACGCTGTGCCTCTTTCCTCTGGACATCTTAAGTTCGGGAAAAAAGTCCAAGTTCGGAGAAAAGTCTGAGCGTTGAGTATGAATTAAACAGTAGAAAACGAGTATGCGCAGATCTTAAGTCGCCCTCATGCATCACGAACAGCTGCTATCGTGCGGGCTTGAGGAGCGAACTTCAAGCGCTACGGCCGACACGGGATGCGAGACGCGGGGCCCGGTCGAGGTGGCATAGCCTTAGAAAATCTCACAAAAGTTTTGTCAATTCCATGCACTGTCATTCTCAAAAAACTTCGACCATAAAGCGACCACGTATCGACTGTTGTATATGCGTATTCGACAGATTATATTTCCTTTTTTACACAATTTATCATGTCCTGGTATTCATCTTTAATTCAGTTTGTTAAAGTTTTTCTTGTCATAGTATTTACTCCACTCTTTAGTTTGTTTAATCCTAAAGCTAAATGAATAAATTTCTTTTCTTCAACGGTAGAGAGAGGCTTTCCTGTTGTTGTAATAAAATTTATTATTAATTTTTTAGCTCATTCTTGATCGGATAATTTTCTGCGTTTGCAATATATTTCCACCTCTAAATTTTGCGATTTTATCGTTCAAGATGAGCCCTAGGGTGGCCGCTGTATCCTGCAATCGGGGGCCAAAAATAAATCGCACCTTGTTCACAACAGCTTCGTGCAGTCCTGGTTATGACGAACGTCTCTAATCTGCAAAAACTATCCGAATTCCTCATTCCTGTGTGAGCTCGAGATCAAGGTCGACCGCCTCGCGAACCAGTTGGCAGCGCTGTCGATTACGCGAACTCGCGAACGTAACGATCATCGTCCGACCCCTTCCTGTAATAGGAACCGAATTCTTGGAACCCGTTCGCGTTTGAAATGCCAGAAACCTGGTCTATTGGTTTCGTAATAAGTTCGGCCCAGATGCACGTTGCTGTGCCAACCTTTGTTCAATCGGCAATCTGAGCCGTAGCAGCCGCCCGAAGGCGAGCGGGTCTGGTACCGATTCTCATCGGCTCGATATTCTCGACCGTGATCTCATTTCTAATCGACACAGGGGCTGACCTATTGCTGCTGCCTGTAACCAAAGGATATATGGTCTCTCGTCAAAGCGAGAGGCGCCTCCCGCTCAATCTCAACCTTTGCCGTGCAATCGCGTGGAACTTCTGCATCGCATCGGTGTCATACCCCATACTTGGCGCCGATTTCTTAAAACACTACGGGCTCCCAGTTGACTTGTGCCGTCGCACGCTGATCAACCCCTTGACTAAAGTTTCTACCGTGGCACCGTTAAGCCTTCTTCGATGCGTGACGTTAAGTCAGTCGATCCAACTTCCGTATACGCGAGAATATTATTTAGTGTTGTCGTTGTCGTACATATCCCAATTTACCATCTCTACGGTTCGAAAAACGTGGTAGTTGACTCTTCTAGTCGGGAAGATCTCTTTGGACCAACTGTCCAAACTTTAAAAGCGTGACGACGAATTGAACGGCCTATTACAGTATTCCAATGATTCGCTGTCGTTACGGCAAATCCTGTGGAGACCCTCACATACTGTTATAGTATGCGACCTCACACGTTTCGCACGTATATTCCTGGACTCACGCGGAAGCGCATTTTCGACACATTTCACAACTCGTGATTCGGAAACGTCTCGGTAACGTCGGTTACGTCTAGCCGGACATGCACCGTGCTATCGCGAAGTGGTTCAAACCCTGTCGGGTTTGTCAACAATCCAAAATCACGCGCCACAACTACGTGGCACCCGCAGTATTTGTAGCACCCGATGGTCGTTTCAAACACGTCCTTATGAACATCATCGGTCCATGACCGATTTCAGACAAAAATCTCTACTGCCTCACCATTGAAGGAATTTAGGTACCAGCGTGTTCTAAATGAATTGCCACAAGTTATTGGATTCAATACTTTATTGAGTTGTAGAGAGTCTATTTCCGATCGCGTTGCAGGAGCTACTCTTTCTGCATTTTCCGCGAACCTTAAAAACAACTCCGCTAATTGGACAGTGTCGATGAATAATACCTGTCCAATTAGGTTGCTCTCTTGGGCCTGTTTATCCCTACCATTCCTTGCGCTCGAGGCACACTTTTCCGACCGATAAAAGGCGGACGAATTCCGGTTCGGCACAGGTATCGCTGAGCATGGCGACACCCCGTTGGCCGAGATGGAATCCGTCGGCAGTAGTCGCGTTTTGATTGGTTCGTGTTTTCCCTTAATAACTCGAAAACAAAACGTTCCAGTGCGAAATGACAAAGGAAAATGGTGGCTTAGAGTCACTTTGCTGAGAATCAGCTCATTCAGAGTTCTCGATACTGTTCGGGATACCCTGTATGTACTGTGGTGAGATGACAAGAAGTTCTCTAGTAGGAATGTGGTGACGTAGACTACAAATGTGCGGCCAATTGGTTGGTTTGGACGCAGCACACCAGGTGTCACACGCATTTTTGGCTAGAGCGTTCTATTGGCCCAAACGGTCACACACGCTAATGTAGTGTGACGTACACTGTCTAAGCGGTGGGATCGCGTGGCGACTACGGAAGCGTCAGAGTTGAGGATAGGCGGAGCTAACGCTAAATTCCTCTTGCCCCTGTGCCATCTTGGGGAACGTCTTGTCATCTCATCACAGTACGTATGACACATAGCAAAAATGTAGTCATATAATATTTTATCGATAAATGTCCTAAGTGTCTGGCCTATAATTGTCCCAAAACTATCCCCACTACAGCGGGGTATACTCCGCGAAGGGCCGTGAAGCTCGAGAAGCTGCGGTCGCCAAGAAGTTTAACATAATACGGGTTGGGTGTATCGGTGTGGGACCGGGAGATCACTACTAATCCAGTGACAAAACATAGTTGGTCTGAGTTCCATGAAAAATAATGAGAAATGAAGAACTTTTGTTATTGGATTAGTTATGTTTACACTCTTCGGCGACCGAGGTCCTCGGGCTTCGTTGTTCTTGTTCGGCAGAAGTCGAATAATAGTATCCCTGGCGGATAAACACTGTAGATAGGAACAGTTGCAGGCAGACAAGTAGCAGTTCCAGAAATAAGCCTGAGCGTACTATGATGAGATTACAAGAATGTCCCCGAAACAAGACTGGTGTCCTCACTATACCTTTTCCTTCTACGACGCTATTTCTCACGCTTTCGCCGTGGCCCGGTCACGTGACGCGTTTCGTCCGGTACTGGCAGAAAGCGGACGAGTTTTTTCCCTCAATTCGTGCCCTCTCCCCTCATCTGGCTGCCAAGTCTTGTCATCTCACCACATACCTCGTTCTTTTGACATAAGTTTTAAAGTAATGGCCCACTTATAAGAAAATAGAAAATAAATTTTCGGATTATGCAACTGCTTGCATCGCACAATTTTATAAAATTTCAGTAAAATCGCTGTAAAAGTTCTTATTTGATAGAAATAATAGAAACGATAAAAATGCATTAAAAATTTGTATCGTCTAAAGCTATTTTGTGGAAATTTTCTTCCCTGAATGTGATCAATTTACTATTATGCTCTCTCCTCTCCACTCCACTACTCCAATCACCATCATATCCGTCACTACTACTCAAGCATACCAGAATCTCTGTGTACAAGAAGAATAAATTCACATTATGCAGTTTACTCACATTAAAATACATTTCCTCGCAAACTTTCAACATCTATATCTGATTTAAAAAAATCTTTTATTATAGATTCACTCGCGGAAGGAAGGATCAACAGTGGATAATATTATGTCACTGACTTTATCGGAAGATAAAGCCTGCGGAACTAATAGAACACAATGGCGGCAGTGGTTAGCATGTATATCTGGTTAGTTGTTTATCACTTACTAATAAGAAAATTAATTCTATTGTTAATATTATAGACATAAGGAATTCTCTTAAGATATTATTCACCGATGAAAGTAGCTGGTTTTTCAGTAAAAAGTTATTAACAAATCTTAATTTATTGCCCAAAGTTGGATCTCCCTTACTATTAGTTTCGCTCGTGTGTGAGAATTCTATTTGCTAGAGGACTTTGGCATGATAAGAATTCGAAGTTTGTTGCATATCAAACATAATATGATGTATGCAAAATATGATAACGTGGTATCATTGTCATCGTACTTTCGATCGCTCAACGAATGCATTACTTTTTATTCTTACAGTACGCGGATCCGAATGAGCAGAAAAGGGAATTCGACTTTTGGGAATCAATTTTTTCGTTAATAACGTTTTGATTTTATTCACTTTTTAAACAACCTTTCTTTTACATTGTCACGCTGCCCTTTTTCTCGCTGGGATGATTGTCCCGGGCAAGGGGCACCTCCGAGGATTTACAGATCGACAGGCCGGGCCGCGCGCGGCCGTGCCCTCGCGGTCCCCTCGGGACAAAATCGGGATCCTCAGAGACGGACTCGTAACCGCGTTCTTTATATTATTCGGGCGCCAGGTACCGGAATGGTACCGATAATTGTTCCTTTACGCAACCTTTCTCGCGGGCGTCTCCGAGGATCGACGAGATACGGAGGGTGACGGGCTCTTCCAAGATTCGGACACGGAAGGAAAACGGGGACAGCCCTCACGGCAGGGCGGATCGCGTGGGTTGAGAAAATTGACAATGCTTAGGCTCGATCTTACTTTTATTGAGTGTCAGGGATTACAAATCAGCGGCCACGTAGCCGCGCTCGAGATCCCGCGCTCTTCATACAACTGTGCGGACGGTGCTATTGTCCCTAGAGCGCTCGGTTGTCGATGTTACAAATTCTAGACGTAGGTGGTCGGCGCGATCCGATTATTCGGGACTGTCGCGACGGCTGTACGGCCCTTCTCGCGGGTGCGGTTCTCGGTATCTCGCGTTTTAACGGATCTCGAAAGATCGTCCGTCGCGACGATCGGAATTCCGCGCTTCGCGACCTGTCCTACTCTCTGCACGATTCGCGCCGCGTCTTTCCCCGAGGAACTCTTCCGGCTCTGATATTCTCCATGCGATTCTACCAATCTCACAGTACCGGCACATCGATGCGAGATTCCGCGGTCGAGGTGAGACGCGCCTCGACTCGCGCTTCCGACGGTAAACGTTACGGAAGGTAACGCCGTCGGGTAAGTATCCCTGCCTAGCCGGGCCACTTCGCTATTTTAGCCGATCACTTATCTGAACTCACCGTTTCCGGCCTGGATCTGGCGACCACGTTTTCTCCGTCGGTTCGGTGTGGGCAGCTCGCGTCCGCGTGTCCTTGAGTGGTCGTCCTCGCGATCCTCCGGACTCGGGGTGGTCTGGAACGGGGCTCCACGGGATCCACAAACACTACCGCGAAACTCACGGATCACGGCCGCTACCGTAAAAAGGCTGGTACGGAAACCGGTGAGATTCGGCAATGAGAGCCCTACGCGAAACGAACCGGAAAGTCGGCAAATCTGTGCGAAAGCCGTAGCGACAGTGATCGCCTAATTTTCTCTACGCGGCGCGTCGCGGTTCCTTTCCCCCACTCTCGTCGCCTAGGGCACGGCGCTACTTGTCGCAGCGGCCTAGTGCCCTCTTCCGCTTTTCGCTCGGACCTTCTCCCGCTTGGTCCTTGGGCCCTGGACCGGAAACCTTCATGACGGCCGCTTCTCGCGACCGGGGGCGTTTAACCCTGTTCCTGAGCATTGCCGCCCCATCTCTACGAGACCCTTTCGTCGTATGATGAGCCGGTGTCGAGGAGGTAGTCTTGGGTCAGCTGTTCCGACAGGAGGTTGCTCCTCGCGGGCGGCACCCTCCGGGTTGATCAGCCCGTGAGCGGCAATCCCATTTATCTCACCCACGCGTGTGGGAGTTTCCTTTCCTTATCCGGGCGTCCTGGCGGCGGGTATCTCTCGAGCAAGTGGTGGGGCCGCGCGCCCTTCGCGCGACACTGAAAATGTGGCCGTGCTCGGCACGCGCAAAGAAATATGAGCCGGAATTCGCGGATTTTACATTGATTCCCTCCAGGAAAGCGCTCTCGGACCCGTTCGCGGGCGGTTCGGTCCCGATCGTGATAGCGGGAATGATCTCGTGGGGGCGGGCGGTGACGTCGCCTATTTGCAAAGTCACAACATATAAACGCAATAACTGAAAATTCTATTTTAAAGTTCTATTTCAGTCTGCCCGTCTGTTTTGTCATTTCTAACACTTTTGTCATTTAAATGACCGGGTTCGTGCCTCAGAGCGCCCTCTGTATCCCATTCCCAAGATACGTAACCCAAACTTAAACCCATATTACAGAAAATAATCCTAATAGATTGATTAGTTTCCCCGAGGAGTGCAACAGGAGGATCTCTCACTGACGTAGAAATTATATGCCATACATTCTTGCCATAATTAATACAAATACAAAAACATGTTTGTGGAGGAAGTTATTGTACTTCGAGAAAGACATAAGTCTGTGTGGGAGAAGGTCATCGCAAGGTCATATTTTCCTTGGTGTTACGGGAAACCGCCGATTTCTGTGAACTTCAATTATGTTGTCAGGGTCACCAGTCTGAACACCATTTCCTTTTAAACTTTTTGACGCTCGGCTTTAGTTTCAGAGATATTCATAAAAAACTATTGCTACTACTACATTGAATCTTGTGTTTGACAACGTATGCGTTAGCTCGGTGCGGCTGTTTATACACCGTTTTCAAAAATATGTCATGGAGATCGCTATGCGATCAATATAACGGGGGAACTTTTAAAAGTAAATAATAACATTTCAGTTTTGAAACTAGACTACTCAGGTATCTTTAATTTGATCACTTAAGAGATCTACCAAAACTTTTTTTTACGGTGACCATCCCTCGGCTAACAGAGGAGGTGGTCAAGATCTAAAACTGATCGTCACTGGTAACGGTCCCACCTCATGACATACGGGGAGGTGTGAACAAGGGATCCGTCAGGCGGTAGGAGAGCCTTCTGCACCATCACTTCAGTATGGGCAGGATGCCTCGGAATATCGGATGGCCAGATTTAGATGCGACAAGTTGCCACCTTCATCTGGTCACAGTGTCCGCCCGAGCCTGCCGGTTTCGTATTTCAATCTTGTCCCCGTCTGGGTCAACCTCCCCTCGACGGATGGAGCAGGTTAGCCTATAACCGACAGCCCGCTTCTCCGCCATAAATTCGTGGAGGAAATGGTGCGATACCTCTGACTGATCCGGAGGATCAGCGCCGGCACTGCACATGTACCGCGAATGCACTACCCTCGCGCAGAGATGGCGGTTCCTTACACCCAGCCTCCTGATATTATGCTGACCCTAGGGCGGTCGCCGCCCTCTGCAGTTAGGGTGCTAGCCGGTCGAAATGCGCTTTGAAGCGCCAGCAGATGTCGAGAGTTAGGCTGTAATATTTCATCTCGGTCTGTATCTCGACATAACAACACTATATCCTACTAACTGCGGTTTTGGCAGGAGAGTTTGCTAGCAGCAGATTTTCATCACATGAAATCTATTTAATTTGCAGTTTCTAAGATAGAGGGCGCGCATACATAATTAATGTGACGGATTTATATAATAACGATAATAACGAAGATTTCTATATTGTCAAAATCCGTGACATTATACATTTAAATAAGCTCTAGGTTCAAAGAGGACTAAAGCAACTATTTTAATTATAAATTACGATTTATTTAATGAAATATATTTATGTAAAATATATGATTTATATAATACAATACATTTTTATAATATAATTACAAATAATGGATTTTGAGGTCCATTTCCAAGTGTCTCTTGTTTAGTAGGGACGCAAGTGATTTACGCACACTCAACATGTTGCCATGTTGAGTAGTGTGGGAATCAACTAGCTATACTGCTAGGCCAGCAATACCTACTAACGACCTCCCTATTTTAAAACATTCAGAGAAGGTGCAACCAAAGGAGAAGAGGTCACGAAGTGAGAGAGACACGACACGCAGTACCGGACACCGGACACTCTCCGGAAACAAAGGAGGTTATCGGCAAAGCGACGGCATTGCAAAACAAGGCAGATGAGGACAGATAAATCGGGAGATTATAAGCACTAATAGTTAATGTGAAGCGTGAAGTGCAAAATGTGAAGTGTTCCGTTACTTATCTAAAAAGTGCGGTTATAGCAGTGATACGAAGAAAAATATGTGGCATAACGTTTTTTCATCCGCAGCTTCGCTATGCGAGCGAAAGAATATAATTTTATTGCAATACATTTCCTCACTGGCTGTCTTTATCCATACTAGGATTAATAAACATTAACAATAGTGGTATATCCAAATTGTCTGAAGTGCAGACTGTGTACTATTTGACAAGTATTGCTGAAAGTGTTCTTCTCGTTGCTGCATACATAACTGGACATTTTTAGAAAAAGGTACTTGTAAAATAGTGAACAGTTTGCAAATCACTTTGGATTATTTCGGCCACTGTTAACGTCAAGGTTTATATGAACAGAGACAGCGAATGACAGAATATACGACAATCAAATCATATTCAATCGTTGATGTAACTGATCAAACTCCAAAAGTAAGTTCTTTTAAAAAAGCTAAAAAAAGTTGAATTGCCGGCTGCACTATACGTTACGTAACCAGAAATTTTTGCCTCTCTCTTATGTAATCCTGTAGATTTAGGCGAGAAAGTGCCAAAAATCTAAGTTTTAATTCTAGGAGGCCAATGGCTTAAAAGTTATGAGTGTTTAAATTTAAGCGATTTACAATATTTTTGACAGGTAAAAGTGCCTAGTAGAGTTACTGTATAGTGATTGTCGCAATTCACTTACTGAACGGAGCCACTAGATAGCAGCACAAGTACACCGTTGTGGGGTCGGTGTTACCAATGCGCGTGCGCGACGAAATGGAGACTACCGCGCCTGCGCACGACCGTCCTCGTGGAGCATCGAGTCGACGAGCACGTCGCCGATCTCTTTCTTCGCCATCGGGCTATCAAACCGTAAAGGCCTGTTCGCCTTCGGCTTTTCGAGCTGTAAAGGCTTTTTCGCTTTCGTGCTTTCCCGTAGTAAAGTTTTGTGCATTGCAGCTCTATTGCAATTATATTGCTGGTTAATAAATGTTGGAAATCTACATATATTAGTGCGTGCTTGCTTGCGCGACGCTCAGTACATATTAACATGGCGGGACTCTTACTGTCAGAAACACTATAAATCGTTCACCTTTAAACACTCAACTTTTGAACCTCTGATCTCCTAGGATTGAAACTTGGATTTTTAGCATTTTATCAACAAAATCTAAAGTATTATTACGTAAGAAAAAGGCAAAAATATTTGGCTATGCAAGGTACAATTTACCGAATTACCTCCTTCACGGTTGTACTATGATTTCCATCCAATGTCTTCTTTTTTTGTAATACAAGACTAACCTATTTCAATTTTTGTGACGTCAAAAATTGTCCGCATTATATGCCTGGTATAATATATCACAGCATCTGAAAATGGACTGTAAGCAAAACTTAGTTTAAACAACATATGAAGTAATAACAATATAATTATATAAATACAGATTTATATCGAACAATCGTGTTTCGTAGGCATAGCTTGCCAGGCTCCGTGTCATGCTATGAGTAACCTACAAGGAAGTTGTCATCAATTGCCTCCCTCAAACAGAGTAATTGAGGCTACAGCCACAAAAATATTGCAAATATCTGACCTAAACAAAGTAGGTAATATAACTTTATGATATACATATAGATGAATGAAATCATGCTTTTGTTTCATTTACTACTTACTACTTGATTATAGGCCTCTTTCGCAGTTTGAAACTCTTGCATCGCAGCCACCGTGGTGATGGAGACCCACGTCGTGTCGACTTCAGTAGGGTAGCCCACGGCTATTGTTGCTTCAGAAGTTTCTTGTATAGCTAAATTATAATCATACAGATTTTAATAATAAAATCATCAATACTTACGTTAACATACACTGCAGCTTGTTCACTCTGATGCGTATTTGATGAAATTCGCCCTGCACCAGTAACATCATTTTATCGAGTGGGGTCAGTAGGTCCTTGTCAATGATCGTGGGAAGTACTACTGCTAGGCATGTCCATGTAAGTCACAGTGTTTGTCTGGGGGCATGTTGGTATCGTGTGTTCGTGGTAATAGTGTTGGTCTGCATGTTTGTCTGTCTGAGGCTGTGTCTAGCGTCTGCGTATAGTCACTGTTAGTTAATTCCCGCTGGAGCGGCACGAGGTCAACTTTCAGCGTCGATACGGCTATGGTCCTTATCCTCTGACGTGGCTCCTCGTCGAAAGATGTTGCAAGGTAGCACGCCGGCTTTGTTACCGCACGTTTAGGCCTTGTTGATTCAATCTATAATGTAACAAAATTTTGAAAAAATGTAAACGAATGCTAGTATATTTCATAATATAAAATAATAATAAGGCATGCTGACTACTTCGTCGTTTCAGTTTCACTGTTGCTTTGCCCAATTATATTACTTGCGCAATGGAACGGATGTGTGTCCTATGAGCACGTCCTCCACGAGGAAAAAGAATCATTTTTTGTTTTAAGTGCAAAGCCATAACGACGATGCGCGTCTAATAAACACGTCTCCCCGCGAAGAAAACATATACTCTTCCGTTTTATAAGCGTTTCGTTACCTAATTGACGTGGTGTATAGTTCCGAAATTTTGTAAGAAGTCGAGCCTACCTCTTCAATAAATCTAATCGGATAGCAGAGAGAAAATTGTCGTTTTTAGTGCTCTTTAAACATTTAAATATCTAATTGTATATGCGCGCCCTCTATCTTTGAAATTGAAAATGCAGGAGTTGCAGTCACTGAAATCGTCACTAGTATGTAACAGATAGTTGGCGGTGTAGGGCACGCTGTACCAATCATCTGCTGTAAATTTGCTGCCTGCGTCTCCTAGCAGACTACTGATTTTCTCCCATGGCAAGTTTGGCTGACTGAGACATTATACAAAAAAGAAAAGGAAATTAGCATGGATGTTATGCACATACAGTATTCAGGCGGGAAAACTACAAGCTTAGCACAGAGGTGAACAATAAGAAGAACGTAGAGGGCTCCGCATCGCGTTTCTCGATTGTGCCCCCTTGGCGCGACATACAAATTCGTGTGTTAAATCATATCAATTCCTAAAAGATCCACGCTCTCTACCAAAATAGAACATTTGCTCGTGAACTGCCTAAAGGTTGCTTTATACATGTCGGAGGCGTCTTTCGGATACTTTATACATGAACGCCCAGACGTTTTGATCTTTGTCCCGAACTTGAAATGCTCAGAAAAAGGGCACAGCGTGTCCTCCACTACCAGAATCCCAAGGGTTACAACTCAGGAGATGCCTATGCTAGCGTCCGTAAAAATATTCTTTCAAAAAATATTTCGTCCGACACAACTGGCAAGCAGAGTTTAACATAGTGTATTATTTTAAAAAACTTAAATATGAATTTTCAGAATTCGTCGTGATAATAGGTGGAAAATACCGTTAAGCAATTTAAAATATGATATTCTTTTTTTTTTTGTTAATATAGTAATTAATGATTATTTTGTTTGTTATAAAGTTTAAATTCCTTAACGGCGTATTTCCCACCTATTATCACTATGAATCAACTATTATCACTATGAAAATTTCCAGTTAATTTTTTTTTAAGTAATACACTATGTTAAACTCTGCTTGCCAGTTGTGTCGAACGAAATATTCTTTGAAAGAATATTTTTTCGGACGCTGGCATGTGCATCTCCTGAGGTGTAACCACTGGGGTTTAACCACTAAATACAGTTGAAATTATATCGTGTTTAATATCGTTTTAATCAGAAAAATGTCAGAAATAAGTTGGCGAAAGTCCCATAAAAAATAATAAAAAATAAAGAACTTTTGTAATTGGATCACACTCTCGACCTTCTTGGTCCTTCGCGGGCGGGGGGGGGGCATGCCCAGTAGATATCGATAATTTACCGTGGAAGCTGTGGAGACCCTAAAAATCTTTTTTTTGTGCGATGCAGGGCAGGGAACTAGTCAGACGCTCAAGCTGTATAGCCCGTGCGCTGGCGAGAAATATATCGCATCCTAATTCATCAGTGTGTTCGCTTAGGAACGCTAGATAAAAAAACCCGTGTAATTATACGACGTGTGACCATCAGAAGTCGTAAGTATAAATAGATCTTAAAACTGCGTCCGTGGCATAGGTAAATGGATTTATTATCGTAGGTAATAAGTAAGTGTGGAATGCTTACATTATCCATTCTGTAATTGCTTGGAAAATTATTACTTTTTATTATATGATTTCAGTACACCCTTATTGTCTTCTTATTTTCCTTATTGTTCACCATTATAATCATAGTTTTATAATCTATAGTCTATAGATCTAAGAAAAATGAAAATAATTACTGCGTAATATGCTAAAAAGGTATCGGAATTTAAAATTAATTTTAAAATTATTGCGATATTTATAATATAATGATTCTTAAACAAAAAATATTCTGTAATAATTATAGAATAAAAAACGAATAAATACAATCTACAAGTCATGACAAAATTTTATCGTTCTTATTGAGACCCTTCGTTGGAAACAGAAAATTAATCTTATTACTTATTTATCTAATAAGACCACTTCTAATGCTCGACAGCATTGACTGCAATTATTAAGGTAATATGGCAGTACGCAGACTATCCGCAGACTGTTTGCGGACAATTTTCCGTCACTATGGACAGGACTTTAGAAATAAAATCATATAGAATTACGGTAATTGTGCATAAAAGATTACACCTCGCCGATTTTGATAAAATTTAAATATGATGTAAAACTCAACATTCTAAATTCTTTTTCTTATACATTTAACTGCTGCGTGGCCTTCGTTTCTGAGATATTCGAGAAAGCTGTAACTCCTACTGAATTGAATTTTACTTAGACGTGCTCGTCCGTGGCGTGCGTATGGGTCAACATAGTGTGACCGCACGTCAACTGTTTCTACAGATAGATCACGACGATCAGCAAACGGTATACAGTGTATCGCAAAAATGTCGTCCAACCGTGAAGTGGACGGTGCCTGAGGTCATTTAAAGTGACATCTTCCTTTGCAAAAATGTACGGCTCCGCTTTGTTAAGAAGTTATTAACAAAAAACCCGGACTTTTTTTAATCGCGGTGGTAATCACTCATTACGAATTTCCCGTACCCTTTGGGGCAGAGACGGAGAAATGTGGGGCTCCTCCAGAACCCGAACGGCCGGAGGACAACTGGTGTTTCTGGTATATACGCTAACTCCATCATTCTTAGGCTAAATGGGGAAGGGTCCAAGATCTCGAAGCATCAGCTCGTGATACCCGGGGACCTCCGGTGATCTCATGTCACGCTCGGAGCAGGAGCACCGAAGTCTCATCCGACCGCCAGAAGTAGTTGCCACGTGCGGAAAAAGGGGGTCGTCGGAGGTGTCTTCCGATACGCTCCGATCTCGTCTCCCCAATCCCTAGTGACGGGCACCTGATCGCTCCGGACGGGGCGGAGTCGAAAAAGGAACCACCCCGCCGGTACGACCGGCCCGCCACAAAGGTGGGTTCAATACAGGCACCGACCCCCGGGGATGCAGGTCCGAGATTAACTCCTCCCATCGCCGCCACGTCTCGTCTGAGGAGAGGGGCGTTGGACCCTAGGGGATCTATCCCGAGCGACCCGCCTCCTCGCTGAGTGAGGGTCCGCCTCTCGGTCTCTCTCTGCGGCCTCCTTCTGTGATATGACCTCTTCACAGAAGAAGGCCACTGCTCGCCAGGACCCCTCGTCGCCGACCATGTGGTTGACAACGGCCGGCGACGGGAGGTCCTAACCCACGGTCGCCTGAATGGCAAGACGCGGCCCCGACCACGCTGGACATTCTCCTAGCATGTGCCGTGCCGTATCTCGACCATCTCCACAGTGGTGGTACTGCGTCGCCAGCTCCTTCCCAATTTTGGCCAGGTACTCCCCATCAGCATCCACGCCTGAAGAGCACGTGCGTCAGGTGATAGGAGAGCCTTCCCCGCCTACTGCATCACAACTCCAATACGGGAAAGGAGGCTTAGACTAATCGGGCGGCCTGAATTGGAGGTGGCGATGTGCCACCCCTAATCGGCCACGGTGTCCGCCCGAGCTTGGCGCTTGTGCAATTCAATCTCATTCCCTCCGGGTCAATCTCCCCATGATGGAGCAGGGTGGCTTATAACTGGCAGCTCGCTGCCCCGCCATATATTCGAGGAGAGATAGGGAGATAGTGCTGCGATACCCTCAAATGGTCCGGGGAACCAGCCGGTGTTGCACACGTACCGCGAGTGCGACTGCACCGGCTACTCTTCGCTAATTCCCGGTGTAACAGGTTCCACTGAGCCTAGCGTAAATGTCACGCCACGATGAAACAATGAACAAGAGTAGGAACTGAAATTGATCTAATTAAAACTCACTTATTCACTTGCTGCTCCGAAAAGTCATCGGGTTATTCGGAGACGAACTGCACAGCTGACTTTAGGTATATAGCAGTGTCTAACGCAAAGAGACGTACGGTCAGGTCAATGAACTGCACAACGGTGGTAAATAGTAGGTATACGACAAGCCGAGGGATGGTTGGACCAGTTAACGACCCCGAGTATCACTTTCATTGCGCGGTCGAAATTTTCTTCCAATACTAAATTAGGCTGTCAGGCACTTAAATAATTTCAGTTTAACACGTTAAACGCCAAGCCTGTTTTGCTTGCCTTTCCGTTCAGGCCACTGAGAACTGTCAAGTAACGTCAGGTAACGTAGCTTGAGGATCGGGGCGCGAGAATAACATGAACGAAAACTCTAGCGCCGGTCCCTAGGGACCCTCTCGCTCGTGGTTTATAAGTTAGTTCTGTGGTCCGGCCCACGAACTGCGCCATCGTGGTATCAGGTATCAGGTATACGATCGTAGTAAAATCCAAGGGGCACTTTAGCACACTATTCACAAACAAGTGTTGCACGGCAAGTGCGTTCAGGTCAACATACTTGACACTCGAGTACACAGTAGATAGTATGTACTGTCACGTCGCCGGTTTTTCGCGAACCGTCGGAAGGACGGAAACGCTGGCGACTCCGGGTATTTACGGGCAGAAGGCCGGGCCACGCTCGGCCGTGCGATGCGTGGTCCACCCGGGACAAACAGTGTCTCGCAGATTCGGACTTTCACGAAACGATTGTTCTATATTCGGGCGCCAGGCACTCTAGAGTGTCCCACAAAACCTAAGATAACCCTAGGAGGCGCAAACGGATCGTCCGAAACCGCGAGCACCGCGCGAGGCTCAGGATAACTCGAGAACGGGCGCAGGATTCTACGTGGACAGAGTATGGGGCATTTCCCGCGGCGGAAAGGTTTCTCACGGAGTAACGACTCACTTTTTCGGCTTGTATAACATTTATTTCGTCGATGACGATGACGGCAAGGCTGCCGGTGAGAGCCGGCAGCTGAAATTTACAAGCCGGCGCGACCTCGATATTATTGCGACGGAAGGTCGGTCGCTCGCGCGCGTGTACACTGGTTCTTTCGCTTTTACGCGTCGAATTCGGCAATTTCAGATGGTCGCAATTACTAACTGGTGTACTCGCTACAATTACCGAATTCCGGTGGAAAACGCGGCACAATTTCTCGGGTCGTTTTCGCTCGCCGACGGCATACGATGCGGGACAGTCACGTCCTCCCACCGGGGAAACGTCTCGAAGATGGCGCACAATTTCGAATCACGAAATCGGCAACGATACGCGCCGCCCGTGAATCCGCGACTCCGCGTTAATACTGACGTCGTATGACCGTCTTACGACGGGTACGCGGCCTCTGCTATCCGGCCGGATTAACGTTAAACTCCCGGCACGTTCGTTGTCCGACCGACGACCGTTCGTCCTTTTGAATAACCGTCCCGCGGCAAAGATACGGTTTCGTCGTAGTTCGACGCGAACATGGACCCACGAAAACGTTACCGAGCCAACACGAAATGAATCACTGGAGCACGAATATTATGGAAACCTGACAGGCGCTTACCGACGGTAACGACAGGACCGCAGCAGCTAGTCGGCAATCTCGTCCTCGTTCGTCCCTCAAGTTCGGCAGCGGCACTAACTTTTTGATTTTTACCCGTTTTAAATCCCGACTATTTGTCACGGCAGCCAACGACCCAGTGACCCAATTCCGCACGGCCCCGTAACGCGGAAGCGAGGCGTCCCCCTACTCCCTGCCCTATTTCCATTCGTCGCGGCGCTCGGACCAATTGCACGCTGTATTTTCGCAGGATCGCATCCTGTCGCGCGGGCACCCCCGGCTTTCGGGAAATCGCATTTCTTCTTCTGCCGCTTCCAGGCTGTTGCAGCGGCATGTCGTGAGGGAGGGAAGACTTGACCGCTCCGGCCGTGGACCTTTTCTTGCCGGGCGAGACAGCGACGAGGTAGAGACGATGTTATTCTCTGGTCCACTTTTCCCTGTCGGTGTCTCCGGGTTTGTTGGCCCTGGCTTCGTCTTTCCCTCGTTGTTTCGGCACGAATTTATCTCCCAAGCCGGTTTCAAGAGCGCCTCTTCCGATTGGAAATAGGGTGGCGGGCTCCCCTGGAGCCCGGTTTCGGTCCTGCAAGTTCGCGTCGCCCAAAGTGGCGCGACGTTTCAAAACGCGTAAATGCTCGTCCTCTGGGTTCGAATTTCCCAGGGAGAGCGCTCGCAATCGGCCGTTTCGCATCGGCACTGCCAGAGGACGGCCTCTCTCGTTCGGTTCGGAGGGACGCAGGCAAAACTTGCCACGTCACAGTACACAGTGTAAGAAAAGTAATGGCCATCCGTCCTAGGGGTGAATCTACACCTATGGATCGGTGGACATTTGTAAAAGAAACTTGCCGCAAAATTGTTGTTAAAGTTTTTTTTTAAAGTCAATACCTTCTACTCATCGAAAAGAAAAAAAGTCTGAAAGGAGCCATATGCTGCACACAAATAGTTACTGAGAGATAAGCTGTTAAAGTTTTTGCAAAATTTGATTGTGTGGCGTTATACGTATAGACAAAAGCCTATTACTACAATTTATTCGACCGTGTCGATGAGAGAGAACATGATCGTGTGTGTACCTCGTGACAAACGAAATTTAAAGAGACATTCGTGGCTAGGCCCGTATCAAGTCATCGTTTGTTACTCTGCCTATTCAGATAATAAATTTAAAGTTGCAAAATATGAAAGAAAACCTTCTATCGAGTAAACTGTCTCTTAGAAATCCCAAAATTTTTGCGATTATTATATATCCAATCTTGTTCATTTCGACGAGAAAACGCGTATATCGAAGTCGTGGACCGCGGAACCGATACACAATCTAGCCATACCTTTTTTTTACGTGGTAGAAATGCTTCACGCATAGCCCGCCCCCTCGGGGGGTGGCAGAGTTATGTGGAACTCTCCCCGGCCTGAAGGGCCAGGGCATACCCACTAAAACCCCCACGGTGATCTCCCTAAGCTAATTGGGGGTGGTCGGAATCTCGAGAACGAATGCGACCGATCACCCCCAGCCTCTAGCTTAAGAGCCCCACCCCGGGGGGAGAAAAGCTCCCCCCAATAAAGTTCCTATACTATAGGACCCCGTGCGGATCACCCACACGGTGTCCTCCATCCCAAGGGGCTGCTCGGCTACAGGCCCCGGAAATCCAACCATCCCTAACCCTGACATAATCCAGAAAAATGAAAAATTTTGGAAGTACAGTATTTACTCGATTTAAGCGCAATGTGAGCTGCCTCGGTCGCCGAGCAGTGTAACCCTACCCCGTAATCCGACACCGGCTTCGGAATATCGGTATGAATCACTAATACAATAGTAATTTAATCTAATACAATACAATCTAATCTAATACAATAATCAGAATACTAATCCAATTACAAAACTTCTTTATTTTTCATTATTTTTTTATGGAACTTTCACTAATTTATTTCTTGCATTTTTCTGATCAAAATGACACTAAACACAACATAATTTCGACTGTATTTAGTGGTTTAATTGACGGTGTGGAGTCAGTTTAGGATATTAAATACGTATAAATATGAGCCAAATTATAGCTTGTTTCATTTATAGCAAAATTTCATTAAAAATAAGTAAAAAATAAAAAAAGAAGTTTTACTTGCTGTCCTTTCCTACGTTCGGCTTCCTTTGTAACTCGAGCGCGTTCGACGTAGTCGACAAGGTCGAGGCAGGCATAACAAAATATTGTCTGAGCACGATGTTGTGATGTTCCGTCCTGGTTAGATAGTCGCGGAACTTGTCTCTAGGTGGCACGAGCAACTACGTTATCGATATTTCGCGGCAGGATTCGAACGCCTTAAAATACTAAAGTATTAAAACTTCCGAACGCGGCTTTACTAGCGGTCACGGACGATAAATACTCGACTGGATAAGGTACTAAAGGAAAATAACGACGTGCACTGTTAGGTGGTTAACTAAAATCTGAGCCTTTTATTCTTTTTGGACGAGTTTTTATACTATCTGCATTTTGGGCCCGGAGAGGGGTATATCCGTTCAGGAGCGCGGACCCTGGAGAGTGTTCTTCGTGACCCTAGGCGAAGTCGCTTCGCGGATTGGCTCGCGCTGTCCTCGGTGATGATTGGTGCGCTCTTGTGTCGGAAACTGTCAAATTTCCTAAAACAAGGCCCATTATTTTGGGACCGAGATTTACAACGCGAAGTCCTTGAGGAGGGCTAAAGAGTTGTCCTTGAGTCCGTTGTCCTTCACTATCCTCAGTTATGGGGTCCTGGTCGTTCGGAGCGGTTTCCCCTGGTTTATTGGTCCTTTTACCTGTTTTTTCCCTACTCGAGTGACCTTCTAATTTCTTGGTTGCGATATTTTATTTTTAACTACGCATCGGCGAGATTACAACTAGACGGCTTAATATACTATACAGGGTGTCCCAAAACTATCGTTCTTCCGGGAAATGGGGGTTCCTGGGGTGACTTGAAGCAACATTTTCCTTTGCAAAAATGTCCGCCGGGGCTTCGTTTAGGAATTATTAACGAAAAATACTGACCAATTAGAGCGCGACCTAGACGCGTGTTGGCAAAGAAGGTACAGCGCGTCAGGAGGATCCCCTCGCTGGAGCGTTAGCGGATCACCGCGAAAAATAAATGAACAAGCGAAAGAGTAGGCAATTTAGAATTACGTATTGTAAAAACTCATTTATTTAGCCGTTAATCCACTTGCTGCTTGGAAGAGTGGCTCACTAGGCCACTCGGTGACGAACTGTACAGCTGGCCTCAGGTATGCGGCAGTGCCGAAAGCCAAGGGTTGTACCGGTCAGGTCAACGAACCGCACAGCTGGTGGTTAATAGCAGGTATCCGATAATGTAAGGCCCAAGGGATGCAGGGTGAGGTCAATGATCCGGACCTTCAATTTCACTGTTGTTACGATGAATAATTTTGCACACTCGCGATCACTGTTCACACTTGTCACCACATAGCTATGCACTAATAAAAATTCCAGTGACACTTGTATCACAGCACAAATAGTGAGGTATGAAATCAATAGACGGCGGTTTTCATGCATTTCTAGCAAAAATGAGTACGTGCAATATCAAACACTACAGAGATGAAAAACTGCTATTATTTATAAAAAAAATACAATGTATAAAAATGAAATATCTGTTTGGCTGCTGTTCCTTGCAACAGCAGCAGCCAACTTTTATTTTGCATAAAAACCCGCAGTCTACTGATTATCACTATTAAAAACACACAGACTAACAACCGTGAGTTTTGATAACGCTTTGGAGATGTTCTCTTCACCACGGCTCGAACGACACTGATTTTCTGAAAAGGGAGGTCGTTCTTCGTGTCGAAAATGCACGCTGTAGCACGGTTACGAAAACGACGGGATGGGTTGACGAAAAACAGGATACTAGAAGGACCGCTGTAAGACTAGAATTTATGGCAATCACATGTTTCGGTATTCCTGCAGACTGGTACGCAGAGTCAATGGGTAACTGTTCGAAAACGTCGCCTACTCTTTCGCTTGTTCATTTATTCTTCGCGGTGATCCGCTAACGCTCCAGCGAGGGGATCCTCCTGACGCGCCGTACCTTCTTTGCTAACACGCGTCTAGGTCACGGTCAAATTGGTCAGTATTTTTCGTTAATAACTCCTAAACAAAGCCCCGGCGGACAATTTTGCAAAGGAAAATGTTGCTTCAAATCACCTCAGGAACCCCCATTTCCCGGAAGAACGATAGTTTTGGGACACCCTGTATATATGTTTGGTATTCAAATATGTGCGGTAATAAAACGTTTAATAATAGTTCGTAATACCTAGGATGGCGCTGGTTTTGACTAGCGACATCACAATGTAAGCACACCCAGAGAACTGAGAATGCGCTTAGATCGAGGCGAATACTATACAGGGTGTCCCAAAACGTCTGCGTAAGCCGGAAATGGGAGGTTACTTGGGTCATTTGAAGCGACATTTTCCTTTACAAAAATGGCGTTTGCGGCTCTTTTTAGGAGATATTAGCGAAAAACACGGACCAATCAGAGCGTGACCTAGAGCGGCGAGCCGGGAGGCGAGCGTTGTCGGTACGCCCCGATGTCGCAACAAACAAGAGTTTCTCGATTATGCCCCCGATTTCAATGAGCTTTGGATATGTTGTCAAGACCATGATTCTGAACAATATTTCTCTTTAGACTTTTTGCCTTGCGGCTTTAGTTTACGAGATATTTGTAAAAACTTTTAAACTTGGTAATTGAAATCGGTGAGGATCCACATAATTTTTACCCGATTTACGACAAATTTACCCGAACGAGAGAAGAAGCAGAAACTGATTGCATTAAAAACTCACTTATTCAGCCGTAAATCCATTTCCTGCTTCGAAATGTGTGTCACTGGGTCATTCGGTGACGAACTGCACAGATGTCTTTAGGTGTACGACAGTACCGAAAGCCAAGGGTTGTACGGTCAGGTCAACGAACTACACAGCTGGTGGTATATAGCAGGTATACGACAGCCCCAACTTTTCGCTTTCACTTTCACACAGATTCCATGAAATTTTTCCACAGTGAAATCGGAGAGGAGATAGTAGTATGATAATCGAACGGTTTTCAATTACAGGTTTTTACAAATATCTCGTAAACTAAAGCCGCAAGGCAAAAAGTCTACAGGGAAATGTTGTTCAGAATGATGGTCTTGACAACATATCCAAAGCTCATTGAAAGCGGGGACATAATCGAGAAACTCTTGTTTGTTGCGACATCGCGACGTACCGACAACGCTCGCCGCTTTAGGTCTCGCTCTGATTGGTCCGTGTTTTTCGTTAATATCTCCTAAACAAAGCCTCAAGCGCCATTTTTGTAAAGGAAAAAGTCGCTTCAAATGACCCAAGGAACCTCCCATTTCCGGCTTACGCAGACGTTTTGGGACACCCTGTATACACAAAATACAGCGAAATATTTTTTTACTCGCTATGGTTGGTATTATATGCCAGCCTCTGTGCATAATGTACTAATGCATGGCCATGAAATTGTGAGATATGCATTGCTTCCCATCAGTCAGCTCTCTGAGGAAGCAAAGGAAACCAGGCACAAAAATTTTAAAGAATTTAGAACAAAATATGCAAGAGATATGTTAAGATCTTGCACGAATAAGGATGTATTTTCAAGATTATTGTTAATACCTGGCCCGTGCATGTCATTACTAAGATTAACCACTTGTAAAAAAAACCTAAGCAGCAGAATTGTTAATTAACTAAAACAATCAGTCATCGATCATTATATGTCTTCACGAAAAACAAATTACAGGATGATTATTTTTTTAGCTTACTTTTTTATTTGTGGTAATATTGACTGAATATAGTATCAGTACTTGTTTATTCGCAATATTTGCTTAAAATATTTCTTTTCTGTACAAAGGAAAGCATTCTTTTATGTATTAAAAATGAACACGGACACTAACTTCATAGAAAGTGAAAATAGGTTGAAAAACTATATTGGAACAATTAATTTTTTAATCAAAACTATTAATAAAAAGTTACTAAAAATTAGTGTTTAACAAATGCAAAAAATATTTCATTATCTTAGGTTAAAAATTACTAGTTTTTAAATATTTTTAGTGAAAATTTCATTGGGATATCTCTAACGGTTCAAAAGTTATAACAAAAAGACACCAAATTCTTCAATCCGGACCACTGTGCGTCCCTTAGCTGTCAGCACTGTCGTATACTTGAAGTCAGCTGTGCAGTTTACTTTCGAATAGGCCAGTGACACATTTCGAAACAGTAAGTGCATTTACGGCTGAATAAGCGAGTTTTTAATGCAATCAATTTCTGCTCTTTCTCTTGTTCACTGCTTCATCGCGACGCTACACCAACACTTCGCTTAGTGGAGCCTGCTGCCGAGGCTGACTTTGCCAACACGCGCCGAGGCCGCGCTCTGATAGGTCTGTGTTTTTCGTCAATAACTCCTTAACTAAGTCGATGCGGACATTTTTGCAAAGGAAAATGTCGCTTTAAATGACTTCAGGAACCGCCTATTTTAAGGAAACCGAAAATTTTTGGTACAACTCGTATAGATGTGATAGAAAAGAGAAAGTAAGGCTAGTCTTACAATTAGTTAAGAAAATTGATTTTCTCGCGTCTTTCATTAAATAAGATATTAAAGAACATATATACAGACTTTTTCTTTATACAATTAAAACGAACATGTGACACTTTTCAAATTTCAGCAACACTATCCATGGTAGCTGTCGGCACGGTATACGGATGGACAACCACTTCTCTATCTCGACTAACTTCAGGCAACAGCGACGTGCCTGTCAAACTAACAGACGACGAATGTTCATGGCTCGTCTCTCTAACTGTGATTGGTTCTATGATCGGCCCATTTCTGGGAGCCTGTTTAGCTGACAGATTCGGTCGCAAACGTTGTCTTATGTTATCGAGCATCTTCTTCATCGTTGGCTGGATCATCGTGTTGTTTGCAAAAACTGTAGAGGCCCTGTACATTTCACGAATAATACTCGGTATAGGTGTTGGTATTTCTTACACTGCGAATCCCATGTATATCTCCGAAGTGTCCGATGTTAATATTAGAGGTGCATTGGGTACTTTGACCGCTGTGAATGTCTTCACTGGATCTTTATTAACCTGTAGCATAGGACCTTGGGTGTCTTATCGAATTTTGGCCGCGATCCTCTTAATTATTCCAATACTGTTTGTACTGTGTTTTGTATGGTTCCCCGAAACTCCTCATTTCTTGGCTGCCAAAGGTTGTAAGACGGAAGCTGCCAAGTCATTAGCATTTTTTAAAGGTATCCGTGATATTAACGAAGCAACCAGAGAGTTGTACGTAATTGTGCGAGTGTCTTCTGACCTGAACAAGTCTCGTTTATCGGTGAATTCGACTCAGAGTACAAAAACAATTAAACATAGTTGGTTAGCTAGATTGAAGATATTACGGTTACCGAATAACTTAAAAGCTCTATACATCATTCTTGGTCTGGTGACAGCTCAGCAACTTAGTGGAAATTTTAGCACCATGCAGTATTTGCAAGTTCTGTTTGAGAAAGCATCAGATGGTATTGATTCGAATGTGGCGACTATTCTAGTTTTGGCTGTTGGGCTTGTCTCCGGCGGTTTAGCCACCGCAACGGTAGAAGGAGCTGGAAGACGACCACTTCTAATGATTTCTAGCTTGGGATCGTTCGTTACTTTAGCCGTTCTTGCGGTTTATCTTATGCTTGAAGCAAGGGACGTCAACGTTTCGGCAGTCAGTTTTCTTCCTGTGGTCGACGTGATTGCCTTCCAAATAGCCTACCAAATCGGCCTGGGTACTTTAACCAACGCTCTTATCGGAGAACTATTTGCCTCCGAAGTGAAAGGCGTCGCCGGAGCCATTATTACCGTTTTCGATGGAATACT
Organism: Lasioglossum leucozonium; assembly: GCA_028454225.1. Taxonomy (NCBI): domain Eukaryota; kingdom Metazoa; phylum Arthropoda; class Insecta; order Hymenoptera; family Halictidae; genus Lasioglossum; species Lasioglossum leucozonium. The sequence continues at coordinate 196,041 of CM052214.1, forward strand.
TGGTTTCACCGTTTCGAAACTGTACCAAGTAATTGGCGATAGTCTTGGTTCCCATACGGTTTACTACTTTTTCTCGATGTCATGTTTCTTGGCGTTTCTAATGGTGATGTTCTGTGTGCCGGAAACCAAAGGTAAGACTTACAGCGAAATTCAAGCGCAACTTAATAAAAGAAATAGTACCAGGAGAAAAATTCAGCATCTTGAGGACACTTCGGCGTAATATTATAAATTAAACGATAATTTTTCATACGACGCATAATATTGTTGATCTATTTATACACTCAATTAGTGAAACAGATGGAAATAAAAGATATAGTTTATTAAACTTTATGTTTTATGACTTATTTCGGAAATCGCTACAATACAGAGGAACTGGTATCGTTAGTATACGGAATTCGTGGTGGTGTCACGAGCCAGATTTTATTTAATATAAATCAGTGGTCGGCAAGATACCTATTGATACGGGTATCGCCCTGATGCGCCCTAATCACCACGCACAGTTCATACGGTACGGACCTGCGATGGCTCGAGTAAGTACTTGTGCCCAGGGATGCGAACCGCGGACTAACCCTAACCGAAACCCGGTTAACCAAGGAAGGTTTCTGTAACCCGTACTAACCCGAAGAGAACGGGTATTAGGGCCTAGAGAGTGCGCGTTACCAGTAAGATAAGAGATATTCTAAACCACTGGTTCTTAACCGATGTTCCGCGAGCTTTTTGCAAGTGTTCCGAGAAATTATGGAAGCCGAATTTTTTTTTAAAATGATTTTTATAATATAGATATCAATGTAAACGTTGCATATAATTAATGGAACATGGATAAGAAGATTTGATTTTAATCATTAATTTTGGTGTTTCGCAAATTTTTCACATAATCAAAAGTGTTTCCTGACTTCAAAAAGGTTAAGAACCACTGCTCTAGACAGTCTAGACTCTAGACAGTTTACTTCAGAGATATACGAATATACATATATTATGGAAAAGTTTTGGATGTTTCTTTGTTTTTGGTTTTTTATTGTTTTGATTGAAATAAAATAAAATAATCTAAAAATATATCTACATATATTTTTGATGAATTTATTGTATTACAATAATAACAAAATATAGAGTTACATGGAACGCGTGTTCAACGTGTTCACATTTACACATGCCCGTCGCGGAAGAGAAGCACGCACCGAACGTCGTACATAACTCGCGAGAGAAGAAGGAAGACGCGCGCTAGCACGAAAAAGACGCGCACCGAACAGAACACGCTCGCGTCTCTTTACCCCGGTATGACCTAGGTGTCGTTGGACACGCTCGACGCATCAAACACGATCACGCATCCGACTGCGGTGATTTCCAACAATTTTTATATCATACACGTATATATTTTTAAAGCAAAGATACATTTAAAAAAAAAATGTGACAGGAGATTGAAAATTCGAAGATTAAATCTGAAAAACTCGCAAGGAAATTATTACGTTATATTTTGATTTAAAACGACAATAGTGTTGTAACAGACCTGCCCGTCGCAGGCCTTTTTTTTTTTTTTTTTTTTTTAAGGGAGGGGGGAAATGCCTTTACGCACTACCCCCCCCGGTCTCTTTGCCGGGGGGAGTGTGGGAATCAGCCTATTTAACGGCAATACCTACTAAAACCCCTCTCCCAGAACATATTACACGACCTTCCTCACCTAGGCGTGTCGGTATAAGCCTCCACCGGGGCCCCACGGTAAGTATTTCTCCCAGCTTTGGCATAAAACCCGACATAAAACCACGCCTGTTCTTATCATAACCACGCGCATGTTCTTTTCATAATGCCCGTCGCAGGCCTGTTACGAACTCGCGCCGCACCGAACCCTGCCGACCGAACCCGAGGACAACCGAAAATGTCGCGTGGCCAGGCCACCGACCCCGCGCCGGCGTCCCTGCACCGCGCTATCCCCGGCCCACGAACTGTCAAAACCGAAAACAGTGCGCACGGCCCGATTTCCGAAAAACGACATTTTGACGGACACATAAGACAAAGTCATACTCACAAAAACTACCCCTATTACCTTGCCGCACCACTACCCGCGCCACCAACAGGGATGTATAAAAGACCCGTCAAAATCGTCAAAAATCACTCCTGCCGATCGTTGCGACAACGATACACCTGCCGAGGAAATTACGCTGCGGCAGTGAAATCTTCCAAAAGCTATCTTCCTGCTCGCAGTGACAGCGAACCATTCTACGAGACGTAGGTATCACACTATCACCCGTCGTGACGGCAAAAATCCCCCCGTTCCTTCGTTGTGACAACGAACTCCATCGATTCCTTTCGTCGTGACGACGATCTCTTCCGCTCCTCTGTCGTGACGACAACCCTCACCGTATCGTTGGGACAACGACTCCTCCGATTCCTTTCGTCGTGACGACGAGCTCCTCCACCTTTCGTTGAGACAACGACACCCGCCGATTCCGTTCGTCGTGACGACGAGTTCCTCCGCCTTTCGTTGTGACAACGAATCCGCTAATTCCTTTCGTCGTGACGACGAGTACCCTTTCATTTCGCCGGGACGCCGCACCGTCCCACGACATTTATCGAGACGACAAACTCCACCGATCCTGCCGTCGTGACGACGATCCCCAGCGATCCCCGTATCGTTCCGTATACCGAAAACTCCGCCGAGCGTCGAGACGACGATCCCCGCCGAGCCGTTCAAACGTAAGACCGAAAAACCCGCCGACTACGCGTCGACCGCCGCGACGGCGCACCTCCACCGCGAACATCGACAACGAGATAAAACGATCCCGCGAAACTAGCCATAGCGAGACTGTACGGAAAACATACACACACCGAGTTACTTATTTCTCTGTATACCACGTCTTCCCGCACCGACCACCTCCTCCATTAAGAACACGAACCTTGGTTCGGCGAGACTATTCCACGGCAAACACAAATTACGGACGAGACGTCCCACCGGCGAGGAGGAACCGTTACAGTGTATTAAGATATTATACATTTATATACAATATATTTATGCTATCATAAAAAAACTTAATATGTAACTATTTATTAAAAAACAATAATAATTAATGATAAAAATTTTACCATAAAATATAATAGTTAAAATACAATAATTAACTTAAAATATAATAACTGTTGTAACGTACGAGTCAACATCGGGGGGCGCCAAGGCGCCTCGGCACTATCCTGGGCAATAGAAGAATCGCGTCGTGGCCGAAACTTCGAGAAGGTCGCGTGGTCGAGAACCTTCTTGAAGCCTAGTAACGCGTTGTTGAGAGGGTTAGCAACGATGTAGTATAAATATCAGTAGAATATCGCGGAGCAATCACTTTTGCTGCGCCTTTTGGGAGAGGACGAGGTAAGACCACGGCCGCCCATAAGGGAGAGTACGAAGCTATGCTATCGGACGCCCAGCAGCTCAGGAGAGGACGGGGGTTGCACCTGGACGCCTCTCTGGATTCATGCGAGAGGACGGTCATGAAGGCCGGCCGCCCGCCGAGAGGAGAGTACAGGGTAGCTTCCTGGCCGCCTGAAAGTAGGACCACCTGGTTCTTCTGCACGTCTCGGAGAGGACGGCCATGAAGGCCGGCCGCCGAGCGGGCAGGAGACCTGATGGATCCGAGTCGTCGTTAAAGTAGGATCGCCTGGTTCCTCTGTACGTTTCGGAGAGGACGGCCATGAAGGCCGGCCGCCGAACTGGCAGAGGACTCCTGGTGAATCCGAGTCGTCGTTAAAGTAGGATCGCCTGGTTCCCCTGTACGTTTCGGAGAGGACGGCCATGAAGGCCGGCCGCCGAACGGGCAGAGGACTCCTGGTGACTCCGAGTCGTCGCCGATTCCCAACGGAAGAGTACGGTTGAAATAAACCGGACGCCCGATGGTGAAATCATGTAGACTTAGAAGTCATTTTATATATATCGTTGCCAACCTTCTTGTAGTTAACTTTTCGCTCTATCCTTTAAAAATAATTATACCTCGTAAAATTATCCTTTATGTTTTCCTCGAAAGCTATCCTTTATACAAAACATGTAAAACCCATCCTTTAAAAGAATATACATCATATGTTCCCAGATATACCTTTGTCCAAAACCAAATTCATCTTGCGAAACCCATCCTGCTACAAATGTTGTCGCCCAACGTGCAGGCCGTGGCTCACGACCAAAACTCCGACGCCACATCCAATCCTGACCTGAGTTCCAGTCCCACGATCCAGTTTTCTCCAAGCCAATTTTCCCAGCTCCTGGGATCATTAAGTGACAAACCATCCGTTTGTCAAAGAAGCTTTACAAGGTGTAAGGAACGCTTCGACGGCTCTCATGACTACATGAAAGTTAACGCGTTCATCGCCGCCGTTTCAATATTCAAGGACATCGAAAACATCAGCGATGAAAACGCACTGAAAGGATTGCCATTGCTTTTCGAGGGACACGCAGCTATTTGGTGGCGGGGTGTGCAAGGATCCGTCTTATCATGGAATGAAGCATTGGAGACAATTAAAATAACTTTTGCACCTCGACGTCCCGCCTACCAAGTATATACAGAATTGTTCCGTACAACACAAGATATAAACACCCCCACGGATTTATTTATTAGCCGGAAACGGGCTTTGCTGGCTGAATTGCCAAATTCACACACCGAGACGGTCCAAATAGACATGACTTACGGTCTCCTACGCCTTTCACTTCGGAAGAAAATTCCCCGAGAATCGGTGAAAACGTTCCCCGAATTAATTAAACGTGCCCGAGAAATTGAAGATCTGGAAAAAGAAACCCAGGGCAAGCAACGACAGACGATGCCGCATCACCATCGGGCGGAAGGAATATTCACAAAACCATATTCCAAGGATAACCGCCGCTGTAACATTTGTCGTCGCCCGGGACACACCACCA
>CM052214.1:201419-256746 GCA_028454225.1 Lasioglossum leucozonium
CTCGCGACAGTATCGCACTCAGCATTCATCGTATCTCTGTTCGTTTTATTATATTGTTAACGTCATCGTTTCTCTGTCTGCGTATCGTCATCCGTGTTTACGTATTGAAATAAAAGCTATCGTTCTTTCAATCTCTTTTGTGTCTACTCATCCCGTCGGACACCTCGTCAAATTTGTGCGCGCACGGGTCTACGACACTGATTCGCTTTCTCCGCGCTCAGCGCTGGGCGACACCGGCCTCAGGCGTACGACGACCAGCGGTCAAGCCGAAACAGCCGTGAAATAAAAAGAATTCGGTAAATTCAATGTCGTTTATTATACACTATTTACACGGCACGATCGTCTGCCGACTTAACATTGGACGATTATTTCAACGGAGCTAGTGAGCCGTAGCGGTAGTAAAGTTCGAACGATGTTTTGATGAGATCGAATGATGTCTCTGGCGAGAGCGATGCGGGTCTCTCTTGAATGCGAACTTTTCGAAGGATCGGTAACGTTTCTTAGAACCTTTTCGCGTTGGAGGATTTAATGCTTCTCTCGCTGTTCGTAAGCGTCTGTGTATGGTTCGTATGCAGTTGTAAATTTTTGTTACAGCGGTTCGTATGCGTCTGGTGCACTGCTTCGGGAAAAATTCCGAGGTAAAAATCGAGTATGTCTCGACAAGGCCGATTTGGGGGAAAAACGATTCTATTTGTTGGTTAACTTGAGGGAGGAGGTAATGCAGGATGGTTGTATGTACTTCCCATACAACCCTCGCCGGTGGAGGAGGAAAAGACCAACCCTCAAGTCAACGTAGGAAAATTCCCGTTTGTTTCCCAAACCCCGTAAACTCGAACGCGACCTTACCCCGAAGCAACGCGATTTGGGCCCAAGTGGCTCGCAGATGTTTTATTACCTTTGGTAATAGCCCGGTGACAATTAGCAAGGTTTTCGTTAAGTTGTTGGAACCGTGTCCAAGGATGCCGCGCGATACGACGTTACGGTATGGCCCGAATGGCCAGTAAATGCGGCTCAAGGAGCGTAATCCCTTGGCCGCTGCATATACTGGCCCGAACGGCCCGCAGTGTCCGCATCTGAGACCTCGTGTACCTCGCAAGCGGTACTCTAAAAGAGGGGTCGCACAGATGGATTTTATTGCCCCATTTCAATACCGTCAGCTCGAATCCTCGAATATTACGTACAATGTAATGAAGGACGGTAAGAAATCGAAAAAGGGCCTCCAACAATATTGGAGGCAGAAAGGTACGCGCGCCACCTTGACCGACGCAAATACGCGCGAGGGATCGAACAAAGGTTATGAGGGTTTAAAGTTGAGCGACTTACAATGTTTTTGACAGGTAAGAGTGCTGCCAATATTAATTTGTTTATCAGCTAGATTTGACATTTGGCCCACTGTGTGATGCGCAACATCTCGACCGCTGTCTGGCAGATCTTACCTCCTAATGTCATCCACTACCTTCCAGAGTGAGAAGGGTAATTCATGATTTCATCGAAACTCTGCTGGTACCCGAAATGATGTAAAAATAGTATATTACAGTAATCGCGTAAATATCTATATACAGTGACCGCCCGATGGACGCAAATCGGCGGAGCATGATCGATGGAAAAAAATATCCTCACCACTGCGGGGCATACTCCGTGAGGGGTCAAGAAGCTAGCGAGGCCTTGGTCGCCAAGAACATAATACGGATTAGGTATATATCGATGTGAGACCCCAGGAGACCACTATTCACTTAACCACTTCAATTACAAAACTTCTTTATTTTTAATTATTTTTTAATGAGACTTTCACCAACGTATTTCTGCCATTTTTTTTAATTAAAATGATACTAAACACGATATAATTTCAACTGTATTTAGTGGTTTAATTGACGGTATATACATTAGGGTGGACCTTATTTTTCGACTATGAAATTTTGGGCACGCCCCTCCCCCCTAATATTGTTCATAAACATAAAAAATGTCCAATGGTTTAGATCAATCGGACGTCAGGAAGACGTGGCACATCGAGCACGAATTTTTGAAATAGTAACTGCGTGCTAAATGCGAAGAGTACATTGAATATTCAAGAGTACTCTTCATATTGAAGAGTACAGTGAAGTGAAATATTTTATACCATCAAAAATATAATAATTTCTTAAATGAATTCAAGAACAAGTTTAATTTTCACATTAATAACTCTGTCTCATTTCTGTCCGCCACCTTTTCGCTAACAAGTCCGCTTTCGCGAAGCGTAATACTGGTGAGAACAACGCGTTCCAATTCGAGTAATAAGTTTAATTCGGCCACCCCAAATCAGATGGATTGCGAAGACTATATATTCTTTAAAAATATTTTTATTTAGAGATCAAATTACATTATCAAAGTATGAAGAAAATGGAATACATCAAATTTGCATTTTTGTCAGTAAATTATATTTAAAAGCATAGATCCAGGCCTTAATTGCTGCAGAAACTCCAAGAGACGACTATAAGTCTTCAAAAAAATCTATACGCGTATGGCGCCATCAATTACCAGTTAAGTCGCGTAGTACTACGGAAATTTTTTAATCATTTGTGATATCCAATATTCGAAACTGTAGCGCTAGCCTCTTTTTACCTAAATATTCTGCAGCATATAAAAAAAGAAATGGTTGTAGCTTTAGATACATATGCAAGAATTTAACGATGTACTATTGCGAAATGAAGAAGAAAAACAATTTATAATGCAAAATGTATTAGACTACAGAAATCGTTATTCAGACGCAAAAAATCTACATGAATATAAAAAATTTGTAAAATGCCTTTAGTTGTATTTGTTGCCTTGTATATATTTAAAAGTATTTAAATTCAATACCTTGTAGGAGAGAAAGAGAGGGCCATGGAAATTGCACATGGTCACCAGGAGGAGAGGACTGTGAGTTTTTTTCAGATTCTAGGACCTGAGCGGCTATAAACAAACGGCTGGCTGGCAATTACGAACGGCACAATGGCCAACGGTTTCTTTAGCGGCTCAGGTCAAAAAAATGGGCAATGGTAGTTGTTGGGAAAGAAGGGACAGTGTCAAACGCGACGTGAAGAGTGTCACATCGAACGAACAGCTTACATCATTGTACAGGCAATAGTTTTCGTCAAGTAAAGATTTTCTAAATCTACCAACTGACCATCCCTCTCAGTTATTTTTCCTCGCCCTAACAACCTCTAGTTTCTTTTCTTCGCCTTTATATGGTGTAATATTCACCATATCCGGTTAAAAATATTATGCTCTGATTAAATATAACATATTTGTGTCGAAAGTTAATTTCTCTACTTTTTAAATTACAGTAAGAATACAACTAAAAGAAAATTAGTTAATAAATGTTGAAAATATTATATTTTGGCACTATTATAATCAATATTTTTACATAAGAAGAACTGTTCGGTTCCTAGCATTTCTTTATAATATTTGTAACTGCCTGCAGCAGGCAATATGCGCACCCCCTTGGCCTTCGTCACCGGACCCAGGTCAAGGGGCAGTAAAAAAGCCCTTTCCCGATTTTTTGCCATCCTTCGGTATTTAGAAGTATGCTAATCCTCAAGATGCCGAACACTGCATTTGAGGATTCGAGCTGATGGCATTGGGGAAGTGGCCATAAATTCAGTCCGAGTGGTCCTCGCTCCGAGTACCGTCCGCGAGGTACGCGAGGGTCCCGAATTCGGACCAACGGGTCTAATAACCCACAAGGCACCGTGGGCGATGTTGCACACGTTGCACCCCACGTGCGAGCCACGCAGGCATAGGATCGCAGCCCTTGGCCTGTGTCACCGGACCCAGGTCAGGGGACCGTAAAGCTTGGCGGTCCACTTGGGCCAGCCATCGCGCGGGTCACGCAGACCATAAAATTCGAAGGCCACTTAGGCCGAAAACGCACGCGCTGTTCCGAGGTCCTATATACGCATATTTTTTGGGATTTCCCGTCTCCGGCTGAGGAGGGCTTTCCACCTCCACCAGGAGAAGAAGATCCTCCTCCTAAGCCGGAGTAACGAATGGGGTGCTTTTCCCCCAAATTTGGGCTTGGGCCCACGATTTTCTCATCACACGAGGTGACGAGAGAGCGGACCTCGGGACAGCATAGTCAGAAGCTTTCGCGCAACCGAACAAATCACAGTTTAACACGTCTTTCCGCGCGCATTCAAACCAACCAGTTTCATTTCACATTCGAACCACTTCACTTGTATTTTAAACCATCACACCGCTACGTCTACTGACTCCTTTTAATTAGTCGCCCTATGTTAATTCGGCCGGCGACAAGCACTGTACATAAATAAATAAATTTAATATTTATTAAAAAAGGTGCAGTCCTTTATTTCGGGAAACGAGATAAAACAAGAACTATTCCCATTCCTATAAAATTTCATGTTTTTCACAACTTCAACGACAATGGGTCATGTCTTCCCCTTATCCCATCAAGTTCATTTTTTGTAGGAATTATTTTCTTACCCAATGGCATAATTTTAGAGGGAGGAGGGCATGAAAAAAATCTCGCAAGAAAATTTCACCAGCTATAGCTAAGGTCCACCCGAATGTACAGGGTGTAAGAAAAGTAATGGTCATCTGTCCTATGGATGAATCTACACCTCTGGATCGGTGGACATTTGTAAGAGAAACTTGCCGCAAAATTGTTTATAACAATGAAAATTGTTGTTAAAGTTTTTTTTACGTCAATACCTTCTACTCATCGAGAAGAGGAAAAGTCTGAAAGGAGCCATATGCCGCAAACAAATAGTTATTGAGGTATAAGCTGTTAAAGTTTTTGCAAAATTTGATTGTGTGGCGTTATACGTATAGACAAAAGCCTACTTCTACAGTTCACCCTATCGTGTCGATGAGACAGAATATGATCGTGTGCGTGGCTCGAGACAAACGAAATTTAAAGAGTCATTCGTGGCTAGGCCCGTACCAAGTTCAGATAATAAATTTAAAATTGCAAAATATTAAATAAAACCTTGTATCTATTGTTATACATAAAAATACTAATCCTACATTATAAAATACTAACGTAAAGTAGATGTTTCGTTAAGATTGCTCGCAATTTTAATCAAGACTGGTAAATCGCGGGTTAAACTTTTCCCGAATAAAAGGATACGCGGCCTCACGAGTAAGCGGAAATAAAAGGAATAACGAATAGTGTGATCTACGAACTTTAATGGTGGTAACAAGCAATATAGGCGTATGGACACAAGCGTGACAAAGATATCGATAAGACGACTGATACGCGGTAGACGGGCTCGGTTTCCCCAAATTCGGTTTCCTCGCCTCCTTCCCTCGCCCCGGTATGGGTACCACCAAAGTTGGCCCGCGAGGTGGGGGGTACTTGGGGAGAAGGAGGCGAAATGTATACAAACCGAGCCGTTCCGCGTCCTGCGACGGATCGCTCCACGATCCGCTCGTCGTTGGAGGCGAAATCGCTCGAACAGTAGACTTACAATTTTTCAGGGTCTTCTATTCCTTCGGCGGATCTACAGCACACTGACATTTTCTCGAATTAGTCTCAATAATTGTGCCTGTCTTCCAGGTTCAATGTGGGCACCATCAGTATTCAAAGTAATTCAAATACACTTGCAACCACGAATCAGTTTTAATAATCTCAACACAAAACACCACACTTTCACACGATCACGTAACACTACACACAAATTAATTCGACCGCGATCAATATAATCCTGCACTCTCGATGCGTATCCGCGCGAAATCTCTGCTCTCCCAAAAAACAATGAATTCGATCGAGGCTCATCGGTCGAAACAAAGGAAATCGTTGTCATGGATATATTCATTTTTCGAGAATCATCTGGAAACACCGATTCTTGAGTGTTCAGATGTTCGATTATTGAGAGATCAGATATTCGATTCTTTCAAATTTACATTCTTAAGTAGATTATATAAAAGATAAGATTTGAAACGCATTTGTAAGTGGTTAGAAATAAAGTGAACATATGTGAGAAAGTGTATCGGAAAATATGCCATAATCGAGCTTGTTTTCTGGGATAGCAGAGTTTTCGTGCGGATTCGCATTAAGAGCACAGAATTATTTTGATCGCGGTCGGAGTAATTTCTTCTCATTCGCTGTCACAAATTCACAAAGTGTGTTGTGTAGTATTAAGGGATCGTGTGAAAGTGTGATTTTTGTCTTAAGATTATTAAAACTGATTCTAGGTTGCACGTGTGTTTGTATACTGGTAGTGCCCACATTGAACCTGGAAGACAGGCACAATTATTGAGATTAATTCGAGAAAATGGCAGTGTGCTGTGGATCCGCCGAAGGAATAGAAGACCCTGAAAAAATTGTAAGTCTACTTTACGTTAGTATTTTATAATGTAGGATTAGTATTTTTATGTATCACAATAGATACAAGGTTTTATTTCATATTTTGCAATTTTAAATTCATTATCTGAATGGGCAGGGAAACAGACGATGACTTGGTACGGGCTTAACCACGAATGTCTCTTTAAATTTCGTTTGTCTCGAGCCACGCACACGATCAGATTCTGTCTCCTCGACACGGTCGGGTGAACTGTAGTAGTAGGCTTTTGTCTATACGTATAACGCCACACAATCAAATTTTGCAAAAACTTTAACAGCTTATACCTCAATAACTATTTGTTTGCGGCATATGGCTCTTTTCAGACTTTTTCTCTTCTCGATGAGTAGAAGGTTTTGATGTAAAAAAAACTTTAACAACAATTTTCATTGTTATAAACAATTTTGCGGCAAGTTTCTCTTACAAATGCCCACCGATCCAGAGGTGTAGATTCGCCTCTAGGACGGACGACCATTACTTTTCTTACACCCTGTACATACATACATTGTACTTCACGTGTACGTACAGTAAATATGGGAAAAATTATATCTTGTTTGGTGTCATTTTAATCAGAAAAAATTGAGAAATTTCATTATTGCACTAGCATTATTACATACAGTATTATATACACTCTTCTATTTGGCTCAGTCTTTGAAGCACAAAAAAATAATGTCCCGATACGATATATGCAAACGCTGCACACCGAGGACTTTGCATCCATCGAGTGGTTACTGTACTTACCGTTTCTTTATGGTTTTTAGAATTTTTTCTTTTTTCTTGTCAGGATATCCTGCGTATGCTAATAATAGTTCGGTGAAATCCTGTTCTGTTATTCTGCCATCTTCATCAGGATTTCTTCTCTCGAACTAAAACATTTTTGTTAAACAATTGTTAAGCATTGTCTCTATGTATAGTATTTTTCGATAATATTAAATTGGAGAAAAGTGATAATGTACTAATGAAGGTGTTACGAGCCAGGGCCGTGAGCAACGCGATAGGCCGGCGAGGGGTTTATTCTCTTTTTGGAATGAGGATTCAATTTGTTAATTAGGTGCGCGGACGAACCCAATGCAAGATTGGGGAGCCGCAAGGATTATAGACGTCGAGGACGAACCCGACGCAAAGTCAGGGAGCCTCTAGGAATAGAATCAAACGCAGACGAACCCAGTGCGTAACTGGGGAGCTGCTAGGATAATGTACAGTGCAGACGAACCTGATGCGTAATCAGGGAGCTGCTAGGAAGTTGGTTGAAGCGCAGACGAACCTGATGCGAAATCAGGGAGCTGCTAGGATGCGGACGAACCCAATGCGTAATTGGGGAGCCGCAAGGAATATTAGTAGGACCTCGTAACTTTTATAATTTTAAATAGATACAATCCGAGCGGTAAGATTGTATCGTGTGGGAACGTTCAATTACTAGATTAGGATTGTTGGATTATAATTAAGGGTTTATTAAATTACGCGAGTTACCAAACAACAAGAATATATTCTATATATATATAAAGTTCGTTTACATTTGGTAGTGTCGCGATTGAAGTGTGCTTTAAGTGAATTGAATGCCTGTTGGTGACGCACTGGCAATGCGGGGTCGCGAGAAACCTTGAATGTACAAAAAGACTTACAACCGAATCTTTACGGAGTCTAAATGCTTGAATTGATCCGAAAGGGAACTTTAGCCCGATCTTGCTTAGGTTACTCTAAACAGTATGACACGTTACTTTGCCCGTGACTCTACTAGTTCTGACCGACGAGAGGAAGGATCGAAGGGTTTATATACCCTGAGAATGAATAGGGTGGTGTGTTGCTTATCTAATGTCGTACGTCATACTGTTTTTTACTGTATTCCATTAGGTGTCTGGACTAGGTTAACGAAGGGCTGTCTAGGGCGTTTCCTGCCAGATACGATATTAGACAGATGTCGTGCATTTATGATATCTGTTCTCCATACGTAACAAAGGTAATGATTTCTAGAAATAATAAAGAAAAGTACCACAATTCTTAACAGAACATTAATTATGAATAATACTATTAAATATAGTATTTATGAACTGTGACGTTGCAAAATAGCAACGTCCCTTCCCCGAGTAAATCACACGTATTTTTATAAGCGAAAGACAAGGACCGGACTACCCGTGGACACGGAACGATAACGTATCGATTGCGAGAGCACTCCCCACGAAAAATCTCGAAATTACAGTTCGAAATACAGTGACTCCCAAAAATATTCGGACACTAGGTATAACTAATTTTATGATTTGATAATTCGATTTTTGATAAAGCAATCGCCCTGGGAATTGTTTCTAATAAACATATATGCTTTGTTTGAAAAATATACATACGTTTCATAATAAAAATTATTAAACGAAATAATGTACCATTTGTGGCTCACAAAAATATTCGGACACGTATTATATTTCTCTGTCAATCGCCTTCTGGGAACGCGATATTTCAAGAACGCGAAAACGTTTGTTTACAAACACAATCTCGTCCCAGATAGCACATGACGTCTTAAAGACGTCCATTTTACGTCCATTTTAGGTTTGAACGTCTTACGTCCTAAAAAGACGTCTTTAAGACGTCTAGAAGACATCTTTCACGGGACGTCGTTTTAACGTTTAAAATAAGACGTCTTTTCCGGGACCTTTTAAAGACGTCTTATATGAGACGACTTAAAGACGTCTTAAAGATGACTTTTTCGAGTCGCCGTTTTGACGTCTGAAATAAGTCGTCTTAAAGACGTCTTTTTCAAGACGTTTCAAAGACGTATTTTCCGCGACGTTTTAAAGACGTCTCATTATAGACGACTTAAAGACGTATTTTCCGGGATGTTTTAAAGACGGTTTATTGTAGACGACTTAAAGACGGCTTATTTTAGACGATTTAAAGACGGCTTATTTTAGACGACTTAAAGACGTATTTTCCGGGACGATTTAAAGACGTCTTACTTTAGACGACTTGAAGACGTATTTTCCGGAACGTTTTAAAGACGTCTTATTTTAGACGACTTAAAGACATATTTTCCGGGACGTTTTAAAGACGTCATTTTTCCAGACGTCTTATTCTAGCCATCGTTGGGACGTTCATAAGGTTTTACGGGTCCAGAAATGTTAAATAAATATACATATGTGATTGTTCGTGTGAAAATAAGAGACTGCATAGAAGGGTCCCAGTCCTTTTTCGCCTGACAAATCACATATACATACAGGGTGGTCGGTTCAAATAAGAACACCTAAATTTCTCTTCAGGTTATTGTGATGCAAAAATTATTTGTTATGTACTTTATATGGTGTCAATGGACCAAATATTTGGCACGAATATTTTTTTCGGAGTTGTTAATGTCATCGATATTTTTTGGTACGTAACTACATTTTTTTTTATTGCGTCGTGTAACTGATGGAAAAATACATTCAGATATGTATAATAACATGACCTTGAAATGACCGTGATCCTCGAAAATTAAAGTTTTACCTAGAACTGATGTCTATTGAGATCGTTGGCTTTGACCAAGACTCTACATCAAGAGCGTGAATGTAAATAAACATGTTTACTGTCACAATACTGATGATACCTAACGATTTGAAATTCCGATCAGTTTCAATTTATCTATCCGTGTATCGACATGCTGTTTGAAATGAATTACTCAATGCAAGAGAAAGTTGATATGGTTTTCATTTACGGTAAAGCTGATCATTGTTTCAGGCAAGCAGCTAGAATGTATAAAGATAAATTTCCAGACCGTAATTGCCCATCACTTTCTACTTATACAAAGTTGATCAGTCTTTTTCGTGAAACTAGTATTGTTGTCAAAAAGCGTGTAAGAATCAGAACTGTTACGAACGAAAGAAACAAAATAATTATTGTCGATAAAATTAACGAAACTCCACAAGTGAGTTTAAGACAACTCGAGCGTGAAACTGGCATTTCTAAAACAAGCATAATACGGATATTGAAAGAAGAAAAATTTCATCCCTATCATCTATGGGTACATCAGGACCTTCACGGAACAGATTTTGTAAATCGTATGAATTTTTCTCGGTGGGGTTTGCAGCAATACGAAAATGACGAATCATTTTTTAAAAGAGTACTATTTATTGATGAAGCGTCTTTCACCAACCATGGACAGCTAAATCTAAGAAACATGCATTATTGGTCAACTGACAATCCATACTGGCTAAGATTAATGGATAAACGAAGACCGTGGAGTGTAAATGTCTGGTGTGGCATATTAAATAATCAAATAATTGGTCCTTATTTCATAAACGGTACTTTAAATGGAGAAAAGTATGCAACATTCTTGCAACCTGAGCTACAAATGCTTGTTCATGATGTACCACTAGATATCCGTTTAAGAATGTGGTATCAGCATGACGGTTGTCCAGCTCATTCTACACGCCTTGTCAAACAAATTTTGGATTTAAAATTTCCAATTCGATGGATTGGTCATACCGGAGTTCTAGGATGACCACCGCGTTCACCAGACCTCACACCAAAGGATTTTTTTGTGGGGAAAATTGAAACAAATAATTTATAATGAACGACCAACTACACCAGAGGATATGAAGAACCGAATAGTTAGAGCTTGTGCTGATATTAATTCCGAAACAATTGAACGATCTGTACAGTCGGTCATTGCACGTTTCAGAAAATGTGTCAACGTAGAAGGACACAATTTTGAACATCTCTGATAATAACTTAAGAGAACGTGAGTATTGTTTTATCAGTTAACACATACACACATCTGTTGATCGATATTCTTAGTGTGATAAAAAATATTTTCTTTGAATGCGTAGGTTCAGGAGTCATGTGCTACTGGCCACTGATGCAGCGAAATCGATTAATGACTGCGATAAAAAAACTGGAGCCACACAGCAGCTGCTGGACCCAATACGAAGTGAGAACTTTTATAAACGGCACGTTCGGTAAGTAACAATTATTATATACCATAAATATACAATTGAAATAATAACTATTTAATGCTTCTAGACGATTACATGAAGGTTAGATCGAAAGCAAGAGCAGCTGAAGATACCAGTGATCTTCAGTCGGAGGTAGAGCAGCCAAGACGGAATAGGCCGTTATTATAGTCATTATAGTGGCCGTGGAGGCGGACTCGTCGGAGGACGAAACTATCATGGGTACACCCCCACAGGTGAAAAAAAAATTAATATGGGTATGTAAATCCAAAAGGAAGTACTCTATGAAACAGTGGGTGTATAAAATATTCGTACATCTTTTAAAAACAAATAACTTTTTCAAAATTCGATCCAGCAGTTTGAATTTTTTTTGAGACGTTAGAAGAATTAGTTTACTAGCTAATGTGTAAATAATTTTTTTCCTTCGCAATTGCGACCAATTACAATTAAAAAAAAATTATTTACACATTAAATGTAAACTAATCCTTCTAACGTCTCAAAAAAAAATCAAGCTGTTGGGTCGAATTTTGAAAAAGTTATTTGTTTTTAAAAGGTGTACGAATACTTTGTACACCCACTGACCCTATACTTTCACCGACCCTATACTTTTGGGGAGTCGGAAAACCTATAACTGGCCGGATCTCGATGAAGGAAATGTTGTAAGGATATCGTTTAATCTGTTACGTTTTATTAAATTCGAACAAACATTGTCGTACGGCTCGTGACCGGGTATCGTCAGTTCTCACGTTCACACTAATCGAGAGTTCTTTTTTTTTTCTTTGTTGCCCTCGCAGAGGAGATCGCAATCGCCCGCACTATGTCTCTCACAGGGGAGATGACGGCTCAATACAATAACGTTTAACTTTCACTAGAATTCGCGTGTACTCGCAGAGGAGGTTACAACGGAACGAACTTTCAAATTCGGCAGGGGGCCTATTTACATGTGTCGGTAGGTGCCCTCACCTCTTTCATACACGGGAGCTTGCTTCAAGGCAACTAATTGCCGCGTTCTCGTCGAGACGCCAAGGGGGGTATTCGCGGCGTCAATCTATCGCGGGGTACCGTTAAACGTGTCCAACACGTATATATTTTTAATCAAAATATATTTTATTTGCAGACACACAAAATTCATACATACACAGAGACGAGTCGCCGCTACAGTTGTTACCTCAACCAGTAGCAGTATGTAATACTGAACAGTCTAGTGTTGGTAAGTTAAGGAAAATGTTTTAGAGATAATAAGTAAGTTTACTTTAACAAATATAATATCTAATAAACAATAATCAATAGGAAACCAGGATGGACACAGCAGGGAGAGTCTTGAGACATTCCTGCTGACAAGGAAAACATTGAACAGCAGGGTCATGTCTTCAGAGCTCTCCTCACTGATGTTCTCCATGAGGTACGAGACCTCAAAGAAGAGGTACGACAGTTGAGAAACGAACACAAAAAGCCGGTGGAGATCGTCGGGTCTCGTACCTAAGCAGATTTCCGCCGCTGGAATTTACACTAAAAACTGAAGAGGAGATCATCCTTTTCGAAAACATATTAAAGTGCGGCGAGGATTTCCAAGATGGCGTATAAATAATAATAATAAATTAACTTAAAATAACTGAAATTGATCTTTCATTTTGATTTAGTTAACAGAATGTAATATTAATAACTTTTTATTTTAGGTCCAGGAATTGCAGAAAATAGGCGGCGAGAACGCCTACCAGCTAGTGAAAAGAATGATGACCACACTGATGACGAACGAGTTGGCGTTATAATACAGTTGGATGGGCAGAAAGGGGAAGAAATCCTTCCACAAATTAAAAATCGCGAACCTCGTAATATGTAAGTATCGCCCTCATTTTAGTGTTCTTATAATAATTATCACTTATGTACAAATTAACACAAAAAGAAATTCTTTTATATTCAAGGTGCTGCAGAAATGGCAAAATCCAGATGTGGCTGAAGAGGGCGGCGAATAGAATGGCGGCCAGCACATCAACAAAATTTTAATTTTTGTTTATGTAATTCTTAGTACTGTTATATTGTTATTTTTCGTTTTTAATAAACCTTTATTAAGAAATATTATTAAGATTTATTAATATATAAATATGGCGTGAATTGATTCATGTATACTTCCTACAATTAAACTTCATTATAACGTCCTTGGGAAGTTCATAGAGTCTTCCAGGTCCAGCAATATTAGTTAAATATACATATGTGATTTGTCGTGCGAAAAGGGACTGAGACCCTTCCAGTCTCTTATTTTCAGATGACAAATCCCATATGTATATTTAATTAACATTTCTGGACCTGGAAGACTCTTTGAACGACTCAAAGACGGCTGAAATAAGACGTTTTAAAAACGTCTTGAAAAAGTCGTCTTTAAGTCGTCTTTAAGACGTCTAAAAATTGTCTAAAAGTCGTCGAAAACTCGTCTTAAAGTCGCCTAAAAGACGTCCCAAAGACGTCGAAAAGTCGTTTAAAAGACGTCTTTAAGATGTACAGTTTTGTAACATAGGCTGTTCAGAAGACGTTCGGAGGCCGTTCAGAGGACGTTCGTGCGACATTCAAGACGTCTTTAAGACGTCTTCTAGACGTCTTTGTGCTATCTGGGGTGGACCATTAGATGTCCATGTCACCTCACTACTGTCAGTAGTGAACGTGAATTCGTTCAAAGGAAAGAATACGAGTTTCGATGTACGACAGCTTGTAATTTTTCTACCTATCGCGAAATTAGTGCAATGCTTCGTATAAGTAAGAGTACTGTTGCAGGTATCTGTCGATGATTTTATATTGAGAATCGCATTGATTCTATTCCGCAAACTGGAAGACCAAGTCTCTTATGTACGAGGGAGAAAAGCAAGATTGTACGGTATCACGCCGCTCGCCGGTCGGGTCCGCGCGAGGGAGGCGAACAACGAGCGACTCCGGGTTTTGACAGGCTCGAAGGCCGGGCGGCGACCGGCCGTGCGTATCGCCGTCCACCCGGGATAATCTGTGCCCTCGGAGGCTTCCTTTCCGCGTTCGGATCAACTACGGACGCGAATTCGGGCGCCAGACACCTCGCGGTGTCACACTAAGATATCGAAATTAGCGAAAGTCTCCGGAGGGACGGTCGCGAGAGCTGGAAGAGCTCGAGAAAGGGCACAGGATTCTACGGAGATCGGACGGGACTTTCCCCACGGCGGGAAGGGACCTCGCGAATAAACTCACGTTTAATTTTCGGCTCGACGATGTTTATTTGGACATTCGAGATATTCGGACGGCTGAAGGGCCGTCCGAAGGAAGGTCGAGTTACGCGCGGTATTGAAAAAGATCGCTCGCGCGTAGGAAACGAGCCGGTTCGCGTTACAGAATCGGCACGATGCCGGCTAGTCGGGCTTTTACAAAGTTTTCAGAGATGCGCCGATTCCGGATGCTAGACGCGATTTTCCGGGATTATTATCGCAAGTCGCGTCGACAAATTTCCGGATTATTAGATCGAACGCGAGGTCGAGATGGTTCCGACGGCGATATTTCTCGGGACTGTGCGCGGCGCGTACAAGGTCGTCGGACACGCCAGATTAACAACAATTCGCGAATACGCACGCTCGTCGCTCTCACTCAGGAAACGCCGCTAACACTTACGCGAAATACATTAGCCGTATTGTACTTAATCCGTGTCACAAAATTCGATCGTAGATCGCACGAAATGGACCGACACTAACGCGACCCGAGCCACACTCCGCGAACGGAACAACCTACGGTATTAATGGCTGTTCCGATATCAAAACATTCGTAAAATAGAGAGCATGGTTGGCACTTACCACAGCTATCTGCTTCGCAGGATCCTCGTCGCACGCTTACACTCGCGACTCAATGAATCGTCGATACTTAATCGCGAACAATCGTGTCGATATTCTGAAAATGTCCGATCGGTACCAGGGCGCACGCAACAGTGTCCGCGGAATTTCGGTGACTCGGGAACGCGGAAGTGAGGCGTCCCCCCACTCCTCTAGTCATTTCGCCCGCCAATAGCTGTCGCTCGCGCTAAGATCGCGTACTAGGGCCGAATCTCGACAGGAGGGCCCCTGACCAATGCCGTTTTCCCGATTTCCTTAACGGTCGTGTTTTACACGACCGGGAATGTCCGGTGACATTCCAGGATCGCTCGCGCCGCTCCGCCGGTGGACCTTCGAAATTGCGGGGCGAGACGTCGACGGGACGATACTGCAGTTGTTCGTTCGGTCCAATGGTCCCTCGTCGGCGCCTCCGAGTTGTTTGGCTCGGGCTCGAGATCCTTTTTAATTCCTTTCCCCGGGGATGTTTTCTGTGGTCAGGCGTTCCGAGTCATGCCCTAGCGACAGCTTATTCCTCGTTGATATTTTGGCGAAATTTCCTCGGGGCCCCCTGGGCCCGGGATACGGTCCTGAAACTTTTCGTCGCACCGATAGGCGCGACGTTCGAATTTGGTGTACAATATTGGTTCTTAATTTTAGTGGCGTCCCAGTGAGAGCGCTCGCGCCGTAATTGTCGCTGGGTCCCGCTAGAGGGCAGTCCGGTCCCTTCGATATTACTTTTAGAGATTCCTCTCTAAATTGAGGGGACGTGATTTTGCCACGTCACAACGGAAAATGAAAAAAATCCGCGTTTAAGTGCTCCAAAACTAGTTAGTGAGCTATTAGAAGAAAGCTCCAAAAATGTGTCAACCAAAATAATTCGGAGAACGCTGAGGTAAGCTAGTTCAATGGAAGAGTAGCTAGAAAGAAACCATTTATCAACGAAAAGAATAGGAATAAATGAAAAACCTTTACAAGTGAGCTAATTTCTAAGGATGAGACATGGTGGAAGGATGTTATATTTGCTGATGAAAGCAAATTCAATCTGTACAATTCCGACGGAAGAACTATGGTGTGGCGGAAAGCAAATAAAGAGTTTAATTTTGAAAATACAAGAGGTACAGTGAAACGCGGCGGAGGCAGCGTAATGGTCTGGCGTTGCATTTCGTCATATGGGGTCGGTAACCTAGTGTTTATTGACGGTATCATGGACAAAAATAATTATTTAAATATACTCAAAAATAATTTACTTCAAAGTGCTGAAAAAATGGGGCCTAATAATAATTTTAAGTTTTACCAAAACAACGACCCCAAGCACAAGTCACGTATTGTGCAAGAATTTTTATTATACCGCTGCCCCAAAATTCTTCATCCGCCGCCCCAATCACCGGACCTTAATCCTATCGAGAATTTATGGGATGAATTGGATAGAAAAATTCGAAAAACGCCAATTACATCGATAACCGAATTAAAACAAAGACTTGCAACTGAGTGGTCGAATATAACAGTTGAATATTTTTAAAAAATTACAAATAATATACCAAACAGGTTAAGACATGTTCATAACAAAATGGTTATTCCACGAAGTACTAACAAATTTTATAATGCTAAATTACATTATCTAAATAGAAAAATAAATATTGTCCGAATATTTTTGTGAGCCACAAATGGTACATCATTCGGTTTAATAGTTTTTATTATGAAACGTATGTATATTTTTCAAATAAAGCATATATGTTTATCAACATTAATAAATGTTTTATTGCTAGAAACAATTCCCAGGGCGATTCCTTTATCAACAATTGAATTATCAAATCATAAAGTTAGTTATACCTAGTGTCCGAATATTTTTGGGAGTCACTGTATTTACGTTCGTCGCGCGCGCCGAGTACGGCTAATTGTACGGCCCTTGATGTACGGTCCTAGGAAACGCTGAGGCGAAGGAGCAACCAGCCTCTGCGAAGGACTCGACGGCGGAAAACGAGGAGAAGGAACATTGTCACACACGGGCCAAACAACCCGGAGGCGCCGATGCGGGACGAGAACTCCTCAGCGATCGCCAGATCTTTTCGCGGTCCTGCCGCCGCCTCATCCCGCCTAAATGGGGTTCTGGCGAGGGTGGTGTGGGTGGTACCGCCCTACCGTATTCGCGAAGTCCGCGCGAAAGAAAATGTCGCGATTAAGCATGGGGCCTGAAGGGACACACCGAGGTACGGTCCTCTGCTCTAGGACGTCGCGCGCGTTAGACGAGCCAATAAAGAAATTTGGCAGGCGGCGAGGTTGGGGGAAAACTAGGATGGACGCTTCACGCATCGGACATCGAAGGATCACTGTCGTGCTTACTACCGTTCGAAACGGACTAATATTACCGTGCCTATGGTTTGTAAAAGTTACCGTGCCCGTGTCCAAGCAGTGTTTTTGCCGGGTACCAGAACACCGGAGGAACAAGCGAGTGAAAACGGTAAATCGGACGGTGGTCCTTCCTTAGATTTTGTTAACGTGGTCCTAGGAATTTCGCGCTCACATTCGAATACCGAGGCGCTTCTCACCTCGAGTAAATAACTCGCGTCCTTGGCAGGATGTTTTGAGAAATATCGAGAACTCCCCATCCTCGCTGCCGGGAATTTTTCTCGGGGGAGTGCATCATGAGTCGAGAATGGCAATTTTTCGCGTGGCCTGAGTCCGTCCGTCGCGTATAATTTCACGTTCCCGTCGGGCGTACTATCCGTCCGCCGAGAGTTGACACAGAGAAACTCGTAGGTACCACGTGATATTCCTACTACGCGTTACACGTCTTCTGCGATTGGCCGAATTACTCAACAAAGACAGCGATCGAGCGCGTGAGTGTAACTGCGACAAAGCGATGTGGCGACGCTGAGCTCCTATGTCGACCGTTCCCGCCAGAACCTAAGCGTAAGAGTGGGATCCACCGCTTGGCGTCAAGAGTGGGAACTCGCAGATCCCCCTGCACCCGACTATCGAAATTTGTGCTAATTCTTGGCGGACGGATACACGTTGGATACGTTTCTCGACGGGGTTTCGAACATCCCGAGAACGTTCGCGACAATCCCAAATTCTCGCACACACCATCTTGTAAGATACCGTAGTATCGAGCGATCGCGAGATTTCCCTTTTCGTTTGACAACTACGCTTTGCGAATTACACCTCCGCACTAATTGTATAAAGAGCGTGGGCTCCCGGGGCGGCGACATAGACGCACTTTTTTATAGAATACCGACGATAATAAAGTGTAGAGCCTAAACCGTTATTGGTGATTTTGCCGGTGAAACCCGCCTTGCCGTGAAGGTCGTCTCCGCTATTTCCGTGTCCGAACTTCCCGACCCGTCGTGTTCCCTTCTCAACCGCATCTTCCGGGTTTCCGGCGTTCGGAATCGGCTTTCCCGAATCCGAGGGTAGCCTTGCGTATCGCGTGGCACTTTTCTAGTGCCTAGCGCGAACCTGTTCAATTTTCGAGCCGTTGGAAGATCGTGTTTGTCCCGGGTGGACCGTGTACGCGCGGCCGTACGCGGCCCGGCCTCTGAGCCTGTAAAAACCCGGAGGCGATCCTCCTTCCCCGCCGTACGAAGCGAGGAAAAAGGATTGCCGTGACAGAACATACGGGAAGATCTTAATTACATTATCAAATATTTATTTTGCATCAACTGAAGGTTGATGAAATTTTTATAAGAAACAGGATTACGAGTACTGTTTCTCTAGAAGCACTAGTTCTTATGAAAATACTTAATATTTATGTAAGAAGAAAAAAATTTAACTGTTGGAGCGGACAATCCGTTTCTAAGTGGTCAAGTTCATATGTGTAGATATTATCCAGTTCCATGCTTAGTGCATAAATTATTTTGCGTTTTCCATTAATAAGCGTCAGTTTATAAAACAGACGTCTTCCCATTCGTATACTGGGTGTCCCACCTAATTTGAACATATTGAATATCTGACTTATTTTTTATCATAGGGGAAAATACTGTGATGAGATACATAATTGTTTATTCAGTCTTTGTACCTCGATAAAGAAGCAAAATAGAAAAAATCTAATGATTACATGAGATGTTACTCTTGACATAGTGGAACCATCGTTCCAACTTCTTTTTCATATACCAAATAGCGTACGTGTAATTTAGGTGGCGCACTTAGCAGAATCACCCTGTATATTTGTGGTCGTTACTATTACTACTATTGCCATCGTGAACTGAAACATTCAATAAGACTCGAAAATATGTTCTACATATACAGACCCCCAGGGATAACTAATGGAACACAATCCAGAAACTTACCTCTAAACTCAGTATTTCTTTTTGCAATTGCTGTTGGAAATCCAGGAACTTTTCGATAGTCAATTTTCCTTTCATATTTGATCCGAAGAAGTATGTAGTTAACGCAGAATTGACACCCTGAACACACAAAGTACATTGAATAAATTATATATATATATATAAAAATAATGCATGAAACTTTATGAAACCATAATCTTTTATATATCAATAAAACTACGTATGTTAAAGGCTCCCCGAAAAAATGATATTGGCTTTTAAATCTCCTCCGCTACCTCAACATCGGAACATTTATTCACACCCTCTTATGTAACCACTCAGATAGCAAAATATATCATGTCAGAAAATCAGCAGTCTATTAGCAGACGCAGGAAGCGGATTGGTGCTTGTTACCACAGACTTAAGATTCATATGTACAGACATTCCAACATATCGGCTTTTTTGTCTAGGCCTCGGGGGGCTGTAAGAGCCGCCGTACCATTTCGGTGCTCCCAATGTTACCGATACTCCGTTCACGGATTTAATCTAATATTTGTAAGAACTGAATATTCCGTATACTTTATTTTTACTACGGGTGCATAACATGATGTGAAGGCCACACATGTATACGGTGCGTATATTTGAACAGTGAAAATAGTATTTACAAAGAATGAATCCTAAAAATATGAACTATAGTAAAATTAATTTTGTTTTATTGCTCGTATTATTAAAGGAAATATATTACAATAATTTGACATACTTTAAACTAATGCTTTCTTTGCAATTATTCAATGTGTACACACATATTTACTATTCTTTTAAGATAAGTACTTGTAAGTTTAATAGAATCAGTCTAATTGTGCTTGCACTTTTTTTATGTCTATACAAATAAGAATTCACTATACAGGGTGTCCCAAAACTCCTGCGTAAGCCGGGAATGGGAGGTTCCTTGGATCATTTGAAGCGACATTTTCCTTTACAAAAATGGCGTCTGCCATTGAAAAACACGGATCAATCAGAGCGCGACCTAGAGCGGCGAGCCGGGAGGCGAGCGTTGTCGGTACCCAGCGATGTCGCAACAAACAAGAGTTTCTCGATTATGTCCCCGATTTCAATGAGCTTTGGATATGTTGTCAAGACCATGATTCTGAACAACATTTCCCTTTAGACTTTTTGCCTTACGGCTTTAGTTTACGAAATATTTGTAAAAACTTTTAAACTTGGTCATTCAAATCGGTGAGGATCCACATCATTTTTACCCGAACGGGAGAAGAAGCAGAAACTGATTAGATTAGATTAGATTAAAAACTCACTTATTCAGCCGTAAATCCATTTGCTGTATCGAAATGTGTGTCACTGGGTCATTCGGTGACGAACTGCACAGATGTCTTCAGGTGTACGACAGTACCGAAAGCCAAGGATTGTACAGTCAGGTCAACGAACTGCACAGCTGGTGGTAGATAGCAGGTATACGACAGCCCGGGGATGTGCGGTGAAGTCAACGATCCGGACTTTTCACTTTCACTTTCACACAGATTCCATGAAATTTTTCCACAGTCAATATTTTATTATCACAATTGTCCAAGAGAAGAAAATCCCGAATTTCACTTTTCACTGTACGGTCGAAACGTTTTCGCACTGCGAACATTTCACGGCGACAGTCGATGCACTAAAATCCATGGACTTGGACTGACTGCAGTTTTCTCAAAAATCTTCGACCACCTCCAAATATAGCTACTACGAAGCAAATCTAAGGATACAGGAACATTATGATAAAACACGTGTTTTGCAGAAGTAGAAAGTACAGCCTTTCCTCTACGATAGAAAACAGGGATCTTCGTCTCCGCGGAAGGGATTGTACCATAAATCAGAACTCTGCAGTTGCTCGAGAGTATCCGCATGGCACGGAAACGGAAAAATTTTCTCCTGCACATGTCGAGTTTAGGAAGTCTTAGGAGAAAGGACCACGGTTTTATTGCACGTGTTAGGGCGAGTAAAGATTCACTGGAAGGATGGTCAGTTGGTGGATTTTTCTAAAATTCTTTACTTGAAACTATTGCAATTACAAATGTTGTCTGTTGTCCGATGTGACACTCTTCACGTCGCGCTTGACACTGACTCTTTTTTCGAAAGAGTCCCCTTGCCCATTTTTTTGACCTGAGCCGCTAAGAAACCGTTGGCCATTGTGCCATTGGTAATTACCAGCCAGCCGTTTGCTTCATAGCCAACTCAGGTCCTTACGTCTGGAAAAACCCACAGTCCTCTCCGCCTGGTGACCATGAGCAATTTCCATGGCCCTCGGGTAGAAGGGTCTGTGAGCCTCCTTCTCTCTCTTTCTCTCCTACACACGGTTTAACTGCATCGACGCTGTACTGTGTCTTGCGGACACCCCTGTGCCTTGGTCCTGCATCGTCCCTCAGACATCGCGGTTAAATTGCTTCAGCAAGGTCAAGTGACGCACGCCGGAAATCTTTTATGAGTTAATTGCACGGCCAAAAAAGACTTCCTAAATTCGACATATGCCGGAGAAAATTTTTCCGTTTCGGTGCCATCCGGATACTCTCTAGCAACTGCAGAGTTCTGATTTATGGCACAATCCCTTCCGCGGAGACGAAGATCCCAGTTTTCTATCGTAGAGGAAAGGCTGTACTTTCTACTTCTGCAAAACATGTGTTTTATCAAAATGTTCCTGTATCCTGAGATTTGCTTCGTAGGAGGGATATTTGGAGGTGGTCGAAGCTTTTTCAGAAAACTGCAGTCAGTCCAAGTCCATGGATTTTAGTGCATCGACTGTCACCGTGGAATGTTCGCAGTGCGAAAACGTTTCGACAGTACAGTGAAAAGTGAAATTCGAGATGTTTATCTCTTGGACAATTGTGGTATTAAAATATTGACTGTGCAAAAATTTTGTGGAATCTGTGTGAAAGTGAAAGTGAAAAGTCCGGATAGTTGACTTTACCGCACATCCCCGGGCTGTCGTATACTTGCTATCTACCACCAGCTGTGCGGTTCGTTGACCTGACCGTACAACCCTTGGCTTTCGGTGCTGTCGTACACCTGAAGACATCTGTGCAGTTCGTCACCGAATGATCGAGGAACACACATTTCGAAGCAGCAAATGGATTTACGGCTGAATAAGTGAGTTTTTAATCTAATCTAATCATTTTCTGCTTCTTCTCTCGTTTGGGTAAAAATGATGTGGATCCTCACCGATTTTAATGACCGAATTTAAAAGTTTTTACAAATATCTCGTAAACTAAAGCCGTAAGGCAAAAAGTCTAAAGGGAAATGTTTTTCAGAATCATGGTCTTGACAACATATCCAAAGCTCATTGAAATCGGGGACATAATCGAGAAACTCTTGTTTGTTGCGACATCGCGGCGTACCGACAACGCTCGCCTGCCGGCTCGCCGCTCTATGTCGCGCTCCGATTAGTCCGTGTTTGTCGTTAATATCTCCTAAACAAAGCCGCAGACGCCATTTTTGTAAAGGAAAATGTCGCTTCAAATGATCCAAGGAACCTCCCATTCCCGGCTTACGCAGGCGTTTTGGGACACCCTGTATTTTAACAGTTTAAGTTGAAGTTAATTGTGTTCTTTATGCAGAATACATATAAAGAAATGTAAAGAAATAGTATATTTGATTCGTAAGGTATAAACTTTGTTTTTACTCATGTGTTATTAATTTTTATTGAAATTACGTGTCGTATCTAGCGGTCCGCCGCGAAGAAGAAGTGAACAAGTGAAGGAGTAGAAATTTTGGATTATGTATTGTAAAAACTCACTTATTTAGCCGTAAATCCACTTGCTGCTTGGAAATGTGGGTCACTGGCCCAATCAGTGACGAACTACACAGCTGGCGTCAGGTATACGACAGTGCCGAACGGTAAGCGACGTACGGTCAGGTCAACGAACCGCTCAGCTGGTGGTGAATAGTAGGTATGCGACAATCTAAGGCCCAAGGGATGTACGGTGAAGTCGAAGATTCGGACCTTCATTTTCACTGTTCAAACGATAAATAAATCGTACGATTCTTTCATAGAGGTGTTATGAAACTTTTCCACACTGGCGATCACTGTTCACACTTGTCACCACATAGCTATGCACTAATAACAATTCCAATATCACTTGTATCACTGCACAAATCACAATAATGAAGTAATGAAATCAGTAAACTGCGGTTTTCATGCATTTGTTGCAAAAATGAGTAGGTGCAGTTTAAAACAGTAGAGAGATTAAAATAATTAAAAACTCCAATGTATTATATTCAACTGGTTCACATGATTAAAGTAAAAATCAAATATCTGTTTGGCTCCTGCCCCTTGCAACGACAGCAGCCAACTTTTATTTTGCATAAAAACCCACACTCTAGTGATTATCACTATTAAAACACACATACAAACAACCGTAAGTTTTGTACTAATAACTCTTTGGAGATGTTCTCTCTATCACAGCACGAACGACACTGATTTTACGCAAGATTTTTCTGAGAAGTCTAGGGAAGTCGTTATGCGTGTCGAAAATGCACGCTGTAGCATACTTACGAAAACGACGGGGTGTATAGACGGAAAACAGGATACAAGAAGGACCGCTGTAAGACTAGAATTTATGGCAATCACATGTTTCGGTATACCTGCAGATTGGTACGCAGAGTCAATGCGTAACTGTTCGACAACGTCGCGCGTCCTTTTACCCACCAAGAGGTAGAAATGTCAGGTCCGCGAGCCGCAAGGGTGCCTATTGTCCTACACCTCTCTTAAGACACTTTCTAAAAGAAGGATGGATCTGTAATCGTTGTTGCCGGAGCTTGCTGCTCAATTCGTAATCGCCGTTGCTGGAGCGTGCTGCTCAATCCGTAATCGTCGTTGCTGGAGCGTGCTGCTCAACTTGTAGTCATCGTCGCGAGGTAGTGAGTCGCTCTCAAGCCTTATCAAGCCGAATATGCTGCTGTCCTAACGTGGCCGTTTGACGAGAATGTCGATTCAGCGCGTTAATCCTCCGTGAGAGTCCGCCGCTGTCGTTGATATCGCCGTAGGTCCGAGAGTCTCGTGCCCTCCAGGTACCTGGGTGTCTGTGGTCGATCGCCGGGTGGCCACGCTAAGAGAGGGATTACGTATTTTCGGCGGTTTAGCAGTGGCATCCATCCCCATGTGGTGTGACGACAGTCCATCCTTGTTGTTGCTGTGTGTGGCTCCTTGTTTCCTCCGGTCACCGTGTTGGACGTCGGGGTCATCGATTTGGCGGCGGCTAGAGTGAGTGAGAGAGAGGAGGAAGAAGAAAGGGAGCGTTTCGTCCTAGGTCTGCTAGAGCACTCGTCCGTAAGGCTATCTAGCGGGCTCTGCCTTAGACGCTGGGATACTATAAAGCGGTTGAGGACGGTATATATAGGAATCGGCGATGGATCAAAAAAAAAATACTAGCGGGAAACGTTGACCGTTTTGTCCCTTTGTTGGCGGGTGTAGGAGGCAGCCGCCACAAAAGAATCATACGATTTATTTATCGTTTGAACAATGAAAGTGAAGATCCGAATCTTCGACTTCACCGCGCATCCCTTGGGCCTTAGATTGTCGCATACCTACTATTCACCACCAGCTGAGCGATTCGTTGACCTGACCGTATGTGGCTTACCGTTCGGCACTGTCGTATACCTGAGGTCAGCTGTTTAGTTCGTCACTGACTGGGCCACATTTCCAAGCAGTAAGTGTATTTACGGCTAAATAAGTGAGTTTTTACAATACATAATTCAAAATTTCTACTCCTTCACTTGTTCACTTCTTCTTCGCGGCGGACCGCTAACGCTCCAGCGAGGGGATCCGCCTGGCGCGCCGAACCATCTTTGCCAAACGCGTCTAGGTCGCGCTCTGATTGGTCAGTGTTTTTCGTTAATAATTCCTAAACCAAGCCCTGGCGGACATTTTTGCAAAGGAAAATGTTGCTTCAAATCACCCCAGGAACCTTCCATTTCCGGGAGCTGTAGGAGTTTTGTGATACCCTGTAGAAAGATCACGACGTTACGACCGACTATCTACAACTGACCATGACCATGTGTCTCTTCTCGTTAAACAACAAAATATGACGACTATTACATAGCGTTCTCGAAACAAACGACGCATAATGTTAGGCACGAATCGATTTACGGCAAGGCCTCGTTAAACGTAATAGCGTTTATATTCAATAAACATGACATCTCTTACAATAAGCTTATCAAAGAGGTTCCTAGCATACTTGATTATTACACACATATCATGTCTATGCAGTAGCAGACAAAAAAGTTATTACTTTTTCAATGCGTTTTACTTTTCTTATTTTTTAATGTCAACTTAAAAATTTAAAATACATTTCATATATTCAGATTTTATCGAATATTACAATAATTGGGAAGGATACAATTTTAAGGTTGGCAAAAAAGTTACTACTTACCACTTCTGAAATGTAATTATTTTGTGAGAATACTTCGTACCTTTAGGACAACCGTAAATATTTTGGGCATTGAGTGAACATATTTTTCAATAAGAACTGTGTGGAAGTCATTCACAGTTTCTAATAATCGCAAATAAATGATTAAGTTTAACCTTCTACTCATGAAACCTTCTACGCTTGATCGCACCTCACAAATATTTCAACCGAATTTAAGTTTGACTACATTAGCGGCCAATTCATTGACATCGTATTCGAAACTTCACATTCAAACTGCTCAATGAGCAGAAGTTTAATGAGGCATGACAATTTATTTACATTTATCTAAGAAGCTTCGAATGACCTCCCTACCGTTCTTATAAAAGAAATGATTTATTCAGTGCCAAAAAGATAAAAGGCAGCCCTAAAAGCAACAAACATCTCCATGAAATATTAGAAATTATATTGATTTTCGAAAATGGATACTTTATCGTTAGTATTTCTCAAATTGATACGCATTGTCAAACTATTTCCTGAACCCCACTATTTCCTTTAATACAATATTTCAACTATCTATTCATTTTTATTACAACTTTTAATTATTTTAAGTACTATACCGCGCCACCGTTACACTACCCCGTGTGCCCACCAGAGTAGCGCCTCGGTCGCACCCCCGCTACTTTCACTTTACCGAGACCTACCCCTACCTCTAGCGACTAATTTTCCTGAGTTTTTCGCTCTGACCAGCCGCTTCCTTGTGCGGATAGTTAACCGGACGAATAACTTGACGGAAAGACGCTGCTTCAAGGCAGTCCCGTGCGGACCAATTGGACAGAGTGCAAGTCACGCTAATACCCGACTATTTATATTTCGGTTGCTCGGAATTCTACGTTTGAGAGTTTCACTGTAACGAACATTCGTGGCCTAAAATTATAACCTAAGTTCTAAGTGTGTACATAGTTTACAAATAAAATATTAACAAACGAACATCGGTTATAGTACATATTATTTCAATTTAGAGAGTCGGACTCGGAATCGAAGTCGAAATCGGAGTCCGAGTTGAAATCGGCATCAGAGTCGGATTCGGAGTCGGAGTTATGAATTTTGTCTACCGGATTCGGTATCGAACCGTCACCGAGGATAGACGTGTTTACGAGTGCTCTGACAATTTATGTTTACGAGTGGTTATGGTAGCGTGCGAAACTGTATTTGTGCTCAACTCTCTTTCTTACTCAACATATATTAAAGGAGCGGAGCCTCTGATTACAGGAGCTACCGCGCCTCTCTTTTCCATTTTTTCATCATGGGATCTACTACACAGAACAACACTCCTACGGTATCATATGCACAGATAACGCAAAAAGTTACATATCCCACCAAGGATCAAGCGGTAATTATTGATTCAATTGAAGGAATATCGATTCGTAACTACATTGTAGCAGTGGCAAAAATAATTGGTCCTAGTAACATTAGATTTGTTTCTAGCAGTAAAGAGATAGCAGATAAACTAACCGATTCTCATAGCAAAATAAATATTGGCTCGCACTCGTTAACGATTAGGCCGCTTATCTCCAAAGCTAAAAGGATTATACTTTCCAATGTGCATCCTATAATACCGAATGAATTCATAATGAATGAACTAGCCAAGGTTAACATCAAACCGGTCTCTCCTAATTAGCTTTATTAAAGCAGGAATGCACGACGCTTTTCTCACATTCTATATCAACCCAGAAGATCTAAACAAGGTTCCTGAGTCTATGTGTATTTCGTACGACGACACAGTATACTGGATCTATTTATTCACAGAGAAACTGACATGCTTCTGTGTAAGGGAGAAGGTCACCTCGCCAAATTTTGCAACAATATAGCTCTTTCCTCGGTTGAATCAAGTACCAAAGAGACGGAGGTTAACCCAAATTGTAATGAAAAAGCTGACGACACCAACACAGAACCTTTGATCGTGTCACAGGATGGGGCAACTCTGGAAACAAATCATTCAATGCTTCCTTCTCCTCGGTACAAAAGAGATTTACCCGAATCTACAATAAGTTCCAATGACAATTCAGACACAGTTGATATGCTTAAAAAGGCTAGGCGACGCGAGAAACCCAGAAAAATACAGAAGATGCAATCTGATACTAGTTCCTCCGGCAATGACATTTCCTGTCTGTTATTGCTGGCCAAAGACTTCATTGTGGAGAACACTTACAGTTTACCATTGGACATAAACAAGTTTACTGAATTTTTGACTTCAAGTTTTGGGCGGCACGATATTGTTACGCTGGCCTTGAAATCAGCTCCAGATTATCCAGCAGGAAATTGAGAAATCGCATCCACAGAATTATGAAACGTCTATCCAACTCTGATGCACCTTGCTCCTCTAACGAAGACCTTAGCTCCGTGGAGGAATATTATTAACTCATCTACTACGACGGAAGATTCATTCATAGAACCCTGCCTCTTGAAGATTATTTTTTGGAACGCAAGGAACATTAGGCTTTGCGCCGAAGACATCTAATCAATGATACATGACATTGATATTCTGGTCTTGGTAGAAACCTGGCTATCTCCAAATATTAAGCTAAGTAATTTTCCGGGCTTCCTTACGGTTAGGCAAGACAGAGCACACTCCAGGGGTGGTGGTATACTCATAATTGTTCGTAAAAACATTGCGTTTTGCGAAATTAGGAATCTCCTATCCCCCTAATAACTCCGTAGAGTTACTAGGCATCCAGTTACCCCAGCTTAATCCTCCACTTGATCTCTTTGCTTGTTACAGAACTCCGGGTCAATCCCTTACGCAAAGTCAGTGGGATCTTGTTTTCCGTAATGTCACACCCAGCACTAACTGTATTTTCATGGGGGATTTTAACTCGCATAACAAAATTTAGAATTGTAGCTACACTGACGTCAATGGGGCTAGATTAAACAACTCGGTGGAGGCCTATGATCTCTTCTTACATAATGATAGTTCTCTCACGCACGTTGATTTTTACAGGGGTAACAGATCTAATCTTGATCTAATATTCTCAACCATTGACATCTCCGACAAAATTAGTGTCGAAGTGAGGGATGAAACTCTGGGTTCGGATCACTTTCCTCTTGTAATTACTTATGATACGGGAAAGCATTTCTATAAAAAACACTCATTCAGGCTAAATTTAGTCAGAACTGACTGGAGAAAATTTGATTCAGTATTGGAGTCTAGATTCTCGGAGTTTCTTACGGCAGAGTATGAGGTAATGCTTCCTCAGGATAAATATGACTTTTTCACAGAAATTGTTTCTAACTCTGTCTCGTTGTCCACTCCTATCCGCAAATACAAAAATACAACCCATCATTCGAATCCGGTATGCTGGTGGGACAGTGACTGTAATAAAACCGAGGGGCTTTCAAAAAGTGGGAACACACCAAAAATCTTGAGGATTTGATTAATTATAAGAAGCTTGTGGCTCGGACTAAAAAAATCTTTAAAAACAAAAAAAAGAGAAAGTTTTAGGAATTTTGCTGAAAGTATCGATATTCGTTTAAATGCCAGCTACGTGTGGAATAAATGTAAAATTTTTAAAAATGGGTGGGCCCGAGTTATTGGCTCGACAAACTCTGGGAACCTTCAGTTCAATCCAGAACGTGAGGAGGTGTTGAACAAGATCAGCCCCCCTGGGTTCAAACTGACCCTAATTGGATTCCTTTGTGTGTAACGAGTTTTTGGATAATCCCTTTGAGTTCATTGAATTAAATGTCGCTCTTGAGTCAAGAAATCCTAAGTCGGCCCCTGGCTTAGACGGCATAGATTATGAAATTTTGAAAAATCTTCCGCTTAAATTTAAAATAATTCTCTTGGACATTTGTAATCACAAGTATGCCGCAGATAGTTTTCCCCTCAGAGTGGAAAAAATCCTTTGTACATCTGTTTGGTCATTTCGGTCATCAGGTGGCAGCACCGAAAATGACCAATATCGAACGAGATCACTTTTCTCATCAATTACTCACAAGCGTACAACTCAACCAATCACGATCAGCGAACGATGGCGCATAGTGCTCCCATTCGCTGCGCTCCAGTACACCAAGTGTACGCGGCCAATCACCGCCGACCACCGAGGCGACATAGGTGTCGCGTCAAGCGATCGATTTCGCAATCTCCAGCGACTTCGCGATCGTTATCGATCTATTCATCGTTATCGATCTATTCTTCTCCGTTTTTCTCTCTCTCTCATCGTAACAGCTGTGTCTACTAAACGTGTTGCTGCTCTTTCTTCATTTGTTGCTCTCCTCATCAATTTATTGACTCATCATTCAGTAAGTGTCTCACCCACTACTCAACAATCATTTTCATCACTGTACTCTATCCTTTACAAATTAATATCAGTTCGAATTCAATCATTTTGTGCAGGTATTCACCACGTGGCGTCAGCTATTGTGGCTTTAAATATGACTCATTTTCTAATTGCTCAACTCTAGTAGCACAGCTCACTCTCATGCTCGATCTCATGTTACGTTGAGATTGCTCTACTCATGTTTAATTACACTTGATCGCTCATTCTTTACTCATTTCTGGAAAATACTCATTTTGCGGTCAACAACTCATATACACTTTGAAAACTCATCTGTGACCGCATGCCTACTCTCTATTGCTCATCACTCATCAGAATTGACTGCAACCAATCTTATCCACGGCAACTATCGCGTTTGACAACATCTCAAACATCTTATTAAAAAGGCGGAGGGAAATGGACTGCGTCCCATATCGTTGACGTCTTGATTATGTAAATTATTTGAGGCCATGGTTAAGGCCAGGATGCAGTGGTGGGCCGAGCACAACTCCCTTATTCCTTCAAGTCAGATGGGCTTCAGGGGAGGAAAAGCCTGTACTGATAATTTGGTAAATTTAACCCTGAAGGTGGAGGAGGCTTTCATTGATAAGAGTGAGGTTTTGACGGCTTTCCTCGATGTTCAGGGTGCCTTTGATAATGTTGTGAGTCCCATTTGGTTAGCGAGATTGGCTGAGTTGGGGTGCTCTAGGAAACTCCTTTTATTTATAAAATTCCTAACCCATGGAAGGTTAATTTATTCTAATGACTCCATGGAAGACCCTCGACCGGTTTTTAAGAGTATCCCACAGGGGGGAGTGCTGAGCCCTCTGTTATACGCGCTTTACGTATCCAACCTGGAGGTTAATATTCCAGGGAACATATATGTGGCTCAATTTGCCGATGATATTGTGATATACGGTAAATTTAAATCTGTCAAGTGGGCCCAGAGAGTGTTGGCAAGGGCTATTAATTCAATTAGTGCAAACCTCGACAAACTCGGTCTTTCTCTCTCTCCACATAAAACTAAGCTAATGCGTTTTAACAACAAAAGACCTTCGCCTGTCACCGCCCGGATTGTTATTCAAGACTGTTGCATAGAATCCTGTGAGTCCGCTCGCTTTTTGGGAATCATCTTTAACTATCGTCTCTCTTTCAAAAGGCATACTGACTTTGTCATAAATAAATGTTCCAAATCACTCAATATCATTAAATATTTGCGCAGCACTTGGTGGGGGTCGGACCCTGAAACCCTTGTCACGCTTTATAAGAGTTTTATCGGTCCATCATCGATTATGGTTCTTCTGTCTTCTTCCCCACGAGTAGTGTCCTTTCCGAAAAATTGGAGAGAATTCAATACAACGCGATCAGACTTTCACTGGGCTATCGGGTGACCACCCCGGTTAAAATTCTATTAGGGGAATCTAAATTGTCGTTGATCAGGGAACGTGCTCTTTACTTAGGTAGGTGTTTTCTGTCCAAGACTCTGGCCCACCGCAGCT
This sequence comes from Lasioglossum leucozonium, assembly GCA_028454225.1. NCBI lineage: Eukaryota > Metazoa > Arthropoda > Insecta > Hymenoptera > Halictidae > Lasioglossum > Lasioglossum leucozonium. The sequence goes on from CM052214.1 coordinate 232,934, forward strand.
CTCTCACCTTTAAATGTGTGAGAGATTATTACGACCTAACCATAAAAAAAAATGTCTCCAATAATCACAGAATAATTTGTAAATGCATCATCTCTGTTTTAGAATCTGATATGATGGAGTCTCAGGATAATTTAAATGTTTATAGTTATGACTTTAAGATCTGTACAACTTCCGTACCCATTGACACCTCACTGAGCCTCCTAGATACGAACACCAATAACTTGTCAGTCATTTTCAGAGTAATATGCGGAAACGAAGACTGTTACAAGTCGGTCAATTGTGTCGGTTCGGCTTGTCTATGGCCTAAGCTTGATCTGGTTATAACGCGCTCCATAAATCCTCTTGCCTCCATCTCCACTGCCGAATATAGGTATAGCTCTTAGCGACGCTTTCAATATTGTATTAGAACATCAAAACCACAGCTTTCTTATATTTTCGGATTCTCTAACCTGTTTGTTGGCCTTACAATCCCCCACAGTAAACGTAAAAACCAATTCTTAGCAATTAAACCAAACTCCTGGAATCTCTATGTAAAAGGGGATACCAACTGCCCCTGAGTTTTGAAATGTTTATTGCGGAATCTAATGTCAATACTTTTTTCAAGGACTGTAAGCTATCCATTTGATTTATATTTAAACTATTTTTTGTATTTGCAAAAAGGATAAAATTTTTTGTTTTTGTAACAATGTGACACTAATTGTAAAGCGAAATGGACCCATTTAAGGGTCTGAAGAGCTTATAATAAAAAAAAAATTTTATCTACCGACTCCGAAGCCGTGATTAGAAGTCTGTGTGACAAAGCCAAGCATTAGAATTACCAGAAGTTGCGAGTCCAGTATTATATGTAATAACACTGTCCAACAGCCAAAAAATGTTTCGATTCTCACTATGAAATTCTTATAGAGTTTTTTGCGCTGATTCCGAATCTGGCCTTAATTTTTCTCCTAGTCGCACAGTTTTTGAGAAATTTGAGTTTGAAAAAAAGACCTATTTTTCAACTTTGAACAAATATTGTGATGTTATTATAAAAGATATTGAATTGATTTTTACAGCAAACGATTCCTTAGACTTCCCCGAATACAGTGATATCCAATATTAATACATTATGATTGTTTAAACATGTTTAAACGATCATTAAAGACGGAGAGACACCATTTTTGCACCAATTTTTGACGATATTTTTGAATTTATCTCAACAAATAAGGTTCCAGCGGAAGATCGAACTATACTACGCGATAGAGCAGACTTTTATCTTGAGAAACCCCCCTTTGAAGTTTGAAACGTCGACGTTTTTACCGAACCAGAGAACAAAATATCTTCGCCCGACATGAGTTGCCGCCAGTGATGCTCTTCCACTAGCGCGGTCGCACCGCACCGTATTCCGTCGAACATTGCACTTTTAAATCTGACTACGCTGTAAAATCTACCGTTCTCAGACACACACCGTTCGTGTTGCAACGGTATGTAGTTCACTAGCTGACTGTTTCATTTCGATAGAGTCCGCTATTGTACAAGAGCATTTTCTACAGAGCCGGTAATTCAGAACCGTGGACAGAAAATGCATTGCTTGCAATGTCTATACTGATCCTAAATCTGTGACCGTGGACAGAAAAATGCATTGCTTGCAATTGCAATGTTTGTGACTCTCATTTCTGAAAACTACACGCCACACAGTAGTCGACAATCAACTTATTATACAATACGTAAGAGGCATAGTGATAGAAATGACTAAATTATTCAATATTAATAAATAATGGTTAATACTTTAAACATATTGCCAGTAGCTATATGATCGCGATGTCGATTCCCAATACTGGTTTGTTGTCGAATCAACGTTGCAACTTTTCCAAATTCTTCGGAGTCAACATCTCCATCGCCATTAAAATCAAACATCCTGAAGGCGATCTCAAAATGCCTTCTCGAAGCTGTAACAGAAAAATGCAAAATAGAAAATCTGAAAAAATTCTATAAAATGCGTGTTAGGACATATCCCACATTTTTTACATAACTTTAGAAAGGACCAGAGAGCGGAAAATGAGCGGGAAAACGCGAAATTTAATTTACCTTATAACTACCCTCATAGGCTAATGAGATGAAATTTTACTCAGAGGGATTTTTCTTGGTCAGTTTTCGAATGGTTCAATAGTCATTGAAAAACCTTTAAGGGCAGTTTTGACCATCTTAACAAATTGCGAACCGTTCACGAGTTTTCTCGTTTTTCACGCGCCACCTGTTACGGACTTTAGATATCAACACACTGTCTTGTCTACATCTAATGAAGCGATTCCATTGGTGTAAACCGAAAAACTGTATAATTGCACGAACCCGAAATTCATTGCACATAACGGAAACGTGCTTAAGTAACGTACAGTTTGCAAACATGCGGTCCTAGGCATACGTCTTAGAGATTTCTATGCCGTACGCAATGTGTTAATCGACTAGGCCCTATGCTAGAGGCCACATGTGTTTGTACATTCCAAGAAAGAAAATAGAAAAAACAAAGAAGTGTTAGGTGACACACTGCGGTCGATTTTTCGAAAAAGTCAAACAAACATCAATATGTGTGACTTGAACATTTAATTTAGTTGTGTATAATGGAATTGAATACACATGTTACATTTCGTAGATTAACAGATGTACGATTCTTGTCAAGTAATGACTTAACATCACAATTGATCATGTTGGGTTCTCCCAATAAAAATCACATTAGTTTGCACGGAAAATCAGATGCCAAATCGAGACCGAATCTTGGCCACATTATAGAGGGCAGGTCGGTCGCTCTAAGAATGTACCTAACCTTGTTTTCAGAGTAAATATCGGGAAAAATTGTTATTGTCATTGTTTTAAAGTTTGTAAATATTTAAATTATTGAAAATGTAAGATTTAGAAATTTCAACAAAATTCGATTTTCTCTTCTACAGCAAGGTTTACATCGATTTTGCTCGAGTTCTCTCTTAGTGCGACCAACCTGCCCTTTACAGCGAGGGCAAGGTTTGGTCTCGATCTGCAAACTTTGCACTCAAATACTGAATTTGTCGACAAATTCTGCTGCAAGCATGGTCTAGGCACCAAAATGATGGCCTCTTGCACTCAAAGTACAATTACAAAGATTGATCAAAATTTGCTCGAAGCTGGTTTGGCTAACTAGGATATTGCGAATTACATCAGTTATTTAAAGCCATATTCTCAGTTTCAAAGAAATATGATTATTAAAATTAATATAATTTTCAATCATTTAAATTTTCTTAGTTATTAAAAAACTTATCAGACACGCGTCAGTAGAAAATAGTTATAACTAACAGAGGAGAACTTTTTGAACGAAATGTAATTTGAAGTCCTAAAATGTTCGTGTATCTTTTTTAAAAATACCTCAAAACTAACCCGACCGCCTAATAGTTTATTACAAGTTCATTAGGATTCAATTAAAAAATACTTTATACAAATGGTACTTACTGGATAATACGGTGAGAAGAAATATGTAGTCAGAGAAAGTAATTAAACCAGCACTTCCCAGTTTGTAGAAGATACTATCCTCGTCTAAGGCCAATTCGAGTTTGTTATGAATATTCTGCGTTAACAAGGTAAACATTTGATATTAATCGAATTTATTAGTGATTTATTATTTACAATATCGTGCAATATTTACAATATTCACAATATTGTACAATATGTTATCGGTATGAATGTGTGTGTGTGTGTGGAGATCGTTTTCGGAGATCGAAGTGCAGGGCACTGGGAGGTGGGAGGTCAAGTTTAAAGAGATAGCGACAGAGCAAGTTTAGAGGGAGAAAGCCAGCGAGCGAGTTCATTTTATATCATTTTGTTTCCTTTATTTTCTATAGTGTCATTAAATATGTTTGCTTTTACTTTCGTCTTGGCAAGATATCAAAAATCCCTATAATATGAACTATGAAGTATTGTATTTCTATTGTATTTACGTGAACTAAATATTTTTATACTGAATAGATAGGGTCGTTGTTTGATACAACGCAGTAAGCAATCTGCTCTTGCTTTAGTATGAATTTGAAACCAAACTTTGACGTCAAATACGGACCCGTCTGTTTCCGCATTAGGGTCAGTATTTGGCGCCAAAGTTTGGTGCCAAAATTGCATGCCAAATGGTTGCCAAATCGAGAGAAGACCTTGCACTCGTTATAATGGGCAGGCCGGCCGCATTTAGAGCGAACCCAACCTTGCTTTTAGAGTAAATACTGGGAAAAATCGTTATTGTCCTTATTTTAAGGTTTGCGCGGAGGGAAAGAAAGCTCGATGGGGCCGAGTGGGAATGGCAACACTGCCGCGGTAGGGAAGGGATCCCACCACCAATGAAGTTGCCTCAGCAGAGAGCCACGGAGGGGCAAGTGGGGTGTTGACGACACAGTTCCGCGTGGCGGAGACGACACTGCGGGCAGGGGCGGCTTTACAGCCATACTAGTTCGCGGTGTCGAGAAGCCCGAGTTCTGGCAGCGCAGTGTCGCCATTTTCAGGGCCCGGTCAATTTTTTGAAGTTGTCTCGGAAGGCTCTACTGTCGACGGAGGTCTGAACGACGGAATGTCGTACCTTTGCAACGTTTGAACTTCTCGAGATACTCAAGAAGGCTTCGGGCACGCCCTGGCCTGCGCGCGTGGCCAATTCGTATCCGGCAACACGGATCTACCAGGACGCCACGCGAAGGACGCTTCTACTGCATGCAGGCTGAGCGCGATAATCTCCTCGACTAATACGAGAGATCGCTAACAACAAAGTCGACGAAAATGGTTTTGCACTCTTGTGAAAGAGGGGAAGAACGCATCGTCGACAATAAGCACTCTGTTCCTACGAGGACAAGGAGATTCCAAAAGATGGGGCACAGTGCATTATGGGCCCCCCTCCTTTGGGATCTAATGCCTGGCAGAAGAAGGGAGAGGAATGGGAAACCAAGGCTCTCAAGGAACCCGTCTGCGAGCTCGAGGGGTACCGAGCAGGGGGGGGGGGTCGAATCCTCCCGTCTTTAGGCCTTCGGCTAATGTGGAGCGGACACAACGTGGCCACAACGCGGCCCGCTTTGAGGCCCTTCTTCGCCAAGGGTCCCACTGGGGGGAATGACGGCAAGGCCGTCCCAGAAGGGAGGGGTAAGCCTAAGACGGTGTAGGGGTTATGTACCTCCACTCCCAGTTCTGTAGAGGTGGGGATCGGCTGACGCGGAGCGACGCCAAATCCGTACTCTCGCTCTCAAGTTGCTGGACCTTCGAGTGAAACGGTCGTGTCCCGTTATAACACGTATCGTGATTTGTAACCTCTACCCTACACGTGTCTCTGCGATGGCAGGGATAATTTCCCTGCGAGGGCTAGTGGACGCCCTAAAGCTCGCTCCCGCTTTAAGTCGGGGAGCAGGAAGCTACCTATAGTATTCGGTGAATACGAAAATATAGAAGCGTTCTCTGCCGAGAACACGTTGCCTCTGGCAACTGGTGACCCCGAAACCCCATCCGGGCATATAGAGACGATCTCCACATAAGGAATTTCCACAACGGCGGCCGTCGACCTTACCGTCCCCGTGGGGGGGGGGGGGAGCGTCACTCGCCACGAGGTGCCGTCAGATGTCGCCGTGGCCCGAACCTGGCCCCTCATGATGAGGGCCGAGGCCCTCGCAGGGCGCATTCAGGAGGCCTCAACGGGTGCCGTGGTACTGGTGAGCACCACCACGAAGCAGGCGGAGATACGCCTCCGGGGGCTCGATGTTCCCGTCACCCCAGAGGCGGTCCGGACCTCCATCGCGGGCGCAGCCGACTGCACAAGCTGCGTGTGGGGAAGGTCAACAGACCTCCGTCGGGAAGTAGACCCGGATGCCGCTGGTGGCGCCGGAGAAGTTGATCGGGATCGGCCGACTCAGGTTGGGGTAGTCATCGGCGTGCGTCGAGGTATTGGAGCCAGTGTTGGGCAAATTTTATTTTAAATAATAAATAATTAAATAATAAATAAACGTGCGATTTTAATTGCAAATAATAACTAAACTTTTTATTTAAATAAAAGTTATTTAAATAATTCCATAAATAATCTATTTATTATTTCTTATTGTTGGAAAACATATTCAAAGTGCGCATGCGCACATGGAACATTCGAGTATGTTCTACAAGTTGAGGCCCTCGCGGCCTGTGTGCGCATTCAACGCTCTCTCGGTTGCGATCCTTCGACGAGATACGTCGTGTGACATGTGTAGTCAGAGTTCAGTTTATTATATTCACTTATTTAAAGTATATATCAAATACTGATTATTCTTCCTGCCCCAAACCTCACTTAACAGGTTATGGGCCCAGGATGCAAAATAAAAAGTGAAGCATAACTAAAAAAAAAAGTGAGGTTAAGTGTGACCACATCCACGTGTCAGCGAAAAATAAATCAGACATCATGAATTGTTCCAGCGTACAAAAAATTGAAAAGTTGTCTAACGATAATTACGAATCGTGGAAAATTCAAGTAAAAAGTATTTTGCGGCTCAATGAACTGTGGGGCTATGTAACCGGTACAATAGTAAAGACCGCAGAAAATGAAGCCGGGTGGACAGTGATGGATGAGAAAGCTCTCGATTTAATTATTCTGAGTCTGCACAAATCTCAATTCAACCATGTGAAACGGGCTGAGACGTCTCTGGAAGCATGGGAGGCGCTGAAGAAAGTACATGAGTCAAAAGAACCTATGAAACAGTGCGTTCTCTTCAAACAACTGTATAGGATGAGAAAGGAAAGTAACCAGAGCATGGCTCAGTACATTGACGATTTTATTGATAAGTTAGAACAACTCACCGAAGCAGGTATAAAACTTCCAGATACTGTAATACCAATAATGTTGTTGTCCTCTCTACCTAGCCAATACGAAACCTTCTGCGTCACCATCGAATCAAGAGAAAAAATGCCTACGCTAGATGAATTAAAAGTAAAGCTGCTCGAAGAAGATATCAGGAAAGCAGATAGCGAGGTTATAACGGAGGGCGACAGGGAAACAGCATTGTTATCAGATAAAGGAACTGCAAAGGACAACAAACTACACCGAGAACCTTTCCAAAAATCAAAATATCAACATAACCAATATAGAAGATCCAATGAAAGATGCTATACATGTGGAAAGATCGGTCACATAAGCAAACATTGTAAAAACAGGAAGAAATTTACTCCGTCAAAAAGCAACAAAGAAGAGGCGATGACTGCCTTCGCTCTAAATACCAGTCCAATCACTGCAGACGAATGGTGCCTGGATAGCGGGGCAACAGTGCACATGTGTAAAAATAAGGAAAAGTTTATCAACATGAACCAGACACAGAAGGATAAGATTTGCACAGCCACCAAAAATAGCACAAGCTCCTTAGGAAGAGGAGAAGTTAAGCTAAACATAAATTCAGGTAACAAGCAATCAACAATTAAATTAACAAATGTCATGTGGGTCCCAGAATTCCGGAATAATCTGTTATCAGTATCGAGCATTACTGATAATGGATTCACAGTATCTTTCAATGACCGTTCAGCAATTGTAAGACGCAAAGATGGTACAATTGCGTTACATGCACAAAAACAAAATGGGTTGTATATAGTAAAACCAACAGAGGTACGCCAAGCAATGCTGTCACAAGGAGACGATGACAGATTTATCAGATGGCACCAGAGGTTAGGTCATTTAAATATGAATGACGTCAGAAAATTAATCGACAAGGATATGGTGCATGGGATGAACATGAACAAACGAGAGATGAACAACGTAAATAAATGTAAGGTATGTGACCTGAGCAAAATTACCCAGTTGCCATTTCAGGATTCAAATAATATTGAAAAAGACGTGTTGGGTTTAATTCACACAGACATATGTGGGCCCATGAGCACACCATCTCTAGGGGGAGCCAGATATTTTGCAACCTTTATTGATGACTGCTCTAGATACATAGAAATAGTTACCATGAAAGAGAAGTCAGAAATTTTTTCGGCATTTAAAGCATACAAATGCCGGGTCGAGAAGCAAACCGGGAAGCTCATAAAAAAAATACGCAGCGATAACGCTAAAGAGTATCTCTCAAAACAATTTACAGAATACCTGAAAGAGGAGGGAATAACAAGGCAGCTATCAACAGCTTATACACCACAGCAAAATGGGGTGGCCGAGCGTGCTAACAGGACAATAGTCGAAATGGCACGCACGATGTTAACGGAATCAAAATTACCACAAACCTTATGGGCAGAGGCGGTAAACACTGCAGTTTATCTAAGGAACAGGTGCCCAACGAGGAAACTAGACACAACCCCATACCAAAAATGGACAGATGAAAAGCCATACGTTGGATTTTTAAGAGTTTTTGGCAGCAAAGTGATCGCTTTGGAGAAGAAACCCAGGGCGAATAAATTTTTGCCGAGAGGTAAAGAATACGTCTTGGTTGGATACGATCAAGAATCAAAAGCATATAGGCTATGGGAACGCGGAACTAACCACATCGTAAAACGAAGAGACGTGCGTTTTCATGAAGAGGTTAGAAATTACGAAAATTCGGAAATTGGACTACCAATACGTACATTCCAAAATGAAAACTTGACAGAGATCAACGTGCAACAAGAAGAAAGCACACGAGAGGACTTGATCGAAAGTGATCCGGAAGAAGACGATGATGCTCAAGATGACGAAAATAATACAGAAGAAGAAACAACCTACAAAAGAGCAAGAGGCCGTCCGAAGTTGTTGCGTACCGGAACCCCGGGTAGACCAAAGAAAATATACCATCGTGCAGCCTACGCAAGCGAAGAGCAATACGAGGAACCAAAAACGCTCACAGAAGCAATGAGAAGCAAGGAAAGGCCATTATGACTGAGTGCGATGAAGAATGAATACGACGCACTCATGAGAAAGGAAACGTGGGATTTGGTGGATAGGCCAAAAAACACTAAAATACTCACAAACAGATGGGTATTTAAAGTAAAAAAAAATCAAAATGGAACAGTAAACAAATTAAAGGCAAGACTGGTAGCCCGAGGAAACGAGCAAAGAAAGGGAATAGATTTCGACGAGGTGTTCGCACCAGTAGCCAGATATGAGATAATACGAACTTTGTTAGCAGGAGCGGTGGAGAACAAAATGCATGTTCACCACATGGACGTCGTTGCCGCATATGTGCAAGGAGAACTAACAGATACTCTGTACATGCAACAGCCGGAAATGTTCATACAGGCAGCTGGAGAAAATAAGGTATGCAAGCTTAAAAAACCACTGTATGGTCTCAAACAAGCCGGACGAGAATGGTACCAAACTTTGGACAAGTACCTGAAAAGTATGGGCCTAACAAATTCCCAAATTAATCCGTGTGTGTATCTAGATAATACTAGAAGCACAGATTTAATAATTATTATTTACGTAGATGATCTATTACTAGCATCTAGTGATTTGCAACAACTAATAAAAGCAAAAGAATTACTGAAAAGTAGGTTTGAGATAAACGATTTAGGCAAAGCAACTAACATCCTAGGCATATCTATCCAAAGGAAAGGCGATACTGGGCAAATCAAGATGTCGCAACGCAAATATATAGAGGAAACATTAAAGAAATTCGGCATGGAGGACTGCAAACCTGCAAGCACACCATTAGTGCCTCACGAGATATTTAATCAAGAAGACACGGATACAAAAGACATAACCAAAGTACCGTATAGAGAACTTGTAGGAGCTTTAATATATCTGTCAAACGCTACCCGACCAGATATAGCATTCGCCGCAAACGTCCTCAGCCAATTCAATGAAAACCCTTCCAATTACCATTGGAAAGCAGCGAAACATGTTTTACGCTATTTAAAATGTACTATAGATTACGGTATAAATTATTCAGTTACAGGTAAACAATTGGAATTATATGTCGACGCTGACTGGGCAGGAGACGAGAACGGAAGGAGATCTCGCTCAGCATACGTGAGCCTGTTAGCAGGAGGTCCCATCAGCTGGGAAACCAAAAAACAAAAATCCGTCGCCCTTTCAACCATGGAGGCGGAATATGTGGCGCTTTCAGAAGCAACAAAGGAAGCAATATATCTGAAAAGACTGTTAACACATATGAACTTTAATAATTTTGTATATGGTAAAACTAGTATATTTTGTGATAATCAAAGTGCAATTCAAATAAGCAAAAATAGTATGTACCACCGTAGGAGTAAACACATAGATATACGCTATCACTATTCGCGAGAAATGCAAGAACGCGGAGAAATAGATGTAAAGTATGCAAGTACGAATGAAATGAAAGCGGATATATTAACAAAATCGTTACCAAAGAATAAGTTAAGAATATGCGTTGATTTGTTAAATCTAAGGGATTAGGTTAAGTACGATGCAAAGAATATACGTAAGACATTGTAATACATTTATACAATCCGCGAAATTAAAGGAGCACTTTGAAAGGGGGAGTGTTGGAAAACATATTCAAAGTGCGCATGCGCACATGGAACATTCGAGTATGTTCTACAAGTTGAGGCCCTCGCGGCCTGTGTGCGCATTCAACGCTCTCTCGGTTGCGATCCTTCGACGAGATACGTCGTGTGACATGTGTAGTCAGAGTTCAGTTTATTATATTCACTTATTTAAAGTATATATCAAATACTGATTATTCTTCCTGCCCCAAACCTCACTTAACACTTATTTGCAAATAAAAGTTTATTTATTGTTTGGATTGAGGTAGAAATCAATTAAATAGTTTTTGGTCTTCTCTTATTTCTTGTATTTTGTATATGTATGCACGTGTATATTGTCGCACGTGTTGTCCATCTGTCGGAGTTGAAATTGTCGGAGCGCGGGTTTGTAAATAATCGGCCGATTCGGAGCTAATCCGTCCGCGTCTTTTCTCTGCTATACTATAAGCAACCTTTTCAGGTATACCGCTAGTGGTTGAGCCCGCCGGAGGGCGGACTAATGGTAAAAATACAATTTTTAATTTATTATTTGTTAATACAAATAATAATTGCAAATTGTATTTGTAAATAACAATTAACTTTATTATTTTAAATAAATTCATTTAGACTTTCTTAAATAATAAATAATTATTTCTGCGTTTTAATTGAATATCCAAATAACAAATAACTTGTTATTTAAATTATGATTTAAATAATAAATAATTATTTCTGCGTTTTAATTGAATATCCAAATAACAAATAACTTGTTATTTAAATTATGATTTAAATAATTATTCATTTAAATAAATTTATTTATTGCCCAACACTGATTGGAGCATAGGAGATTAAAGTAAAAATCGGAATACAAGAATACCGAAACATGTGATTGCCTTAAATTCTAATCTTACGGCGGTCCTTCTCGTATCCTGTTTTTCGTCTATCCACCCCGTCGTTTTCGTAACCGTGCCACAGCGTGCACTTTCGACACGAACAACACGGACCTCCCTTTTCAGAAAATCAGTGTCGTTCGAGCCGTGGTAGAGAGAACATCTCCAAAGAGTTATGAGTACAAAACTCACGGTTGTTAGTCTGTGTGTATTTAATAGTGATAATCGGTAGACTGCGGGTTTTTATGCAAAATAAAAGTTGGCTGCTGCTGTTGCAAGGAACAGGAGCCAAACAGATATTTGATTTTTACTTTAATCATGTGAACAAGTTGAAAACAATAGATTGGAGTTTTTAATTATTTTAATCTCTCTACTGTTTTAAACTGCACCTACTCATTTTTGCAACAAATGCATGAAAACCGCAGTTTACTGATTTCATTACTTCATTATTGTGATTTGTGCTGTGATACAAGTGATATTGGAATTGTTATTAGTGCATAGCTATGTGGTGACAAGTGTGAACAGTGATCGCGAGTGTGGAAAAATTTCATGGCATCTGTATCAAAGAATCATACGATTTATTTATCGTAAGAACAGTGAAAGTGAAGGTCCGGATCATTGACCTCACCCTTGCATCCCTTGGGCCTTAGATTGTCCGATACCTGCTATTAACCACCAGCTGTGCGGTTCGTTGACCTGACCGTACATACCTTACCATTCGGCACTACCGCATACCTGAGGCCAGCTGTGCAGTTCGTCACCGAGTGGCCCAGTGATCCACACTTCCAAGCAGCAAGTGGATTAAAGACTAAATAAGTAAGTTTTTACAATACGTAATTCTAAATTGCCTACTCTTTCGCTTGTTCACTTCTTCTTCGCGGTGATCCGCTAACGCTCCAGCGAGGGGATCCGCCTGGCGCACCGTACCATGTTTGCCAACACGCGTCTAGGTCGCGCTCTGATTGGTCAGTGTTTTTCGTTAATAACGCCTAAACGAAGCCCCGGCGGACATTTTTGCAAAGGAAAATGTTGCTTCAAATCACCCCAGAAACCCCCCCCTTTCCCGGAAGAACAATAGTTTGGGACACCCTGTATAAGTGTGTAAAGTTTCAGCACAATCGGTGACCCGAAAGTCGCGGCCTCCCCTTATAAGTGAGTTGTTCCCGATACAATGTATCGGACCGGTTTACTCTTGTGATGATCCTTAACTAGTGCAGTAATCTCGATGAAAAGGGCAGTCTATCAGCCATTATTGCCAAGTATGCCGGTATGAACAGAAAGTTCGAGGTACGGCAGCAGCTCGGAGTAGCCACCGGGGGCGCGAGCAGGCTCGGCCTCCTGTGCTGCCGGTGCGGGGATGAAGAGCATCGAGTTTGGGGGAGCCCTCAGATCATGGGTCTGCAACGCGATCCGGACCGGATTATCCGGGCCCAAAACAAGGGAACAAGATGTCGTAGAAGTCCCCTAAGGGCCCAACCGCTCTGAAGGAAAAACCAGATTTATTGAAGAAATTATCGATTAATCTGGGGAAACATTAGAATCGAGGAGACAAAAGTAAGAACGGACAGACTAATACAAAGGAGTGATGGAAGAACAAAGATTCGCTAAGGAAGAGGAGAAGGATAAGATGGAGATGGAAGAGCAACTTGGACAGGAAGATAAGAATAGAGTTGCGGATGAGGAAAGTAATAAGAATTCGACCTATTGTTCCGGAGACAGTACGTTGTACTGTTCTGACTGGGATAGTAGTCGATCTGATAAATTATATACAGAGTGTCCCAAAACTCGCTCAACTCCCGGAAATGGGAGGTTCCTGACGTGATTTAAAGCAACATTTTCATTTTGTTTGAGAGTTATTAACGAAAAACACGGACCAATCAGAGCGCGACCTAGACGCGTATTGTCTGACGCGCCGGCTTTTTCTACTGCTATCAACGTAGCAATGTGCCGCGACGAAGAAATGAACAAGAGAAGGAAAGCAGAAATTGATTGAATTAATTATTGTAAAAACTCGCATAATTCAGCCGTAAGTCCATTTGTTACTTCGAAATGAGAGTAATAGGAAGGTTGATAAAAAGGAGAAAAAAAGGAGAGACAATAAATCCCCTATTAGGACAGAAATGAAGGAAGGAAAAAGAGTGAACCTTGTGGAGGCAATGAAACTACGAAGTATGGAAGACACGGAATCAGGATTATCCGGAAGATCCAGATCAGGATCCGCTGCTGGAGACTTTAGAGAATGTTCGAGTCCGCGAGAGGACACGTCGCCTTCTTGCCGGATTGACAATGTCGCAAACTAAGCGACGAAATAGCCGACCGCGCGAGGCTATCAGCTGCGACACAGCTGGGGAAAGCGCATCTCGAGATGCGCATTGTACCATCCCGAAAAAGCCCCTTTTTGATTTTTAGTCGCCCTTCGAGCAATTAGAAGGATGCTAACCCTCGACTTTCCACACGGGGAACTTGAGGGTTCGAGCTGACGGCATTACAAAAGGTAGCTAGGTAAGAACAGGTACGCGAGGGTCTCGGATTCGGACGCAGCGGGTCTTATTGCCTTCATAATCAGCGGCCAGCGTTTGGGCCGCACCAAGGCACTTCACTCGCGTTGTCCCAGGGTACTGTCCTGGTCCATATCTGGAGTTTCCGAATTCGACTTGAGGGTGGACACTTCCTCCTCCACCGGTCGAGGGCGTCCCCGGAAGATTTTCCTCCTTCAAGTCGATCAACCAATGGAGTCGATTTTCTCCCCCAAAACGGGCCCAGGGCCAACTCACTTCCAGATATAAAAAGATCATACTCCGGGGCAGCAAGCTCTTGCGTCTCTTAGTACTCATCGCTTAGACTCTTATGCTCTTAGTTTCTTATAGTCGCGCTCTTACACCGTTCGTTATTTCTCGTACTTACATCGTTCGTCCTTCCACAGTCGTACAAAACCACCGCGCTCTCACTTCAATCCAGTTGCCCAATATCAATTTGGCGGGTAATATTTCAGCGACACGAAAACGCGACGCGTCACATCAGTGAATCCGAGATTTTACAACCTCGGTTGGATACGTTAATACGAAATCCACGCGTCAAAATCGAGTCGCATCGCAAAACAGAGAGGATGGTCGAGCAGAGAAGGGCGGTGCTTCACCATCGAAGATGTTTGAAAGAAATTAGTATAGCGATTAACAGAGACCAAGAACTCATCAATAATATGAAGGGTCGGGTCTCTGATTCGATATTGGAACAACTTTTCACGTTTTCACGATAACTGAAGGAAGATCTATCTAATAGGAATGTAGGTCGTCAGAATGTGCCCAAACAAGGCGGTTCATCCACACATGCGACGGAAGATAAGTGGAAGGTTATGGGACAGAAATCTAAGAAGGACAAGACCTCTGAAGTAGCCAAGGCTACTGTACCGGTGAAGACCATATCACCCGTGGACAAGGAACCATCCAAACCTAGGTGGTCTGTTCCAAGAAATTACTATATTGGTCCAGGTTAAGGATGCAGACGACGTTAGGAAAGTTTATTCCCAAATAGCATCCGGTCTTGGAGACGGAGACCATATTAAACATCTAAGGAAGTCCAGAAACGGACAGATGATCTTGCAGTTACACGAGAAAGCTGATCCGTTGGAAATCAAAAGGAAAGTCTGTGATGTCATAAACAAAGGTAAGGAGATCAGGAACATTCAAACTAGTTTTGAGTTGGAGATTCAAGATGTTGATCCAATGATGGAAGGACCTCAAGTCATAGACGCGCTAATTGCACATCTAGGGGTAGAAAAAGAGGATTTCAGTTTGAAAATTATAAGAAATACGAATATAGTTATGTAAAAGGCGATAGTAATCACGCCGACCAAATGGATTAAATAGGTCATGGACAATCCTCGGTTAAAGATTGTCATGACTTATGCTCATTTAAGCTCTTCACCGAGAATGGTTCAATGCCTTCGGTGTCATGGCTTAGATCATTATGCCTTCAATTGTAAGGCTCACATTACAGGTGAGAAGCGATGTCGTAAGTGTGGTCAAGATGGCCACTCACAACAAGACTGCCAGAATGCAATATACATTGTTTGGATTGTGCAGCTAAAAAGACAGTCACGAATCATATGATTGGTTGGATGTCGTATCCAATCTTCCGGTCAAAGCAAAGCGAATTGAAGACTCAATTTTTGAAATTTCAGAAATATTCATCAAGTACTTCGGTGCCTATACGGCAGGACGTGGATACCCATCGAGAGGTAATGAAGATAGAATTATGACACTGGTAAGACTAAGCTCGGTAGAAATATGGCTAGTAGAACACCTCGGACTTCACGATGTTAATTTCATTTAGAAGAAGTTTGTGACTTCACCTGTATGTAGTGTAAATAATTAAACAGTAAGTTCAACATATTTTGTAGTTGTATACACAACGGTTTCTTAGTCGAATAAATATGCGCCGAGGGGTATTGCTTACAGCGGGGGCCCTCGGCGCAGCAAATCTTGGGCACATCGCACAGTGGACCAGAATCGCAATCTAGCTGTTCATGCCTATTTCAGTATTATTTTAAAAGTTAAAGACTATATAAAATAGGTCGTTCGATTCGTCTTGACGTCAGCTATAACGTTATTGAATAAAAAATATGTAGTGATAAACAAATAATCAAGGTGATGTCAATTTTTTATTAAACAAATAAAAATTTTTTAATTTTTCATATTGTAATTTGTAGAAGACTGATTACTGATTACTTTTTGTACGAAACATTTTTTTGTCACACTACCGGAAATGTCTGAAAAATCGTTTTAATATGGAAAAACTGCTGTGATACCGTGCTAAGATGCTGTTGCTGTGATTTCCCAAATACAAATGATTTGACTGTTGAGCTAGCAAAAATTTCGAATGTTTATCAATGGTCGTATAATATAAGAAATTCATAAGATTCGTCTGGGCTAGGTCTTTACACTCTTAAGAGCCGCTTAGTCTACCCGTCAATGCGTCTCGTGTAACGCGACTTGCCGCTGAATTGCGTGTCAGGCGACGCTTTAAACTATCATAACTTCAAAATTGGTTTGAGGAGGGACGTGAACTTTACAGGATCTTTTAGAGGAGATATTGCTGAAAATGTTCCACTTTGTCCGAGCTTATACTTCGTTGTACATTTTAAGATATTCCTTACCAAAGATAAAAAACTTTGACAGATTTCTTCAGTTCACAGAGTATTTCTTTTTACAAAAAGTTATTAACAAAAATTTTTAAATCCAAGTGCTTCTTAAATATAGACGTGTATACTGTCCATACAAAAAACATTGGCTCATAATGTTCAATAGGTTTTCCCGGGGCATCGTTACAATAAAAGACGAATTTTGTCGGTGAGAAACGGTATCTGAAAAAGTTTGATCTTTGAACGCTTCTTCTAATGAGAGTTAATAATTTTTAATGTGTAATGGACATTTAAGAAACACAATCTATTCGTTAAAAATCGATATGAGAACTTCGATTCTTTAGCTCATGACCAGCTAGATCGCAATTCTGATCCACTGCGCATCGTGACGTAGAGCAGGGGCGTCCGACCACCGAACGTTCCGGTAGGGGGTTTTAGTCGGTAGGGCCCGGTCTGTTAAATCGGTCGAGTCCGAGACTCCAGGCTGGTACGTAAATGTATTTCCCCCTACTGTTAAAAGAAAAAAAAATAGAAAAAAGGGCCCAACCGGACCGGTCAGACGCCGTTTCCGCCGCCACCTCTGCCGGAGGTGAAGATGGAGAAGTGATTCAACAATTATACGGGAGGATTTAAGAACGCCCAAATCGCCGCAAGTGGCTGTGGACTTGAAAGTACCAGTTCTCTCGTGCTCACGGGATAGGAAGCTGACCTTGGGGGTGTGCAAAGTGCACCCCTCCAAGGGGCCGAGCCGAATCGTGCGTGGAGATCTTCTCACCCGCACTGACTGGGGTAAGCGACAGGCATATCACGCCCGATACGAATGCGCGACGGGATCACCGGGGGTTCATCGGGGGGTCGAGCTGGAACTCGGCCTCGTAACGTGTGATTCACGGAACGGGGGCACGAATACGGAAAATTCTGTTCAGTACTAGGAATAGCTTTTTGCGAGTACCTCGAAAACTAAAAGGGACCCCCTCATACATGAAAAAGAAGAAGTTGTTCAAAATGTCGGAATCTATAACATATTAAATTTTCATCAAGATCGGAGAGGAGTACCTACCTCACCCTAAATAATTACCCCATTTTCTCTCCTACAGCAAGGTGTATTCCAATTTTGCCCGATATTTACTCTTAGAGCAAGATTAGGTCCGCTCTTAGTGCGGCCGACCTGCCCTCTATAACGAATACAGGATCTGCTCTCCATTTGGCATCCATTTGGTCGGTACTTAGCGACAGGTTTTCATCTGCAGATTATACCAAATAGGGACCAAATTCTGTTCCGAACATGTTTTGGCATCAAAATGACCGCCTTTTTGTCCGATTTTACTGACTGAGAATACATCAAGCAGAATGTATAGTGGTGAGATGAAAAGAAGACGCCGCAACGACACAGAAGTAAGCAGAATATGTCTATCGCGTGGTCCGCCTGTGCCTCTCTGACGCGAGCGGGGACGGCTTTGGTGATCATGAGACGTGAGACCTGTCCTCTTATACTTGGTCGCCAACCACCACCGGCATCCTCGGAAATCCTGGCCAGGGGTCCAAGTGCCCAGCGGGCTGCTTAACAGAGGGATGAGAACAGTGTCGCCAGATGAAGCCAAAACGGTCGTCACGTACTCTCCTACTTTTCCCCTTCCACTATCCTATTTCACCATCATTCACATCACTCAATCCCCGTCGCACACACGCAACGTGTCACATTATTACTCTGGTCATCAAAGAGGGGGTACCTGTATTCCCCTTGACTGCTTCAATCTGGCGACACTGGATGGGAAGGGTACCCCTCCTTCGAGGGATAGAAGGTTGAGGCGGGAGTATAACGGATACTCCCATGAGTTTTAGGTACGGGCATGGAAGAATAAGGAGGATATTCCGTCCCGCCGATTTCAAGGAACTCGAACATTTATGGGACACCCTGATAAGTTCTTTCAAACGCACAGCATTCATACGTTGGAGGAATTGGTAAATGATTGCAATAACTCCGTATATGTTTCCTCAAGTTTTTTCAAAGTAAATAGTTCTCGGTGTAAGGGAGACTTGTTGCCTTGTAAGCGACTCGTGACTGACTGCCTCTCAAAAACTCTCCCGCAAAAACATGTAGATAGGAAAGCAAAGATATAAGTGTAGGAGAAAACCTAATAGGGAAGTAACAAGAAGTCAAGTAGGACAGGATAGTATGGAGACGAAAGTAAGGAAAAACTCAGGAGGAAAGGAAAGACAGGTAAGGAAGATAAGGATATGCGGAAAAAGAAGACAAACGAGGAAGGATGCCATAAAAAATGGAGAAAGCTTAATTAGATTAGTTACGTTAGGCCCGCATGGATCTGGCCGCCAGACGCGTACTGGGATTGCTAAGATCCGCGCGAAATGAAAATACAGAACAGTGATCAAAACAATTTGTAGAGAAAATAGAAAACTTTCTAAAATTGTTAGCGGCATGAGGCAGCGCAAAGGCCGCCATAATACTCTTCATAATCATCTAAAATATACAACATGACTCACCTAACGTTTGCACCTCAAATATTTTTGGGGCCCACACGATGCCGTAAAAATATTTGTTTTTATGTTGTCTTTTAGAGATCTCAAGGTCATCTGCATTTTTTAAACGGAACCATTCTCTTTTAAATACTCTGTCTGTAACCTTGCATGACCATGAGTAATTATAGTCACTGAATTCCTAACGAAGGAGACTATCATCGTAGATGTTTAAAAAGAGGTGATAAAAAAATAAAGATGAACTTCAGATTTATAAAAAATATATAAAAAAATTAATATTTTTATGGCATGTGTGGCTCTCGCTAAACCATGTACCTTGTCCTTAAGACATTTGACATATCTTTGAAAACAATAAAGATGTTTAAAGTGCAAACATTAGGTTTCGTAGATTCAAACATTAGATTCGTACATAAATTCAATTGATCGGCATCAAACCATAGCTTCCAGTGAGACTGCTAGCAAGAATTTTACGTCTCTTACTTTGATAATCTTCCCTGTGTGCGCCAACGCCACAGGCGATATTCTTGTGCTTCCTGAGCCCTTTTTTATCGCAATTTTCCTACTACATAGGTAGTAAGTGTAATAACTAGATAGGTAGTAACGAATAGTAGTATTTGCAAGGATGCTAAGTACGTTCTTCGTCATACCACGCTTCGTATGACATTTCATTTTCGAATAACTTTGACGGATACCTGATTTTGGCAGTCTTGCTTGAACCATTATACACCGCGTCATTTAAACTAATTCGCGCTCTTAACTACTCAGCCCGTTCTGCTACGAAAACTCTTGTGTGTATTATTACTTGTCCGGTGTCTTTTTCAACCGTTCGTTTTTTAAATATTGTAAACCGATTCGAAATATTTGCATTACTGTTTCTGAATAACGCGCGTAATCGGGCAAATGCCCGAACGTACTAAACCTAGCTTTTCTCCCACACAATGCTCAACACTCTTAGACGGAAGTTGATTAATTTTTCCACTCGCAGATGCCATACATTCGAACACTAAATGAATACCCTCAACCGCAAAATCCACATGGCTAAATCTGTTATCCCACCTCGCACACAGGCCAAATTTGCACACGTTAGCAACGCGCGGTTTTCTACGATATTTACAATATGCAGATTATTTCTTCCCTCGGCTACCATCGCTGTTGTGCCATCTTTTCGTTTTACAACAGCGCGGTTTTCATCGAAAATTACGTTAAAACCATTTTTAACAATCTGCTGAACCGAAATTAAATTGTTTTTCAGCTCGGGTACAAATAGCATGTTCGTTAATTTAATTTTATTTAACCTTACATCTATTACAGCTTCGCTAGTGCCGTGCGACTTTATCCATTGCTCGGATGCTATATAACCGTAAAACACTGTTTTCTTCCAGGGTGCGAAATTTTCATTTTTCGTTCGACTTTTGCATTAACGTACGAAAGTTACGGAAGTGAGGTAGTCGTATTGACACTCACTATATCAACTCGATTTTTTAAAAAATTTTTCAAAATTTTGCACTTTTTTTGTACAAGTCTAAATTTTTATGAGAAAACTTAAAAAATATAAGATTTAAATCGCTGACTTCACTAGTTCAAAAAATATACGCGTGTAAAGTTGAGCGATTTCAAGCGGTTTTGACAGTTAAGGGCGACGACATATTGGTACGTACTCAATTCCCCACAAACCTAACCACAAACAACTTGAACTTACCTTCTGTTTGAGATCTTATATATGACTCTGTATATTTTTATTACTGTTCGATGATAGATTGTCCTAGAATAAAGTGTACTTCTGAAGTGTACTAGGAAATCGAATAACGTCGCAAAGATAGACGCTCTACGTTATCGACATTACTACGTGCACGTGGTGCCATGCAGCGGCTCCGTTCGTTAGACGATGCGCGACGTTGAGTGCACACCAACATGGCGACGTCCTTATCTGTCAAGAACGCTTGAAATCGCTCAACGCCGTGCTTTAAAACTTGCATTGTTGGAATTTTCTGTCTGGAGTTCTCTCATCAAAACTACCGAATTTTATAAAAAGAAGTACAAAATTTTTGGTCCCTGAAGGGAAACAATAGGGAAACAACATATCACAATATGTCCGCCTTTATACCGTGCAAATATTGTTTATAACATTTTCCCATATTATTATAAATAACGGTGATAATAAAGGTGGACATAGTTATTTCCCCACCCTATATTTATGATATTTTTATATCACACACTTTTCGTAATAAAACTTTTCAAGATAGACAAAACTATTGCCTACCCTGTATATTTACAAGTATTGTTATAGATGAAATAATAAATAACTCACCTTTGGGTCGAAGCGTTTATATTTATCCAGACCAAGTCCTGAAAATGATTATACCATTTTAATGCATGGAGTATTTCTTTATCAATAAAATGCACGCTTTAATTGCGGCCATGCTATCATGCAGTGTTTACATGCTCATGCACAAGTTACATGTACAAGCAATAATTATACCATAGAGACTCAATTGTTCAATAGAATTTTGTTCAATAGAAGCTTTCAAAACCTTCTCCTGAAAGGGTTTGTCAAAATTTAATCAATGTAACAACAACTGTTCTAGATACAACAATTTTTATGTCTGAAAGCTTTTAATGTGTTTTAATGTTATAATGTTTTTTCTGCGCTCGAATGCACGTATATCCAAAAAAGTTGATCTTTATCGACATGATTGTTGTTAACTGCATACTTATATATTATACATGTTTAAAGTTTTGTTTTATTTATATAAAACAAGGCTTAACTAATCTAACATCAAAAAAGTCATTAATTAATTTGTATAAAGGCTATAGTCGGGTTTGGTGGTGAAATTCGCCCCCGACGAGTTTTTAATCGAGCTTTGGCAATTCGATAACCTACCCAAAAAGACCTCGATCTGCCAAGTTACAGCCCCATATCTCATCTGTAAGGGTAGTTATTGAGGAAAATCAAAAAAAACAGTTTTTGGCGCATTTTCCCCATTTATTGACAGTTAAAAATTCTGAAAAAATTCTGACACATTTTGGATACTAAGCCACATATTATGTATCATATTCAGATTTTTCCGTTACAAACTCTGGTTGTAAAACGCGAAAAACACGAAAAAACGCGAAAAAAATCGAGAAAATGCAGATTTCATATAGAAATCAAAAGAGCACTACTACAGATTTAATTTAGAAATGAAATATTATCATAAGTATTATGCTCAATTTTTCTCAAATCCCTGAGAGTGGTGCGTCATAGTTGAAAAAAATAAAAACCACTTTTTTCGGCGTTTTTCCTAAGTTATACCTTCCTTCTCTGAATTAAAAAAATATATTATGTAATATTAAACATTCCTACGGTCAGAGAATTTTTTTCCAGACTTTAAAACTTGCGTATTACAAAAAAAAAATAAAATACTAAATCGTTATATTCGAATATTTCGAATATACTTTGTACGGCGCCGGTTGATGCAGCGGCTATGTTCTCAGACTGCGGAACCGCTGATGGACTTCTTGGACCAGGTTCGAATCCCGCCCGGGTCAATCTTTTCTATTTTTGTTTATCAGATGTTTTTTCGCTTCCGCATCATATGATTGTTGTTAAACCATTGTAAAAACATTTTTTAACTATTTCTAAATAATTTTTCGGAAAAATATTTTTGGAGTACTTTCGGCCTCTAGTCATTTGCGGATTGTATTATTGTTCTACTTAACATTTTTTTACATGGAATTGCGCATCGTCTTGCCGATTAAGTC
This sequence comes from Lasioglossum leucozonium, assembly GCA_028454225.1. NCBI lineage: Eukaryota > Metazoa > Arthropoda > Insecta > Hymenoptera > Halictidae > Lasioglossum > Lasioglossum leucozonium. The sequence goes on from CM052214.1 coordinate 255,584, forward strand.
TTTTATCTCTACCTGGTGCCTTATTGAGTAATAAATCCAGTGTTTTATTAGTGTCTCGAGATATTGTTGTATCTCTTTCTTTGAAGTGAAAGGGAAAATGCTATACATATTATTAAGGATATTATAAGAACGAGGTTTATGCTTCGAACAACTTTAAACATACTTGTCTGGACAAAGTCCTCATGACGGGTTTTCGTGATGTTAAGTCACAGTTAGAAGAGTCAGGGTTTTGTGTTTTCATGCCTGCCTTAAAAGGCAATCGTCCTCAATTAACTATACGATAGGTATAACGTAGGAAAAACGCTGAAAAAAGTGATTATTTTTTTTTTCAACTATGACGCACCACTCTCACGGATTTGAAAAAAAAATTGAGCATAATACTTATGATAATACAGGGTGTCCCAAAACTATCGTCCTTCCGGGAAATGGGGGTTCCTGGGGTGATTTGAAGCAACATTTTCCTTTGCAAAAATGTCCGCCAGGGCTTCGTTTAGAAGTTATTAACGAAAAATACTGACCAATCAGAGCGCGACCTAGACGCGTGTTGGCAAAGATGGTACGGCGCGTCAGTAGGATTCCCTCGCTGGAGCGTTAGCGGATCACTGCGAAGAAGAAATGAACAAGCGAAAGAGTAGGCAATTTAGAATTACGTATTGTAAAAACTTACTTATTTAGTCGTTAATCCACTTGCTGCTTGGAAGAGTGGCTCACTGGGCCACTCGGTGACGAACTGTACAGCTGGCCTCAGGTATGCGGCAGTGCCGAAAGCCAAGGGTTGTACCGGTCAGGTCAACGAACCGCACAGCTGGTGGTTAATAGCAGGTATCCGATAATGTAAGGCCCAAGGGATGCAGGGTGAGGTCAATGATCCGAACCTTCAATTTCACTGCTGTTACGATAAATAATTTTCCACACTCGCGATCACTGTTCACACTTGTCACCACATAGCTATGCACTAATAAAAATTCCAGTGACACTTGTATCACAGCACAAATAATGAGGTATGAAATCAGTAGACAGCGGTTTTCATGCATTTCTAGCAAAAATGAATACGTGCAATTTAAAACAGTACAGAGATGAAAACCTGCTATTATTTATAAAAAAAATACAATGTAAAAAAAGGAAATATCTGTTTGGCTGCTGTTCCTTGCAACAGCAGCAGC
>CM052214.1:256846-272824 GCA_028454225.1 Lasioglossum leucozonium
TTAACGGCTAAATAAGTGAGTTTTTACAATACGTAATTCTAAATTGCGTACTCTTTCGCTTGTTCATTTCTTCTTCGCAGTGATCCGCTGACGCTCCAGCGAGGGAATCCTACTGACGCGCCGTACCATCTTTGCCAACACGCGTCTAGGTCGCGCTCTGATTGGTCAGTATTTTTCGTTAATAACTCCTAAACGAAGCTCCGGCGGACATTTTTGCAAAGGAAAATGTTGCTTCAAATCACCCCAGGAACCCCCCATTTCCCGGAAGAACGATAGTTTTGGGACACCCTGTATGTCAACGACCATTGCCTCGCTGAAAACACCGGTTCTCGTACGATCACCGAAGTAAAACAGTGTGGGGCGTGGAAGGCGGCTTGGATGGGTGACCGCTCGGTAAAAAGCCGAGAGGTGTCCCTCTTGGGTGCTTTTCACTTGTTGTTGGCAAAATAGGTGGTTCGGAACCCACCTTAATAAAAAGTAGGTCCCGCTGAAATTGGAAATTAGGCGATAGTTGAGGATTGGTAAAGGGAGAAGTTGGTAAAATGAATTTGAAACCCTGAGGGGACCAAATATCATTACATACATACTTATGATAATATTTCATTTCTAAATTAAATCTGTAGTAGTGCTCTTTTGATTTCTATATGAAATCTGCATTTTCTCGATTTTTTTCGCGATTTTTCGTGTTTTTCGCATTTTACAACCAGAGTTTGTAACGGAAAAATCTGAATATGATACATAATATGTGGCTTTGTATCCAAAATGTGTCAGAATTTTTTCAGAATTTTTAACTATCAATAAATGGGGAAAATGGGCCAAAAACTGGTTTTTCGATTTTCCTCAATAACTACCCTTACAGATGAGATATGGGGCTGTAACTTGGCAGATCGAGGTCTTTTTGGGTAGGCTATCGAATTACCAAAGCTCGATTAAAAACTCGTCGGGGGCGAATTTGACCAGCAAACCCGACTATAGCCTTAGTCATCGATACATTCTGGACATTTGTAAGAGAAACTTGCCGCAAAATTGGCAATACCTTCTACTCATTGAGAAGAGCAAAAGTCTGAAAGGAGCCGTATGCCGCAAACAAATAGTTATTGACACGGTCGGGTGAACTGTAGTACTAGGCTTTTGTCTACACGTATAACGCCACACAATAAAATTTTGCAAAAACTTTAACAGCTTATATCTCAATAACTATTTGTTTGCGGCATATGGCTCCTTTCAGACTTTTTCTCTTCTCGATGAGTAGAAGGTATTGACGTAAAAATACTTTAACAACAATTTTCATTGTTATAAACAATTGTCAACAACCATTGCCCGCTAGAAGAACCGGTTCTCGTTCGATTACCGAAGTTAAACAACGTAGGGCGTGGGACGCACTAGGGTGGTGACAGCCCGGTAAAAATCCGGGAAGTGGCTCTCTGAGTGCTTTTCACGTGTTGTTGGCAAAATAGGGGAATTGGCTTGAACACCAGGCCGGCGTGCCGATATGGAGGAAACTCCGAGGAGCGGCATGCCCCCCGAACAGGGAGGATCGCCAATACTAACTGTTATAAACAATTTTGCGGCAAGTTTCTCTAATAAATGTCCACCGATCCAGAGGTGTAGATTCACACCTAGGACGGATGACCAGTACTTTTCTTACACCCTATACACCCACTCTGTCGGAGAACCACGTAAGCGGTCCAAGAACCAGTGTCGCCAAATTGAGGAAATTGAGGGGAATACAATTACCCTCCCACCACTGGTCATTACCGGACTAGTCAAGTGACACTGTGATACGCACGACAATGACGAAACGCGAAGGCGAAGAGTAGAGCGATAGGGTAGACAAGTCTTCATCTGTTGAAACTGCCGAACGAGTGAATGCGGAGTTCGTTTAAGGCTAGGGTTGCCCTAGTTAGTTTTTAGAGCATTCGGGGGATGTCTGGGGAGATTTTCTTTAAGGATCCGGCTTTTTCTACGTTACTCGCTCACGCTTGCTCCACTATCACTAGGGTCATTCCACGCGAAATTAGACACTTTTTGAGTTATTGTCTCAGATTTCGTTCAGATTTGATTATGCTGTACTTTTTAGTGACCTATGAACTAATCTCAAAGGATTTTTCTATATCTTAATAATTGTTGATTTTACAGACGTGTAAAAAAAGTGTCACCCTTTTCTCATTAAATCATTAGACTAGAACTAACAAATCGATGGAAATAAGATTTTAAGAACTTGTAGCGAACACAGAAGAGTATCTTCTAAAAATGTTATGATTTTAAAAAATGCATTTTTTCGCAATTGTTTTAAACAAATCATTTTCGTAGCAGGGAACTTTTTAAAAATTTGAGAAAAAATGATATAGCCCCAAGTATCCCATTTACGGACCTGTTTGCAAAACAGCGATCACTTTGAAATTTACGAAATTAAAATTATTTGAAATGAACGCTGCACCGCGATATACCGCCTTGGACGGCTGCACACAGTGGGCTGGATCGAAATTTGGTGACACTTTACTGTAACTCTTGAACCATAAGAGATATCGGGATGAGATTTGAGTTAATGTTTGGTTTAGGGGACTATAAATTTTGCACCTTTTTTATATAATCCCGTAGATTTTGACGAAAAAACGTCAAAATCCAAGTTATGCGTGTTTAAAGTTGGCCGAATTCAAGGTGGTTTTGACAGGTACGGGTGCCGCCATGTTGAAAGGTACTGAGCGTTGTGCGTCATCTTACGATCACAGCCGCTAGGTGCCACCACAAGCACGCGCTGATGTTCCTCACGTAGATTTCCACCAACCAATTAGGACTATACCTTCTCTTTGAGATCCTGTACACAATTTTGTATATTTTAATTCCAGCTACTCTAGCTTAATTACTGTTTGATGACAGCTTGTCCCAGAACAAAGTGTATCTCAAAGGTAGCCGGACTCCATTATCGACATCACCGTGTGCTTGTGCTGCCATCTAGTTGCTTTGCTCGTTAGACGGTGTGCGACATTCACTACATACCAACATGACGGTGCACTTTCAAGTCAAAAACGCTTGAGATCGACCAACTTTAAATCCGCATAACTTTTAAACTACTGAATTCCTAGAATTGAAACTTGAATTTTGGTGGTTTGTCGTCAAAATCTACGAGATTAGATTAAAAAATTACAAAATTTGTGGTCCCCTATACCAAATTGTTCTTTATCTCTTATTTCTTCTTATTGATTAGACATTGCTTTATATATTCCTGAAAAGATTAGGTGCCAAGGAGCGCCTGAGCTGTATGTTTGGATCTTACGAATGAAAACTATTACCGAATGTTTACTCTATTAATTTAATTTTTACAAGTTATGTTTAGTATTATAAGACCTTTAAATCCCTACGAAATTTTTGTGGAACATTAACAATGTTTTCCAATTATTCATGTTAAATGTTTATCAACATTGTTTCGAGTTTTAAAGAAGTACCTGTTTGGGAACCCGGGATGAAGATAGGAGGAGTGGACTGTATGAAAAAAGATGACAGGATCGGGTACAAACACAGAAGGGAGTCCGGATGGGGAAATCGGGTGGGAGGCGTGAGCGGAAAGCGGTTAGAAAGAACTTGGAGATTTCGTTGTACGGTAACGATGGAAACGATTTATTGTAGAACTCGCGTTAACAAAGAAGGGCGCGATCGAGAGGAGCGCATGGGCGATCTCGATTGGCGATGTACACTGGTTCCAGATTGGGCGCGAGACAAAGCGTGGTGTGCGGTTGGTTGTTAGAACGATTCTAAAACGTCGATCATCATCGTCATCACGCATCACAAGCGCGATACCGGGAATCACCAAAAACACCGGGCTTTGCTTACCGCGGATTGGCAGGCGCGGCACTCCGCGGTACCGGTACCGCGGGAGGCTCAGATGAACCGTGTCGATCGACCGCGATATCTTAAAACTAACTTATAGCTACGCTTAATCCTAAACAGTACCAAATACTATCTTTCTAATATTTTGCATCTTACTTCCGGACACATTAAACTTTAGATAACAATTGATTCTATTTGTCCATTTTTGCCAGAATCGGAGAAATTCATTTTATTATATTTTCATTTCGATTTTTCACGCATTTTCTGGAAAAAAGGTTTCGAACAAAAATTAATCGATATTCAGGCGTCTATAAGTATCAATAGAAGAAATTACAAAAAATGATGGTAGCTTGTCCTCATAAATGCCACTATGTATTTTTTATTATATGTTGTTGTAGGTGACGTCAAGCCGAATCTTCAAGACATGAAGACATGACGTCAAGAATCTTCGAGACATTATATTCAATTATACTAAATGTTACGGACTCTTCGGATCTTTCAGCAAGTTGGAAGATTTCCGTCAGTCCGAGAAAACGGGGTGGCAGAAGAAAGCCGACGGCTCGAGAATCTTAAGGATTAGGCTGCGGTCACAGTGGATCCGACTTTGAAATCGGAAGAAACAGTCGAGGTAGCCGAACCTTTTCAAGTGCTTCGAGAGAGATCTCAATAGGACCTAACCCATGGGACAACCGAAGTCGGACGATGGTCGGAGGAAAATCAAATCATTTTGTTTTTCGTTCGACGCGTCGGACCCCTAGTTGCATTTATGATTGGCATTTTGTTGGGCCTTCGTTGGAAGATTGTGTGGCACCGGTACGAATGAGTGCGTGAGTGAGAGAGACAATCGTAAGCCCATTCGGCGAGCGCCGAAAGGAGCGGACAGAGCAAGTGTAATTATATCATTTCCAATAAAGATTATATTTTCTACAAAGTGGGGACAGATTTAATAGATAAAAACTACCACAATTAGTTGGGCAATCGTTAGAAATGTCGCCTTTTTTTGCAGTTGGGCCAACGACCAGGGCCAACGTCACCATAATACGAACGGCCAACTGTGTCCGCTAAGATATTATTCTGATCTCCTTTACGGTTATTTTTACAGTATATTATAAATAATATATAAATAATGTACTTCCACAGTAAATATGAGGAAAAAAGAAAAAAACTAATTTATAGCCACGTGGGACTTGAACCTGGATCGCCTGCGTATTACGCTTATGCCCTACCGCCGAACGGGGGTGTCCCACTTGGACGCTGACCGATTGGACGGTCCCGATCCAAATGGACATCACTCCCGCCGAACCTACAGAGGTGTCTTATGCATTGATGCTATGATCTACGTTAGTAGACATATAAACAAATTTAAAACAACATATCTAGAAAACGAAGGCCCATTTTGAAAAAATCCAAATAGGTTTTCTTGTAATAAATGAGTAGTACTCTTTGCCTTTCTCTTGGAAAATGTAAAAATTAAAGAAATAAATAAATTCCAAGGCTATACACATTAAAACTTTGGTGGATCAACCATCACGGAAAAATAACAAATTGTGAGTATATTCAGAAATACGAAAAAAAGGCAATTTGGACTATAACATGTTTTTGGTTGCAGTAATATTTCTGGCGTCTATTAGACGATATATTTAAGTGTTGGCAGATTGTTCTTGGGCCAATGTAATATTATCGTTGTAAGTTTCACGTTAATTAACCAACTATAATAACTGTAGGCCCAACGTTGGATATGCGTTGACAAATTGACATAATTTTCCATCGTATACCCTATGATGGAGATTTGTAGGCAAAACCACTAACCATATCCCAACCAATTCCCAAGCGTCGACCACCGTTGGCCAACAATAAATGCTACTGGGGACGCGTACAAGTTTCTATAGTAGAATCCAACATCCGGCCACTGCGAGCATGTCGGCCGACGAAATCGGCCGTACTGGCCGCTAACACTTGCCTCCCGAGGCATTCGAAACGCTCGTGTATGTGCGCCGAAGTCGGACGTCGGACGAAGTTGGGTCCATTGTGATCGCAGCCTTTGAGGAAATCGTTTTAATAAATTCGATGGTCGAGCACACAGAAGAGGACTGCGCCGAACGACTGTTAGCGCGATCGCTCCTGGCGCTCGTCCCCACCCGCTGCCCGCGCGAGTCCCGAGTTGCTCGATCTACCCGGAGGCTCGCAGAGAAGAGCGAGCGAACGCAGGATCGACGTCGCGCATGCTCCGTCGGGTGTCCTCTGAGTCATGTTTATTATATTACTATTTGTATAATGGTTACATGATACAAATACATGTTACCATTCCATGGTCTACATACAGAGTGTCCCAAAATTCCTACAGCACCCGGAAATGGAGGGTTCCTGGGGTGATTTGAAGCAACATTTTCGTTTGCAAAAATGTCCGCCGGGGCTTCGTTTAGGAGTTATTAACGAAAAACACTGTCCAATCAGAGCGCGACCTAGACGCGTGTTGGCAAAGATGGTACGGCGCGCCAGGCGGATCCCCTCGCTGGAGCGTTAGCGGTCCACCGCGAAGAAGTGAACAAGTGAAGGAGTAGAAATTTTGAATTATTTATTGTAGAAACTCACTTATTTAGCCGTAAATCCACTTGCTGCTTGGAAATGTGGGTCACTGGCCCACTCAGTGACGAACTACACAGCTGGCCTCAGGTATACGACAGTGCCGAACGGTAAGGGACGTACGGTCAGTCAGGTCAACGAACCGCACAGCTGGTGGTTAATAGCAGGTATCGGACAATCTAAGGCCCAAGGGATGCAAGGGTGAGGTCAATGATCCGGACCTTCACTTTCACTGTTCTTACGATAAATAAATCGTATGATTCTTTGATACAGATGCCATGAAATTTTTCCACACTCGCGATCACTGTTCACACTTGTCACCACATAGCTATGCACTAATAACAATTCCAATATCACTTGTATCACAGCACAAATCACAATAATGAAGTAATGAAATCAGTAAACTGCGGTTTTCATGCATTTGTAGCAAAATGAGTAGGTGCAGTTTAAAACAGTAGAGAGATTAAACTAATTAAAAACTCCAATCTATTATTTTCAACTTGTTCACATGATTAAAGTAAAAATCAAATATCTGTTTGGCACCTGTTCCTTGTAATAGCAGCATCTAACTTTTATTTTGCATAAAAACCCGGAGTCTAGTGATTATCACTATTATAAACAAACATACTAGCAACCGTGAGTTTTGTACTCATAACTCTTTGGAGATGTTCTCTCTCCCACTGCTCGAACGCCACTGATTTTACGCAAGATTTTTTCTAAAAAGTCTAGGGAGGTCGTTATGCGTGTCGAAAATGCACGCTGTAGCACACTTACGAAAACGACGGGGTGGATAGACGAAAAACTGAATAGGAGAAAGGCCGCTGTAAGACTAGTATTTATGGCAATCACATGTTTCAGTATTTCTGCAGACTGGTACACAGAGTCAATGGGTAACTGTTCGAAAACGTCGTCCGTCCTTTTACCCACCAAGAGATAGAAATGTCAGGTACGCAAGCCGCAAGGATTCCTATTGTCCTACACTTTTCTTAACCCTTCGAATACCAACGTGGTCCCTAGGGACCTCTGCCGTTTTTAATGTTGCGGCATTTCAATACGGTTCGTGCGAACAGCCGCAGCCTCTGTGACTTTTATAAATGGGATTACAATCGGTTTCGGTACGATTTCGTAAATTTTTTCATCATAATCTCGGGTTGAAGTCACTTATGGCGTCGATGACCGACAAGGTCCGCAGGGACCTTGTGGGGATTACTATGTAATTTGTTCTTGTTTTTTGGTTGTGCAGGTATTTTTATGTAATTTGTTCGTGTTTTATGGCTATGTGTAAGGAAGGGATGAAGTACGTCTGTACCTTCCTTTCCTTCCTTTCGTCTCCAACTTGACTTCTCTTTAGTTTCCTCTCTTATTTTCTCCAATTTATCTGACGAAATATATATCAATACACATTCTGCAACACTGCAACAAACGTAGGAACTTAACAAAGATATAATAACACCATTAAGGTAGAAAAAAAAATTCTACGCATTACATGCCATATTAATACAGAAGGTCCCTGGGGACCTTCTTGGGCTACGACCGTTTAAAAAATTGTTGGGCATCGGAGGGTTAAGAACCTTTCTAAAAGAAGGACGGACAACGTTTTCGAAAAGTTACGCATTGACTCTGCGTACCAATCTGCAGGAATACCGAAACATGTGATTGTCATAAATTCTAGTCTTACAACGGTCCTTCTTGTATCCTCGTATCGTTGCTTCAAATCACCCCAGGAACCCCCCATTTCCGGGTGCTGTAGGAATTTTGGGACACCCTGTATACATTATAAGCTAAGGTGGGTGCTCCCCTCCGCCTCCTCTTGTTTTTTCTTTTTGGAATCTCAAACATTAAATGTTTGAATTATATATTCCATATCTAACATTACAGGACCTTGCAGAAAAATAGTTTACTGATTTCGATACGTAATTCCTTATGATATCAATAAATATGGGGATTCACTTGAACAGCCGAAGATCTCTTCTTATTCTCCCAAAAAATATTGAAACAATATTGAAATAATAAACAAATGTTCTACCTTTCTTGATGATCATTCTACCTCATTTTTAAGTCCATCTCATGCCCAGTCAGCAAAATCTGTTTGTGCAGATTAAGACCAAGTGTCTGCAATGATACTTTGCGGGCAAAAGACGGTCATTTTGGTGTCAAAACATGTTTGGAACAGGATTTGATCCCTACTTGGTCCGAACCTGCAGACCAATACCTGTCGCCAAATACCGACTCTAATGCGGAAACAGATGGGTCCGTATTTGATACCAAAGTTTGGTGTCAAAATTCCATGCCAAATGGATGCCAAATGGAGAGCAGATTCTGCACTCGTTATAGAGGGCAAGTCAGTCGCATTAAAAGCGGACCTAATCTTGTTCTCAGAGTAAATATCGAGCAAAATCGGAGTAAACCTTGCTGTAGGAGAGAAAATTAAATTTTATTTATATAATTGCATCTAAATTATATAATTGCAAGTTTCATGCATTTTCAATAACTTAAATATTTACAAACCTTAAAATAATGATAATAACGATTTTTCTCGATATTTACTCTGAAAGCAAGGTTAGATCCGCTCTTAGTGCGACCGACCTGCCTTCTATAACGAGTGCAGGATTTGCTCTCCATATGACCTCCAATTGACATCAATTTGGCATGCAATTTTGGCACCAAACTTTGGCTCCAAATACCGACCTTAAAGTTGGTGCCAAATCAAAAGCAGATTGTTTACTGGGTAGTTGCATTGCATAATGAAACGACGCAACAGAAATATAATCGAAGATGCTTACTTATCGCGAAAGCACCATATTTTGACTTACCTGTTTTTATCGAACTATGATACAATAAATAGAGTTTCGACACTTCGTCTCCAGGTTTTAAAAATATTCAACATAGTATGCTTACATTTTACATATTAAAAATTGTTTCATGCCCATCTAGAAGCATCTCACTATACTAAAACGACATCTACACACATTAATAATAATATGTATTATTTATTAATGGAATTTACCATCGGGTTGTTTCACACCAGGTGTTATAGATCTCAAGAAGTCGTCCGGTGTCATGAAGATTTCGTGAATGTCGTTGTTAACCACTTGTAATGTAGCGAAATATCGAAATACTTTGTCTGGAGTGGAATAGTGCCTCACACGATTTTCATATTCAATGATCTGCATTATAAATATTCTGAATGTTTTCATCGGACCACAATAGTTTCACAGCGTAAGATTATAAAAATATGACACTTTCAATGGGATGACAAAATTTTAATCAATGTAGGAGGGATTACAACCGTTGTCCAACCCGAGCAAAAAAACCATAGTGGCGGCGAAAAATCACAATGGTACGTAGAATAGAATACGAGGAGTTCGAGAGCAAGTTACAACCAAGCTGTGAGACCAGGAATAAAAGGAATTTTTTCAAATATTAAAAAAATAGAAATGATATATAATATCCATAAGATAATCCACACTCTCAAATTATATTATTCTTACGTTAGTAGTTAGTTCGGTGAAGTTGCAGACTTTTTTTAATCAATTTGTTTCCATGCATATAATAACAGAAAAAACTGTCTGCTACATTGTACCTCGCGTAACCAGAAATTTTTGCCTTTTTCTCATGTAAGCCTGTAGATTTTAGCGAGAAAATGCCAAAAATCCAAGTTTCAATCCTACGAGATCAGTAGTTCAAAAGTTATGAGTGCTTAAAGTTGAGCGTTTTACAGTGTTTTTGACAGATAAGAGTGTTAGTATACAGGGTGTTTAGCTACAGGTGGGAAAAATTTTAAGGGGTGGTTCTCGATAAAAACATAATATAATATAAGACGAAAATGAAGAATAAAAAAATTTCGACTTCGGCTTCGTTATTTAGTTATTAACAATTATTGCCCGCGGCAAGATCTTCGTCGCACGCGTCGAAGATTTCCGTTCGCGGCAGCGCCCGGTCAGCCTCCGCTCAAGATCTCCGTCGCGATCCGACGGCAGAAATCACACGGCCTCAAGATGTCCGTTCGGTCTGGGAGTGAGTCTCCCAACGTAAATTAAGTTTAATAAAGTGCGGTGTTTCAACATTTAAAGAATTTGTGGATATGTGTGAGAACAGTTTATAAGTGAAAGGGCATTGACCCCTTCTACTCGATAATTCCATAGGGCGGATATTAGAAATGCCCTTGTGGATTTTAACGAGTAGGTAGGTTCAATGTCGTTCAACGATATATTAAACATTTTCACCTCGCTGGGGCCCCAAGTGACAACCAAGGTATGCATGCGTTTGTCACTTGATACGAGACTGTCGCGCGCCTGTGTGACGTATGCAACGTACACTTTTGTCAGAAGTTTTGCAGCATTTTAGGCGGATTTTTAATTGTTAATAACTAAATAACGAAGCCGAAGTCGAAATTTTTTTATTCTTCATTTTCGTCTTATATTATGGTCGAGAACCACCCCTTAAAATTTCTCCCACCTGTAGCTAAACACCCTGTATACTGAGCGTGGCACGACGTCTAACAAGCGCAGCCGCAAGGTGGCACCACAAGCACCCACTAATGTCAATCACGTAGATTTCCAGGCGTAGTCGGGCCGGCCCTCTCCGCCCGCTTCCCTTCCTCCCCGATCTAACCGCCAACCAACTTGGACTATAGCATCCCTTTGAGATCCTGTATATGATTCTGTATATTTTTATTACTGTTTGATGACAGCTTGTTGCAAAACAAAGTGTACATCTTAAAAACCGCTCTACACTATCGACGTCACTGTGTAGGGCCGGTGTCACCGCGCCTGCGCACAACGGTGCGACAAAAGGATCGTGACGACGAGCGCGACGCCGATCACTCGTTTCTCGTTTCCCGACTTACGACGACGTTTCGTCATGTCGATACTCCGTGGTAAACCTTCGTTCTGCATCTCTTTATGAGCGCTCCGAGAATTGTATCTCGCCGTCCTCGTGTTCTAATAAATGTTTTGTAGCGGTACACGATTCGCAGCGTTAGGCAATAAAAATAACCGCCTGCAGATGTTAGGGTTTAGAGTGGTAAAATCTACCCTGGTCCATCTGCAGGATGGTAAATAATTTTACTGATTGATTGTAGGAGCGTAGAAATTTAGCTACCCCGTCATAAACGCTGCCAGCCTTGTCCTAGTAGGGTCTGTTCGACCGAGCGGCAAGCTCGGTCCCAAAAAGTCTTTATTCCCGCACATGGCGACCACCTTGCCGGTAGGTATATTAAGTAGACAACCGGGATTTCCACCACCGCCCAAATAAGGCGGTAACGCGGAAACAAACAAACTCCTCCTTCGTGTCTGCGAAAGGTCACGCCTTTTCGAAGACCACATAAATAGGCAGGAAATTCGCGGTGCGTGCTTCTTCATCCCTCAGTACTCAGTCGAATAGTTACTGAGCCTTTCTCTTCGCGAGTCGATATAGTATAAGTCACGATATCGAGTACAGTTTAATAAAGTTTGTCTTTTCAGAAATTAATAGGTCTCTTTCTTTAGTAACCACTAACTGTTACAGTTTGAAGTGTTGTTAACGGACTGTATTCTCTGCGTGTAAGGTGTGGGCCTTACACGCATGAATCCCGAACAAACCTTCCCGCGTCCACGTGAACTCCATTCTTGGACGACCGTTGAATTCGGTGATATAAAAGTGTCCTCTTCTTAGAGCACGTTGCCTCTAGCAACTGGTGACACCAATTAATTTATATCCCCACGCGGGGAATCTCCACAACTGTGTGCTTATGCTGCCATCTAGCAGCTCTGCCTGGTAAACGGCGCGCGATGGTCACTACATACCAACATGGCGGTACTCTTACCTGTCAAAAACATTGTAAATCGCTCAAATTTAAATACTCATAACTTTTGAATCACTGATCTACTAGGATTGAAACTTGGATGTTTAGCATTTTCTCGCCAAAATCTACAAGATGACATAGGAAAAAAGTAAAAGAATCTAATTACGCAAGGTACATGGCTGTCCGACCGAATTGTATCGCGGTAACCGGTATCTGATTCTCGCGAGCAGGTTTTCATCCCGGGAATTATCGCGGCAGTCGAATTTTAATTGCGCCATCCATCTGCGCTTCGCGAAATCTCATCTCAACGAGACTCTTGTAACGTACCGCACTACCGTAGATCACGATATTTGAATTCTTGACAACTATGCGTTGCAAAACAACAATCATTCGCTGAATTTGTATGAAGGGCGGGTTCTTGGGTGCGGCTAGGTGACCGCCTATTGTGTATCATTTCACTCCAAGTGTCTAAAGAATTATGATGATTATTTTGAGATGCGCCCTGCTGCGGGGGCTGTCCCTATGCAAATGCAGGGATCAAAATCCAGAGAAACTGTCGCTTCAATATTGCAATGACAAGTTTAGAAGTGATCAATTCTGTTTCCTAAAAGTCCAATCTGTGTTCGTTTGGTCTCGAAAATACCGATTTTTACGTTATCGTGGAGTTATTTGTAATATTCGGCAGCATACTCGTCTGTCAACGAGACATTCGAAGCAAACATGACGTCACAAGATAGCAGCCGCTTACAGATTTTGTTAAATATCGAGAGATTTAGCGTTCGTATCGAAAAAATACCACTCCGACATAGCCAGGATATGTACAAAGACGGTGGTGTGTATTTTTAGTTGATTACTTACTTATTTAACACGAAAAGTCTCTGGAACAACACAGTTCCGACTTGTTTCACTACTAGCGCCACTATCTCTTTCCCAGCAAAAATTGCACGTTCCAACACATAAGGTCGGTATCCTGCCAACAGGCGGCTATTTCGTAACATCACGCTTGCTTGGGGTGCCTCGTGACAAGCAGTATGCTGCCGAATATTACAAATAACTCCACAATAACGTAAAAATCAGCAAGAAGATTAGACCCGTACCACCTACCGGTCGAAAATCTTACTAATCAGATTCATCTTGTAACCGTACCGTTCCAAATGTATTTACGAACGGATTTGTATTTACAAATGTTCTCGAGCTGCCTGCCGGCACGACCCCGCCACGGTCATCGTTGCGTGTTGGCGATCCTTGTCATAGACAAAGATCGCGAGATTCCCTCACGCCGTGGACATGAGCGCGCATCGGTCTCCGCTCGATCCGGATCGAAGGAGGTCGATGCGAGCCGACGGAGCATCACTCTACGTTTGGAATCGGTCTAGGTGAGACGTCGCGAGTGGTCCGGTCGGCGAGAAACGGTAGAGACGGTAGAGAGGTCAAACCGACCTGATAATTTGGCAAACCGTCCAAATTATCCTCGCGATCTACGCGCCTCAAACAGAGGAGTCGGGAACGCAAACCGCGTTACGGCACAGCCAAGAATCGGAACACGCCGAACGATTCTCCCGGGCTGTTCCGCGTAGAGTCACAGTTACTACTCCAATTGAGTAACTTTTAAATTCTCGTCATATATATAAAAATCTCTTCGATCCGACCACTCACAACGTGCATTAGAGTCAGTTACCGTGTTTCGGCCGCCGTATTGCAGGGTGAGTGTGTGTGTCCGAATTCGATTCGGACAAATATCGAGTACATCGTAATCCGCATAAACATACTCTCGCAGTCAGGTGTGGATACCGGAGGTGTCGCTCGGTCACATACGTGGCTGCCGTATCTGAAGGTGTTTCCACACGTGTTTGCGAGATTCTGACGAGTGGGCAGCGTTCGCACTCCCCCCAGCACGCTGGTGGGATCGTTCGTTTGTTCTACGTCGTTGGTCGCGTCGTCGTCTTACTCGCAATAAGCGAGTTAAAATACCCTCGCACATTCGTCTGGATATCGGAGGGGTCGCTCGGTTCACGTATATACGTGGCTGCCGTAACCGAAGATGTTTCCTGACGAGTCTGTGGGATACGAGTAGACAGCGTCTGTTCCTCGTCGTGGTCGCGTCGCGATAAAACGATCGGATTAAGTACGATCGAGGCTATCTGCCCGAACACCGGAGAACTCTCCAAATCGACTATACGTGCCGAGGTTTGATCTCTTGAGGTGTCGCCGGGTAGTCGAGGTTTAGTACGGGTCGTCACCCACGCAATTCCTCCGAATTTCGGCCGATTGCGTGAGTGCCACGACCGGTCCTCAATCGTTCGCGTTCGGGAAGAGCGAGACGAAAACCACCTCGCGAACCGAATCGGAGTCGGATGCATATACTCGCCGATGTAATTGTGGTGAGTCGAATTACACGGGGTTGTAGCACTGATTCCAGCGTGGAGCCGCTATTTGCCGTAGGAGCAAATAGCTCTTTCTAAATTCGTCATTTTTATTTAGTACTTGCCGTAGGAGCAAATAGTTTTTCAATATCTCGATCTTTTCATTTTCTTGTTCGCTGTTTGCCGCAGGAGCAAATAGCTCATTCAAACATTCCGTATCTCAATTCGTTCACCGAATTTGCGTGCTGTTACCGTGAACAGCAATTGTCCGTCATAAACATCGAAGTCGTCCTTCGCCGTGTGTTTACCCGTTGAGGATACACATACTAGCGTCACGTCATTGTATCGCGACACAAACAACTGTCGTCGCTCATTTCTTCTTCCTTGTCCTTCGAAGAATTTGTATTGTTCTCAACTATCTATGACAATCGGATCGGTATTATTGTTCTTCTGCGTATTATACGATCATTCGCTTCGAACACGCACGGGTGTTTAGAAATATTCAACCTATTCTACCACTAACGGAATTTACGCAATCCGTTCATCCGTTGCAAGTGTAACATTTCTTATTTCGCCTCGAACCTCGAGACGAACGAGACCCTTACTGTACCAAACAACATACAGAATATATCGTATTCTACCAGATACTGCTACGTGATCATTCCTTAAAGGATCCAAACTCCTCCGCTATCCAGTGCCTGGAGGCACGAACCAATATCTCGCGATTACATTCTTAAGCGAGATCACGCAGGGGTAGTAACCGACCCCTACGCTAGCGGGACATTGTTTGCATCCGTCTTGATCGCGGCTAAATCATCATACGCGCGCGACAAATAACCTTACGTTGTATACGCGACCTTAACGTAGCGTCCGGACGCAAACAATAAGAAACGCGACGGTTACAATCTACTGACTGTTCGCACGACTATAGCATGACGATCACCTCCGTCAAGGTCAAATTCACTCGGGCTCTCTTAAGGATCACGTACTATACGCGTTTAGAAATGTACAAAGGAGCTCTTTGATCGAAGCTACACCTATGACTTTACTACAAACAGCAGAAGTTTGCGTTGCAAACGGAGGGATGTAGTTCGAGCATTTACTTTAATTACTGTTTCATTAATAAGATTTAATTTTCAGTTATTTGTATTATGTATGTATTGTTTGCACTATTGCACGTGTTTTTAATTTCGTTTCAGTAAACTGAAGTTGAATAAAAGAGTGTTTGTCATTTTTACGTTTATTTGTTTTGGTCTAACAATGCAAGGCACACTCTACAAAATCGCCTAAAAGCTGGCCAAACATTAAAAACCTTGGCTACACTGCACCTTGCGTAACCAGGAATTTTTGCCTCTTTATTACATAATCGTACACAGGGTGTTAGAAAAGTCTAGAAACGGTCGAATATCTAAAAAATAA
>CM052214.1:287691-333844 GCA_028454225.1 Lasioglossum leucozonium
GTCAAACTCGGAGCAACGTGAAGCACACCCATGCAGAGAGAGAGAGAGAGAGAGAGAGAGAGAGAGAGAGAGAGAGAGAGAGAGTTTCGAAAAAGAACCATGAATGATCGATAACGATCGCGAAGTCGATGGCGATTGCGACATCGATCGCTCAACGCGACACCTGTGTCGCCTCGGTGGTCGGCGGTGTTTGGTCGCGCACACTTGATTGAGTTGTACACATATGAGTAATTGATGAGTAAAATGGTTTCGTTCGATATTGATCATTTTCGGTGCTGTCATCTTACGACCGAAATGATCAAACATATCGGTATAACCTAATAATTGTAGGCTCGCCCAGTGGCTCCTGGAGACAACTGCGGAGGAGGAGGAGGCTGATATCGTCCTCATTTCCGAACCTCGTCATATACATGGAACATGGATCAGCAGCCTCAACAAGAATGCTGCCATATGAACAACAAACTTCAGGAGCATTTACAACTTCGAAGATGAGAATTACCTGGACGAGGACTTTGCTGCCGTAAGGATAGGAGATGTGGTCGTTGTCAGCCTCTATATCTCCCCTAACATCACGAATAGAGAGTATGAACAGAGATTTCGGAAGGTTACCGATTATATAAAAATGCTTAATCTTAAAGATCTGAAGGTCGTTGCAGGTGGAGACTTCAACGCCCACTCCCCGATGTGGGGATCCAAGAACCTAAATAAAAAAGGGGAGATCGTACTTACATGCTGCTTGGATGTTCAAACTTACCCGATACAGCCTACTAGAGGTCCCACCTTCCTGAGAAACGAAGCCACCTTTAGCCTGGACTTCATTATTGTTACGAATCAATTGTCTTTGTTTGTTGGATTGTTTGGTGTGAGATCGTATGTGTTGCGAATCAATGGCTTGGTTTGTGCTACTAGGATGTCCTCCCTTCGCGGGGGATAACAATGTGAAATGTAAGAAGCAAATTATGTATGTGTATACGTCGAACAAATAGCGTAAATAGAGTTAAGTTTGTAGCGTAGCAGTGCTGTAATGCGGAGATATTGTAAATTGCGTATCGAATATGGAATGGTATGATGATAAATCTGTATATGTTGTCACGACGATTCTTTTTCCGCGCTTCGCACGGCGAGGAAAACGTGAATCGTCTCCGGGTTTTTACAGGCGCTGAGGCCGGGCCGTGCACGGCCGCGCGTACACGGTCCACCCGGGACAAACGCGGTCTTCCGACGGGTCGAAACGAACTCTGTCACGGGCGCCAGGCACGGGAAACGTGCCACGCGACACGCGAAAACGATTTCGGATTCGGGAAAGCCGAATCCGAGTGTCGGAAGCGCGGAAGATACGGGTGATACTGGAACGCGATGGGCCGGGATACTCGGACACGGGAATAGCGGGGACAACCTTCGCGGCAAGGCGGATTTCACCGGATAGTAATCAACTACGCTTTAGGCTCGATAGTTTTATTCGTCGTCGACAAAATAAAATTACAGGCGCGCGGCCACGTGGCCGCCCCGAGAGCCCGCGCTCTTTGTACAGGAGATGCGGAGATGACCGTCGCAAGCGCAGTGATTACGAAAACGCAGTCGCGGAATATTTCGGTATTCCGCGAGATGTTCGACGCGGTTTTCGAACTGTCATGGACGTTTCCGCGGTACTCGAAATCCCGTCGGTAGCGTGTCTAACGTGCACGTCCGACGAGAACGCGAAATTCGGCGTGCTAACGATTTTATTACACGCGAAACGAAACCATTCCCGATTCGCGATGCGCTCCCCCTCGAGGAAAATTCCCGGCAGCGAGGACGGGGACTCTCGATTATTCTCAAAACGCCCCAGCAAGGACGTGAGCCGCGAACCGAGGCGAGAAGCGCCTCGGTATTCGAATTCGAAGACGAAACGAGAGGCGTTTCGTCTCCGCGCGAGATTTTACAGGACCACGCTACGAAATCTAATGGAAGGACCACTGATCGACTCACCGCTACTGCTCGTTATCTTCCTTTTCGGGTTAGTCCGGTCGTCCGGGACTCCGATATTATGTCCTTCGGTCTTGTGGGAACTTTTCGGTCCTTACTTCACACCGGCACGGTACTTAGATTTTAGCGGACACGGTATTTCAGAAAGATCCGTCCTAAACGGGAGTATGCGCGACAGTGATCCTTTGATTTTCGATACGTGACGCGTCGATCCTGGTTTTCCCCCACTCTCGCCGCCTGCCCAATTGTCTTACGGCCCGTCTTCGCGCGCGACATCCCTGGGCAGAGGACCGTACCTCGGCGTGTCCTTTTCGGGAACCGTGCCTATTCGCGACATTTTCTATCGCCCGGATCTCGCGGCTACGGGATTGTGATACCACCGGCACCACCCTCGCCAGAACCCCATTTTAGACGGGATGAGGCGGCGGCAGGACCGCGAAAGGATCTGTCGATCGCGAAAGGGGTTCTCGTCCCGCATCGACGTCTCCGGGTTGTTTGGCCCGTGTGTGGTGGTAGTCTTCCTCCTCGTTTTTCGCCGTCGAGTCCTACAATCAGGTCGGTGTTCCCTTGCGCGTCCGCATCGTCGAGGACCCCACGCGAGGCCGGTGATGCCCTCGGTTAGCCTAGCTGAAAATTAGCCGTTCTCGGCGTTCGCGGCAAGTGTTAATTTTTGGGCGGATGATCTTTTATTTTCCCGGGGAGCGCTCTCGCAATCGTTCCGACCGTGTCCCGTGGCCGCGTATAGTCCGGTCCTTGTCTTCCCCCTTACGGAAGGCGCGTTATTCTTCGGGGAAGGGACGTGGCAATTTTGCAACGTCACAATGTATAGAGTGTTGTTGTGGGAGAAAATGTGATACGTTTGATGATACCAAATCAAACGCAATAAAAGGTTCTCACGGCATCGCGTATTATATAGGGTCCGCCACATGGTCGGAAACCCTGCAATGGCCACAGGTAAGGTTGTTGGGAACAACAGCCTAGGCCCGGTAGACCGGAAGGGGGTTGTCATCACCCCCTCCGAAACCAGGTCCACGCGCACGGTACGATCGTAAGGATCGAACCGGGGCCGTTAAGCCAGGCGAAGCCAGCGAGAGGGGGCTCAACCCCACTATTAAGAGACGAGGTAGTGGGGCGGAGTATAAATATTATAAGTCGACTGGTCGAAAGCCAGTTTTAGGAGATTAATTGCGTCCAAATTCCTCTTGAATATTTGCGATTGTTTGTATTTTTGCGTTGAGATTGTGAGATTTACTTTTGAGACCATTAATAAACAGTCTGTTATTAACAATTATGATAAACGGAAACCTGGAACAGAAAATCGAAAAAAAAGAAAGTGAGGTACTTACCAAACACTCGGCATCGGATCACAGATACGTCCTCTCTGTCCTTAAATTAGTTGACTGGATTCCAACTAATGCAAGGAGCGGGGCTAAATGGAGAACCAATTCCGAGAATCTGGAAAGAGTAAATAGCAGAATTAATACCTGGATTTCCAATATAAATAAAATAAATAATTCGTATATTATTATTAGTATATAATCCACAGGACGTGATTGATAGTATCATAGCCATGCTTAATCAGAACCTGCTCTCGTTACCCAAAACCATGAAGGCCCCTCATAGGACAAACGCGTGGTGGAATAAGG
The DNA here is from genome assembly GCA_028454225.1 of Lasioglossum leucozonium. Classification (NCBI taxonomy): domain Eukaryota; kingdom Metazoa; phylum Arthropoda; class Insecta; order Hymenoptera; family Halictidae; genus Lasioglossum; species Lasioglossum leucozonium. The sequence continues at coordinate 291,303 of CM052214.1, forward strand.
ACATGGAGGAACAGCGGAAACAAACAAGAAAACACAGAAGGAGAATGCAGAGAGAAAGAAGGAAAGGAAATAAAGAACTCGCTGAGTTCTAAGAGGGGACAATGAGGTCCGTTATCAAGGAATTAAAAAAGGTAATCCTAAAAGCTAAAAAAGAGAGCTGGAATGAGCTCCTACATCTGGTAAACAGCGACACATGGAGTAAACCATATAAGGGTATCATGTCAAAGCAAATGATGCCCCAGCCAACATTACTGCAGAATTTGCCAATAACATCTTGCTTGATCTTTTTCCCAGGGAAATGGTTACCGACAGCGGGTCATCCGGGGACACAGGAGCAGCGCATGAGGAAACAGGGGGAAAAACGACCAGAGGGCTGATAGTCGAGGAATTCCTGGAGAAGGAGCTGAGGGCTGTCATAAAGGAATTAAGGCCAAAAAAGCAGCAGGTATGGACGGTATTCCGCCGGAATCCCTGAGGTACCTTATATTAAATAACCTCGACTTGTTTTTAGATTTCTATAATAAAATCTTGGAGGGGAAATTTCCCGAGGATTGGAAATCCGCCAGTACGGTCCTACTTAGAAAAGAGGGAAGGGACCCGGGGGATTATGGAGCGTACAGGCCCATTTGCATTCTTAACGCGGGATCAAAAGTATTAGAATATTTAATCAAGAATAGATTGCATAAAGTACTAAGAAACAACCCTTTCAATACCAACCAATATGGATTTGTTAAAAATAAGTCTACCGTTATGGTAGCCAATAAAATCAGTCAATTCTGTAGGAGTGCTACGGAGAGGCAGAGGTACGGTGCCCTCGTAGCACTTGACGTTAAGAACGCGTTCAACACCTTAAAATGGAAAGAAATGCTCGAGGAATTAATTAATAGACGAATTCCGGAGTATCTTATTAGAATCATTTCGAATTACTTTGAGAATAGGAAAATTATATACGAAGCCATGGATAACTTGGTAGTAATCAAAATGCAGATGGGAGTACCCCAGGGATCTGTCCTGGGTCCCTTCTTTTGGAATCTGGTCTACGATGAGCTGCTGAGACTAAAGCTCAAGGGGTGACACCTGAAAGCTTTTGCCAATGATGTCCTGTTATACGCCGAAGATTCTGGGTCCAAGGGCCTACGGAATAGAATCGAAAACTGATGTAGAACAGAGATCATCATGATTAATAAAAAAAAGGTACCTCAGGACTTCAAATTTAGGATTGGAGAAACTGAGATAGCACCTATCAGCTCCTTGAAATATCTAGGAGTTATTTTTGACTCCTCGAGAAACTTCAGACGACATATAGAAAAATGTACAAATAAGGGCATTAAAATTATGGCAGCCCTCTCGAGGCTGATGGGTAACCTCGAATCGGCGAACCAGTCCTCCAGGAAGTTATATTACAATGTTCTTGAATCTGTTGTCTTGTACGGTGCCCCGGTCTGGGCCGAGGCCACCGAGTTTAGTTAGAATAAAAATGTTCAGGACTCCGACATTCAAAATTTTTCCGGTAATCGTGCGCGAGTCTACGCATCGATCACGCGCATCGATCGATAGCGCCACGAGTACTCGTTACGATTACAAATGATCCTGCCGTTGTCCTTTGTCTTCTCGATCCAGACCACGAAAGATCAACACGTCTATTGTATCCGCGTCTATCGCGTTCTTATCTGTTTCGCTTCAAAACCTCCCGGCTTCGACGCTTATCGCTACCGTGCCTATCACGGGATTACCGTCTCCGGAGTGAACGTCTGGTTAAATAAAGTAAAAGAAGAAAATTCTTTAAATCAAAACAAAAAAGATTCTGGAAAAAACACAGAGAGTTGGATTACACAGGGTCGTAACAGCGGATGATACAGGTCTGTGTCTTTGGATGCACTGGCTGTGATAAGCGGCACCATTCCCTGGGAATTAAGGATTAAGGAAAGAACTAAGCTCCTTAACTGGGAAGAGGTGCTGCTGCATGAACAAACAGATGAAAGACCCAGAGGAAGAGTAACCCTGAAGAGTCACCACATCTTCGACGAGATCCTGCCGCGTCCTTGAAGAGCTGGAACCATTGAACCGGATGAGTACCTGAAAAAGGAAAAAAAAGATAACAGATAAAAGATGAGTATCAAAAAGTATGAAGGGCAAGCTCCCTTTGAGCTTACGTAATGAAGTAACTCGACATCAAAAGGAAGCCTTCACACTACCTGCACGGTTTTCTCGAGGTAAAGACTGCTTCCGAGCGGCGCACAGTGGGCAATTCGGACGAAATCGGCGACAAAATCAAAGAACTTTGTATAGAAATGAGATAGAGCGATGAAATTTTTTTAAATTGTAGCTGAAACTTTGTAGAACATGGGAAAATAGGGAGATTATGGTACGGACGTTTTTTAACCTAACACCTTTAAATTTCAAGAAAATTGTACAAGTTTAACAAATTTTATCAAGGTTAAAAAACATTTGTACCATAATCTCCCTATTTTTCCCATGTTCTACAAAATTTCAGCTACAATTAAAAAAAATTTCATCGCTCTATCTCATTTCTATCAGAAGTTCTTTGATTTTGTCGCCGATTTCGTCCGAATTGCCCACTGTGCGGCAGTTGGAGCAGGAGGGCAGCAGATGAGATATGAAGAGCCAAGAGATAACATCCGAACGAAATCTGAAAGACAAGAAAGACAAGTCTATTTTTGTGCTCCTTCAGAAGAAACTAATATTTTGAATTAATGCGGACGGCTAGTACGTCACACTCGTTTAAACCCTCAATTAGGGCTTTGTAAAATTAGGAATCAAAAAGGGCCTTACCAACTCTTTATCAAGTTCGCCAAGAACCTAAAACACGGAGATTTAGAACATAGTATATTTATTTAATATTAATACTGTAACCGTACCGTTACATATGTATTTACGAACGGATTTGTATATACAAATGTTCTTGAGCTGCCTGCCGGCACGACCCCGCCACGGTCATCGTTGCGTGTTGGCGATCCTTGTCATAGACAAAAATCGCGAGATTCCCCCACGCCGTGGACATGCGCGCGCATCGGTCTCCGCTCGATCCGGATCGAAGGAGGTCGATGCGAGCCGACGTAGCATTACTCTACGTTTGGAATCGGTCTAGGTGAGACGTCGCGAGTGGTCCGGTCGGCGAGAAACGGTAGAGACGGTAGAGAGGTCAAACCGACCTGATAATTTGGCAAACCGTCCAAATTATCTTCGCGATCTACGCGCCTCAAACAGAGGAGTCGGAACGATTCTCCCGGGCTGTCCGCGTAGAGTCACGTTTACTACTCCATTTAGAGTAATTTTTATTCTCGTCGTACAAATACAAAAGTCCCATCGATCCGACCACTCACCACGTACATTAGAGTCAGTTATCGTGCTTCGACGGCGATATTGCAGGATGATTGTGTGTGTCCGAACTCGATTCGAACAAATATCGAGTACATCGTAATCCGTACAAACATACTCTCGCAGTCAGGTGTGGATACCGGAGGTGTCGCTCGGTCACATACGTGGCTGCCGTATCTGAAGGTGTTTCCACACGTGTTTGAGAGATTCTGACGAGTGGGCAGCGTCCGCACTCCCCCCAGTACTATCCGTCCGTCGAGAGTTGGCACGATTTTCTGTAGTGGGGTGCAGGGGGATCTGCGAGTCCCCACTCTTGCCGCCAAGCGGCGGATCCCACTCTCACACTTAGGCTCTGGCGGGAACGGCCGGCATAGGTGCTCAGCATCACCACATCGCTCTATTGCAGTTACACTCACGCGCTCGTTTGCTGTCTTCGTCGAGCGATTCGGCCAATCGCGGAAGACGTGCAGCGCGTAGTAGGAATATCATGTGGTACCTACGAGTTACTCCGTGACAACTCTCGGCGGACGCATATGGGATCGGACGCTGGTGGGATCGTTCGTTTGTTCTGCGTCGTTGGTCGCGTCGTCGTCCTGCTTGCATAGGTGAGTTAAATACCCTCGCACATTCGTCTGGATATCGGAGGGGTCGCTCGGTTCACGTATATACGTGGCTGCCGTAACTGAAGATGTTTCCTGACGAGTCTGTGGTATACGAGTAGACAGCGTCTGTCTCCCCCCCCCCCCCCCCGGTGTACGCCGGTCGGAACAGCCGTCTGTTACAGCGTCGCGATAAAACGATCGGATTAAGTACGATCGACGCTATCTTCCCGAACAGCGGAGAACTCTCCAAATCCACTATATGTGCCGAGGTTTGATCTCTTAAGGTGTCGCCGGGTAGTCGAGGTCTAGTACGGGTCGTCACGTGCTACGTCCGGTCCTCAATCGTTCGCGTTCGGGAAAGAGCGAGACGAAAACCACCGCGCGAGCCAAATCGGAGTCGGAGGCACGCACTCACCGGTGTAATTGTTGGAAGTCGAATTACAAGGTGTTTTGGCACTGATTCCAGCGTGGAGCCGCTATTTGCCGTAGGAGCAAATAGCTCTTTCTAAATTCGTCATTTTATTCACTATTTGCCGTAGGAGCAAATAGTTCTTCAATATTTCGATTTTTTTTTCTTGTTCGCTATTTGCCGCAGGAGCAAATAGCGATCTCAAATATTTCGTGTTTCAATTCGTTCACCGAATTTGCATGCTGTTACCGCGAACAGCAGTTTTCCGTCATGAACACCGAAGTCGTCCTTCGCCGTGTGTTTACCCGTCGAGGATACACGTACTAGCGTCACGTCATTGTATCGCGGCGCAAACAACCATCGTCGCTCATTTCTTCTTCCTTGTCCTTCGAGGAATTTGTATTGTTCTAAACGATCTATTACAATCGGATTGGTATCATTGTTCTTCTGCGTATTATACGATCATTTGCTTCGAACACGCACGGGTGTTTAGAAATATTCGATCTATTCTACCATTAACGGAATTTCCACAATCCGTTCATCCGTTGCGAGCGTATCGCTTCTTGCTTCGTTTCGAACCTTGAGACAAGCGAGAACATAATTGTTGTTAGATAGTAACTGTATGTAGATAAGGTAGGAATAACCTTAATGCGCGACATCTGTATAATTACATCATTAGTACTGACCAACGTCTTGACTATTCTTGTATAGTGTGCTGGCCAGACGTTCGACGACATTCGACAAATAAACACGTGTATAATACAGAGTGCCTGCTCCGAATTATTAATACATTTCCACTGCGCAATTTAATATACTCATAACAATTGTACCAAAGAACATGCAGAATATATATGGTATTTTACCAGATACTGCTACTTGATCACTCCTTAAAGGATCCAAACTCCTCCGCTATCCAGTGCCTGGAGGCACGAACCAATATCTCGCGATTACATTTGTGACGGTAACTTGAGGAGTTGCCGGCTCAGTCGGTCGTCCGGGGTTCCCGTGGCACGAATGAGGGTAGTCTCGGTGGGATGGATTAACTCCGGTTTATTTTTAGTATAATATTAGCTATTTACAATGCGGTTGTCGTGACGTCTGGCGACGACGGCGCGGGGACGCTCGGGCGGCGGTCGGACCTGACGGCGGTCCTAGCGGCGGGACTGGCGTTCGGCGGCGGCGGTCGATGGTTCGCGGCGCGGGGGGCATCGGCCCAATTGTTCGACGGAAGGAAGCGGCGTAACGGAGACCCCGGAGTCGTTAGTCACTCCTCCATGGGTCTGTGCCTAGAGGCCCCGGGTGTCCGGTGAGCTGACTACCGTCCACTACACCGGACAGGGCAAGGAGGTTGCCTTCACTCGCAGGTTACGGCGGGCACAGGCTGAAACGCCGGGAGTTGCTGAACACGGCTCGTCGGACCGACCTGTTGGAGGTAGTAGGGCTTCGTGAGGAAGAGAGCAGTCTCGAGATCGGAGCTTGGAGAGCGTTCTGTAATTGGTATGCTGGGTAGGCTCGGAGCTCGGACTGCCTCTTGCTACTCGGAGAGGTCGTTATATCCCTGCGGTCGGGAGTTTTCGCTAGCGGGGATCGGTGGTCGCGGTGTTGGCCACCTAGCGGCCGATGGCCGTGAACCGTCTGTGCGCACGGGAATCGGCGGCTCGTGGTGTTGGCCACCTAGCGGCCGATTGCCGCACGTAGGTCGTGCGGACTTTCACCTGCGGGAATCGGCGGTCGTGGCGTTGGCCATCTAGCGGCCGATTGCCGCACGCCGACCGTGCGCACTTTCTCTTGCGGGAATTGCGGCCGCCTGGCGGCCGATTCTCGACTCGCGGTGGCTCGCGCCTCGAAGGAGACGTATTCGTTACACATTCTTTAGCGAGATCACGCAGGGGTAGTAACCGACCCCTACGCTAGCGGGACTTTGCTTGCATCCGTCTTGATCGCGGCTGAAATCATCGTACGCGCGCGACAATAAACCCTACGTTATACAGTCGATTTTAACGTAGCGTCCGGACGCAAACAACTAGAAACCCGAACGGTTACAATACTAAGGAACTAAAATATAGGATTCTATTAATAGATTATAAGAGACAAGATAACTTACTCTGGTACGGTATACCTTAAGAAAAAGAGAGTCGACTAAAAATACTAATAAAGAAAACACGGGATTTTGCATGTGCAAATAAGTAGTTTATTATAGAACATATAATCAAGTACATTCGTTTTTTCTTTCTTTTCTCTTAATCAGATACAAAACAATAAGTAAGAATAATGACTTAATAGCGGATAGATTCTCTTAAAGAATCAATGCAAGTGGACCACAAATTCGGTAAACGAAAAATCCCACTTTCATAAAAACAAGTAGGACGCGAATTTAGAAATTCACGAAACGCGGCCTGGGCTGCAGCGGAGGAGGAATAATTCATATATTGATGAGACGAATGAAGAGACCGAAACAAAAAATAATCTGATAGAGATAAATCAGGGGAGTGAGGAGGATGGGATAATACCTCTACTCCCAGCTCCTGTATCTTGTGGCACGTTATCATCGAGGTATGGATTGAAGCATTATCATGTAATAGTAAAGGACTCCCGAGATGAGGGTAAAAAGAACGAAAATTTGCAAGAGCCTCCTCTAGAAGCTCGCTGTAGCGTATGCTAGTAAGCGCAGTCCCTGGAGGAAGGAACCCACATAGTAAAACTTCTCCGCTGCACTACCAGACTCTCTGCGACGAGAAATGGGGGAAGGCGTTGTTCCCTTCGGTATACAATGAGACACTCGTTTGGAAGAACGGCTACACCAGACCCATTACACTTGTTTCACGGAATCTTCGAACGCGGAGAAGATGCATAATTTAACATCCTCCCACCATTGAGATGAGCGACATTTTGCACATCTCAATCTTACAAAAAAACGCATATTTCTTTTATAAAAACCGATTCGATCTAACTATTCTCCTCCACTTCTAGATACATAGCCTTGTTCTTTATTCGCATCATTAACATCATATGTTCATCACTCATTTCGCACAAATCACTTAGTGGTCCATTCCTCGGCGCTCTCTTATACCTTTCAATCAAAACATCGTTAACATTCGACATACTTTCATTACATTTGATTTCGAGCGGATAAATTCGCTGGATTGGTCCCATCGTTCAGCTGTAACTAAACAAACAACGCGCACGTTATTGTCCTTTCCTACAAACACCTCTTTTACGCGTGCTGTTTGGGAACCCGGGACGAAATTGATATAGGACGTGGACTGTATGGAAAAAATAATGAGGATCGGGTACAAACACAGACGGGAGTTCGGGATAGGGAATCGTGGAAGAACCGATACGGAGTATCGATCCGAGTTTACGGAGTTAAACTCACGAGAAATGAGAGAAACGTAACAATGGTTTTAATCAGTTGCACTCGCGTATACAAGCAATATAATATAAATATATTGTCGCAAAGGGGAGCACACAAACAAAGACGATGTGACTCAACTAAAGGGATGCGATGTAATCGTTATAACCGTTCGAATGAATCTGATGTGTTTAAACGCGAGTGATTAACGGTGATCCTTGGTAGACACGTCATGACTCATCGCGAGCGCCTTTCCGGGAATCGTCAAAAACAAGGAGCATCGCGCACAGCTGATACGCAGGAGCGTATGTTACTGGGACGCGGAACGCGGGGTGCTGCTCAGGGCCGTATCACTCGCTTGCAACAGCTTACAAACTAACTTACTCTATACTAAACCTAACCTAAACACGTGCCAAAGGCCAATCCAAGCGTTTTACACTTTTTTTTCCACGTACACTATATCGCTCACGCTCATACGAGTTATCACTAGCTTTACGTTTTTTATATATTAGAGCACCTAAATATTTTCTACGGAATCTCTGACGTAGAGTGTCTTTCAATTCTTGACGGTAACGGAATTTTTTATTTAGCTGACAATTTTCGAGATGATCGAGGTCTAGAACTCCTATTTCTTTCACCTCCTGCAAAAACATTGATGGGCTTAGTGGAACTATGTTAGGACCATCATCGGACATAAATGTAATCGGCCTTGAATTAACAATCGCTTCGCAATCTAACAAAACAGTGAGCATTTCTTCATAATTCAGACACGATTTCCTAAGCGTTCTTCGCAGCAATCGTTTTAGAACTCTGATAAGTCGCTCCCAAAATCCGCCCCACCAAGCCGCGGTAGGAGGGTTAAGTCTTCACTCGATCCTTTCCGTTGACGTTATTTTAGATAATTTATCAAAATCTACATTTTTTAACAAATTGGCCGTCCCTAAAAAATTTGTTCCATTGTCGCTGTATATTACACTCGGTCTATCTCTACGCGCAATGTGGCGTCTCAATGCCATCAAGAACGAAGCTGTAGATAATGCATATCAACTCTAAATTAATTGCTCGGTACACGGCGCATATGAACAAACATATCCAGGCCTTTTGATCACCTTTCAGGTAGATCGGTCCCGCAAAATCTGCGCCCACGACTTCGAAAAGGGACGCATCCCTGACTCTATTTAACGGGAGTGGCACCGATTCTGACTCTAATGGCTTCGCGTCATGTCTGCGACAGCTAACACATCTATTTATGACTGATCTGATTGTTTTTCGGCCTTAAAATCCAATACTTTTCTCTCAGAACGTTTATCGTAATCTCGACTCCTGCATACTTAAGCTGAATATGCTTTTCGTTTATAATGAGATTGACTAGTAGTATGTAATGATATTTGGTCCCCTCAGGGTTTCAAATCCATTTTACCAACTTCTTCCCCTTTACCATTCTTCATAATGGGATTGACTATATGATGACTATTTGCCAAAACAATGGGACACCGAAAGTTGTATGAATCGTCGCGCAATACGATTCTTGTGTTTAGGCGCATCACACCATCTTTATCATTAAAAGGTCGTAAATGTTTGATGCGCGAATCATTTACCCCATCAGTGAAAATTTCCGATTGAATTAGTTTCATCAGCGTAGTTTCCGCATGTTCTATTTCTTCAATACTAAAATCACCATTTCTTCGTGTCTCTGATCTGTTTTTTATATTGAAATAAAACCTTTCAATCCACGCGAGAACACGCACACTTTTTCTATATCCGGAAAATTTTTCTGTGTACCGCAACTTGTCATTTATCGTACTGTTTTCGTTCCTTGATAATAAAGTTGTACGATTTATATCTTTTGCAGCACATTTTTTCGATTCTTTGTACACTTCTTCCTCGTTAAATTCATGTACGCTACTGGACCAGTTTTCAGATTTCATGCGTAACCATTCCGGCCCCTCCCACCGTCTGGAAACTAACAACTGATCTGTCGTACACACCCTCAAGGGCAGATCGGCGGGATTTAAATTACCAGGAACATGTCTCCACTGCTCGGAATTCGCAAAATTCGCGGTTTCCTTCACTCTATCGTAGACAAAAGTGGCCCAGTTACTATTTTTACGAATCCACGTTATTACTGTCGACGAATCACTCCAATAAAAAACATCGCGACAGTCTAATTTTAACGCGTCCAAAATTGTAGCAGTTAAACGTACTGCTATTGTTGTCGCTAACAATTCTAAGCGCGGAATGCTCTGCCGCGCATCAGTCGAGTCTTTATTTACAGGTGCAACTCTATTTTTAGCTTAAACAAAATTTACCCTTACATTAGAATCGCTTTCTATGCGCAAAAAAATAACAGCCGCGTACGCGATTTTGCTAGCGTCGCAGAACGTATGTAAACTTATGCGATCTTCGCTTGAAATATCTCCAATTATACATCGCGGTATTTCTATTTTGTTCAAATTTTTCAAGCTTGTTAGCCACTTTAGAAATTTATCGTTTAATTTTTCACCGACTTCAGCCCACGATAAGTTTCGCGTCCAAGTTTCCTGTAATAGAAGTCGTGGACAAAGCACTACTGGACTCGCGAAACCGAGAGGATCATAAATACGGTGCGCGATCGAAAGCATGCTTCTTTTTGTAATTTTATCGTCCCGGAATGCATCGAAATCCGGAATATTTAAAGATAGCGTATTTTACTTTTTATCCCACGATATACCCAGATTGTTTCTCGTGAGAGCCTCTTTTAATATTGAAACTCTAGAGAGTTTCATCTCTATGCTCCCACCCTCGAAGGTCAAACCCTGCTGATTGCATTACATTTTTCGCATCGCCGATGAAACTACGTAGCTGATCTAAAGTTTTTAAACTCGTCACGCAATTATTAACGTAGAAATTCTCGGAGAGCTTCTTTACATTTGCGACCAGATTTTTTTCTTTTGGATCACAACTTAAAGAATTTATCACCTTATCCAAATGCATAGCAATAATAGCGCCTAAAACAAAGCGACTAGACGATATCCCGAATACAACGCGACAGTGACGCAACATTGTTATTATATATCAGACCTTTCATTGATCCATAAAAATCTTAAAAAATTTCTATCGTTACAATCAAATGATATTTGTAGAAACGCTTTTTTATCATCAGAAATGACGCCTATATTACCTTTTCTGAAACGCAGCAAAATTGAAGGAACCTGTTGAGCCACTCGTTGAATATAGCAGCGTATTCCTGGAACAATCCGTCTGTTGGGACGCAACGTAATATGAGACCCAGAAAATAGGTCTCTGCGATGAATCCGACACCAAAAACAAAGACTTCGACCACCCGATGCGAATACATAAATTAGATGAAGAGTCGAAGGCTCTTGAGTCCGAAACGACGAGACTCGTCCGATTTCTTGGGCGACTTTCCGGCGCCTTAATAGTAACAATTGCAGACAGCATCTGGACCATTTTTTTACATCTCACTCCCAATTTTCTCCCATTTTGTTTTACCATCTCCACAGTTTCCACAGCTTATAAAAAGGGTCTTCAGCGAGTCTTCAGTTAGTCTTTAATCAGCTCTCTCAAAGTTCACATTTTTGTACAGTCGTTCTAATACACGTTATTGTTATTTACATATTCGAACATTTATTTCAATACACCTTGTGACCGTTATTTATCTCTTTTCAAGATAAATTCTCGATAGGGCGATCACGACCCTTGAGTGACTTGTCTTTATTAGGTTCGTGCCTCCAGGCACTGGAAAGCGGAGAGTGTCTGGATCTTTGTTAAGAAATCTAGACGTTATTCTGGTAGAATTGGAGTATATTCTGATATGACGCAGAATTCGTATACTATGGATGTTTTAATAACTTTCAACATAACCCAATGAGGACGGTGATAGATAAGTCGCACAAATTTACAATATTTAAAGGACCCTGACGTAAACGGCGTCAGCACATTCGCAACGCGAAATACACGGAGACCTAACGTATACGGCGATAGGCGATTTTAAACAAAATAACAATTTTTAAGGAACCCTGACGCAAACGGCGTCAGGTCGATCGCAGCGAGATATTCACCGATACCTAACGTTTACGGCGTTAGATAGGACTCAACATCTGGGTCGGTATTTTATTTCGAACGCAGTCGGATAGTTGTAACATCTGCGTATCATGCCGATTAGTCGGGATGGGAACGCAAATGACAACACGTTAAAATATCTTAATCGTCTGCCACACCAAAAGAGTTCAATCGTCTGCACAAGGTGGATTCGGACGAACTCCGGTGTTGGAAGAACGATTTCAATATGACTTTATCCCGTGTTCTAACGACGCGATTTCAGACCGCTCTGACCCGATGCAAGGACCGCTGTAACACTCGTATACCATGCCGATTGCTCGGAATAGATACACAAATGACAACGCGTTAAATATCGCTATGATCTGCCACGCCGAAGGAGTTCGTTCGTCTGCACTTCGTGGTTTCAAACAGACTCTGGCGTTGGGAGAATAATATTGATACAACTTAATCCTTGTTTCCCTTTGCGCGACGTGCGGATCGTTCTTACCCGATGATTATCCCGGACGATCAAGGACCGTTGTAACACCCATGTACCATGTCGATTTCTCAGGATAAATACACAAGTGACAACAAGTTAAATATCTCAATGATCTGCTACGCCGAAGGAGTTCGTTCGTCTGCACTTGGTGGTTTCGGACGAACTCTGGCGTTAGAGGAATAATTGGGATATAACTAAATCCTTTTTCGCGACGAGAGAATTTACGGCAGACCGTTCTGCTTGACTTCCGAAAGCCTGAACAAGCGGGCTCAGTCACCCGTCCGGTTATCCGCGTCTCGTACCTTTATAAATTTGACTGCTGCGCTGGTCCGCGATATATTCACGGTCTAAGAATATTTCCAGTGCCCTAATGCGGTTTGCATTAGCAGCTCCTCGGTTTGAGGCGCGTACGAGACGAGGGTAACCTAGGCGGTTTGACTAAGGCACCAAGTCGGTTTAACTTCCCGTTCTCGCACCGGTTTTCGGAATCCGTATTGACGCGTGTTTCTCGAACCGTTCCCAGACGCAGAGTGTCGATCATTTGTCGCGTATCGACCTCCTTCGATCTAGATCGAGTGTGGATCGATGCGCACGCACTTCTAGACCGGGGCGACCTCGCGATTTCGCTGGAATATCAATATTACATGTCGCGATATGGCTAGGTGGGGCGATAACGATGCTGTAACACGCGGTGAAACGGTGTAGGTCGAGTCTGTGTATATATACACAGACCGGAGTGACAGATGTGAGGAAGGTCAATACACCGACTTTTCCATCTACGCATGCACATATACACCGTCCGTTTTCAACTTCTTAATTGTAGATTGCAGCCGCCGTATAGCCATGGCTTCATTATATCATTCAAAGCCGGATGGCTCTTCAACCATGGTAACTTCACTTCATACCGATCCTCAACGTTCTTGTACACGGTTTTCAAAAAATCTTCTTTCACTTCTCTCTGGTGATCCCTTTGCGATTTATTTTCTACTGGATCCTTTATACCGAGAACGTCTAGAGACCATAAATCAACTGCTTTCTGGCTATTTACAAACATCGTGTGGACATTGATGACGGGGTCATCTCGTTTCTCTGTCTGTTCTATTGCTCCCACCACAGTCCAACCCAGGTAGGTTTCGACGGCCACTAATCCGCACTTCAAAACAAGCCATTTTCCTGTCATCAATTTCCCTGCGACATCTGCTCCAACAAGAACTGAGATTGCTTCATCCCTTCCATCTATATCAGAGATTTTTATATTCAACGCTTCAAGTTCCTTTTTCCATGGCCCACCTTTGATAGTGGGTATCGCTTCACAAATCACGTTTTGATGGAAGGCGTTGAAATTGCATTTAAAATTTTCTTCTAGATTACTTGCACGAATCAGATACCTATTGTGTTTCACTGTCCCTAACTTTTCACCGCCGAAGAGCGAGTGGTTCATTAATTGTTCGCCGCAGCTGCCTTTGTAATGTACGATCTTTGCGACCCATCGTCAATAAGCATCCTCGCTGTTTTCTTCTGATCCCGATCACTCGCAATGTCTTTAGGTAAACTTCGGTATCACTAGCCACATTCGCGAGATTTTTCTCTTCTGCCACTTTTGTAACATCGTTATTGATAGACTGTGGTTTCTGCACAAACGGGCACATTAACAGTACGTGCCGTCGGGAACACCATGCGCACTTCACATGTATGTAATGATATTTGGTCCCCTCAGGGTTTCAAATCCATTCCACCACCTCTCCCTTTACCAATCCTCAACTATCGCCTAATTTCCAATTTCAGCGGGACCTACTTTTTATTAAGGTGGGTTCCGAACCACCTATTTTGCCAACAACACGTGAAACGCAGCCAGAGGGTCACTTCCCGGCTTTTTACCGAGCGGTCACCCATCCTAGGTGCGGACCCCGTCCTACGCCGTTTAACTTCGGTGATCGAACGAGAACCGGTATTTTCAGCGAGGCAATGGTCGTTGACATGCGCACTTCACATTTAACCGGCATTTTTTTACAACTATGCCCAATGTTAAGGCAGTTGAAACAGGCATTCTTTTGTTTAACGGAATTTTGCCTTTCGGCAAAGCTCATCCTTTTGGCCTGTTCACAAACAGCACTCTTATGATCACTTGCAGCACAAAATAGAGACGGTTTGCTCTTACTCTTCGTGGTTAACAAGCCGGTGGCTGTTGGAGCGTCCCTAGCTGCACAAGATTTTTCCTTCTTCTGTTTGACGCACTCCGTCTTATTCCTCGTCGCAAAATTGAAGCCCTCAACTGCCATAGTAATCCTCATTTCATTCCGGACTTCTCCTTCCAAGAACTTGATCAGTTGAATCAGCTCCATCTTCGAATCATCTGACTCTGGTGCATCTTGCTGCGACAAGGTATTCAACGGACTGCGTTGCCATACACGTAATAAATCTTCCGGAAGCGGCGATTCCACGAAAGGAACCAGCATGGCGGCGCATTTGTCATAAAGACTCGATATCTCCACATTCTGCCCTCGAGACAGATCGTTGTGTAGCATCAATTGTAAAAATTCGCGCACGTAGACTTTAATTTGTAAATTTTTTAGACCAGCTATTGCTTTGTCATAATTGCTGACCCTCAGGGGAAAACTTCTCAAGAGTTCGTCTGCGCGCAAATTCAGAACCATGGCTTGCAGCAAATATTGAAATTTGTCCTCCTTCACGATTTCCATATCGTCGTGAATTTTCTTGAAGACACTCCAGAACGGCAACCATTCGCGTACACTGCCACCAAATTTACACAGTTCCATGCCCAGCAATTGGAAAGATTTCTTCTTTTCGTTAGGTTCGCTTGGCGTACTCATTGTCGATATCGGTGTATCGTATAACGCCGACGAAAATTCTTCCATATCTATTCTAGCACCGAGGAATTTATTCTTATAGTCATCCACTTCTTTACACTCTTGCTCTATCACTTCATCGGTTGCTTCCGACGACTCGAACATCAGATCTCTCATTTTCATTTTCCCTCATTTTCAATTCCAGCATTTGAAAAGCGACTCTGACGACCTTGTTGTCGGAAGGTGCGCCCAGTGTGTCATTGAATGCATTCAGAGCCTTCGTAAAACCGGTGCGCTGTACAGCCCTCTTCCTTTTCACTTTATCCATTTCACTAGAATTTGCAATCCAATCGACCGTTCACAACACTACACGATAATCCCGTCCTGTCACGGTCGCCAGTTGTTCAATTAGAACCAAAATGGGCAAGATTATAGGAATAAAATTGGATTACGATTGCTGTAAGAATGTTTATTTATATCACGGTTTGTATTACTCGTATGTTTACGTGTTATAGATTTATACTGTTATATATAATTTCATTGATTTATGCGTTGCGTTAGCATTTTGTCAAATTGATGTTACCATGAGTTTTAGTTAAATAAACAGTTTCCTCTGAGTGAGCAAAGGACATTGACGTGTCAAGCCTCCTTACAAATTCAGAAGTGGGATCGATTTATGAATTTATATCTTTATGTCCGAGAAATTTATTACCTGAGTGAACTATTATCTAAGTGATATTTTTTTTTGTTACCGACGATGAGTTTATTTTCCCTGACTGAACTGAAAGAGAAGCTATAGGAATTGAATCTTCCTACACACGAATCCAAAAATGAATTACTGAAGCGGCTGCTCGAGAATGGGATTCCACAAGATGAACTGATGGTGACTGTTTCACCCATAGAAGACGAATCACGCGTTACAGGTCAGGGCCCACAAGCCATTGTCACATCTGGAGGTCGTTCTCTTGCAGATGCGGAGCTTGAGTTTCTCCATCGAGAACTTTTAAGAAGAGAACTTGATGTTGCACGAACGATGTTACCGCGTTCAGAAGATGAAGTTCGAGTTCGGACAACACGGACGAGGGTTAAAAAATGGCAGGAGCTGAAAGAACTGGTAGGCGAATTTGATGGAAACGTTCTGGAATTCCATCGCTGGGAGAAGCAAATGCAAAAATTATTCGATGCATACGAACTGGATGAGCACAGTTCAAAAGCCTTCGTTTGTAGCCGTCTAACCGGGCGAGCGCTAAGGTGGTACCACTCCCGAGACGACTGCGTCGAATTGTCTAGAGAAGATCTTATGTGCCAGCTGAAAAAAATGTATGGACAACGTATCGACCCGTTGATTTTGCGACGGGAGCTGGAAACGAGGAGGTGGAACACAAATGAAACGTTCGCTGATTATCTTCACGAGAAAATCGCGTTGGCAAGTCGTATCCCGGTTCCAGAAAACGAAGAAGGCAACGCATAAATCAATAAAATTATATATAACAGTATAAATCAATAACAGGTAAACATACGAGTAATACAAACGGTGATATAAATAAACATCCTGACAAATTAATCGTCCCCGATTAAATGTATATAAACATTCATACGATAGACAAAATATTAAACCTCAAAAACTTAACTAAACATAACATTATAAAATTATCCTAGCGTCCAAGCTCTCATGTTCGATGCTTCCTAAGTCCCAAAATATGGTATTTGTGTAAGTTGAAATCCTTCTACGTCTTTAATAACGTAGCGATCATTCTTCAACACGCGATCTACTTCGTACGGTCCTTTAAAACGTGGTATTAATTTCGGTGATACACCCGACGAATTATCAAAATTTCTTATCATAACTTCATCACCTATTTTATATTTCCTCGTGGTTTTATGTCTAGTATCAAAAATTCGCTTGTTGATTTCTTGATTTTTCATAATTTGATTTTCTGCATTTTTCCGACATTTCTCTAGATCGCGATTTACAAAAATTTTTCCTTCTAATTCTAGCGCATCTTTTAAATAATCAATTACTTTGCCACGTTGACATACACCATATAACAATACACTCGGGCATTCGTTCGTCGCTTTAGAATTAGAATTGTTACATGCGAACTCTACATCCTCCAGAACATGACTCCAGTTAACATTTTGCTCATCTGCTAATTTCGCAATCATAGGTAAAATAGTACGATTCATTCTTTCAACTTGACCATTTGCCTGAGGTGACTGTTACGTCCCGTGGGGGTTTGACCGAAAAATAATAATATTCGCCTAATATCGCCACGGGATTTAAACGTAATAAATTGTTGACCGATTTTTCGTCCACGCGGCAATACCGTCCGCGTCTGACTAGGGCTCGCGTGACTAACGTGGTTCGACGGAGAAGTGTAGAACCCTACCTTTCCGCTGTCTCGTGCGTTGTCTGGACCACAGCGTCTTCCTTTAGGCTGTGCAGGGGATGTCGTGACGTAGTACGTTCTGCCGGTATTCGCTGGAGTGCTGCGGCTCGGCTCTGGGTCGCTTGTTGACTCGGCTCGATCTGGGCGAAGGCAGCTACTGCTGGGGTGCTGGAGAGTCGGAAGATGCTGCTTCGCTGGCTCGTTCCGACGATGCGCGGAGTACGCGTACGGTTCCGCGGAATACCGTGATTTTAGAGATGACTGGGAGTGCGCGGACTCCTAAATACGGATTGAAATCGGGGTCCTGACGAGAGTGCTCTCGAGCGAGCTTCCTAAGTTGGTATTTCCTACCGGCGCGACGCGGCATTCACGCTGTAGCTAATGCAATGATTCAAGTACACGAAAAGGAATTCTTGTCGTCTACCGGGCAACCTGGTGGGCTCTGCGTATTCGACAAGAAAGCACTGAATTTGATAATCGGATTCTACAGCGAGAATGCGCGTATTCTGAGATAATGAAGGTAAGTAATATGTAAACTGGATTAACTAATATACTATTTAATTTTAGGCAAGGATAAAAATACACTATGATGTTAACACTTAAGAATTAGAATTAGAACTAGAATTAATCGTAAACGCAAGAAATAACAAGGCTTGAAATGGAAACGCGGAGAACCAGGAGGAGAGGCCTCACTGGTGTGGTTCGTTCGGAAGTCGTAACGGAAGAGCAGAAGAAGTCGTCTCTTCGGAGTCGCGAACGAGAGTCGTTCCTCCTGCTTCTTGCATGGACCTCGTTAGGTCGGTGGTGTCATATTCGGTGTGCTTATCGTATCTATTGTTTGGGTTAGTGTTTGCGTTTGCGGAGGATGTTTGGTGTAAGTGGAGTCGGATCGGGATAAGGAGATATGGAGACGGGATTATCGGGAATTGTTTTGGTGAGGATGTGATAAGGATTTTGATTTGCGGACACGTGGGATTAACAGCGTGGGAATGGGAAGGAGTTAGAGGCGTGAGAATGGCATGTGATTGGGATATTAGTATGTTATAGCTATCGCTTACTCTACTTCTCGCTTACTCTACTTATGTCTTACGACTATCGCTTATTCTACTTCTCGCTTACTCTGCTTACGTCTTACGACTATCGCTTATTCTACTTAGCAATACGTCGAGGGACGTAACATGACGCCGTTGAAATTTTAATATGTTGTACATTGTACGATTTCATAAATTCTTCGAATTCTCGAGACGTGAAACAGCTACCGTGATCTGAAATAATTCGTAACGGTCGACTATAATGAGTAAAGTATGATTTCAAACATTTAATTACTTCTGAACTCTTTGTACTTCTCGTCAAATATAGTTTTACATACTTTGTAAAAGCATCGATCACAACAAAAATGTATTTTGCTCTATTATTAAATTTATGTGAACTCGGAGCTAAGTGATCGATATGTAATGTATCAAATGGTACATTACCTTTTGGTATATTATGTAGTGAACCTTCCTGTTTCCCTGTAACTGGTGTGTACGCAATACATTTCAAACAGCTTTTTATATGTTGATTAACTTTCATTTTCATCTTTGGAAACCAATAATTGTTCAAAATATTTCCCATAGTTTTTTTCAATACCTAAATGACCCATTTCATTGTGATTGTTTGCGCGTGGCGTACGTGAGGGTGGATAGCTGGACTATCCCGACAAGGATATGCAGTGGGAGTGAATCAAAGAATGCAGGATCACTTGTGGTCACACAAAACTGTTTATTATGACGAAGTCGCGATGTTCCTTTCGGAATCGATAATCTTGCGCTTGGCACAAGAGCGGGAGTCGCCGAATCCGAAAATAATAACGAACGGTAACAGGACGCGATAAGCGCGGATTAACTGTCTCACGGTTGCTTTACTTTAACAGCGGACTTGTCGAGTTGACGGTTGCGTGTATATTGTTTGGCGTACTGACTGAGAGTGTCGCGGATGTTATAACCGGATCGATTCGGATCGTAACATTTGAGGGCAGCGCTAACGATCGATGCGCGTGATCGATGCGTGGATTTAGCCGCGTTTGATTTCGGTCGTTCGATAACCGGCATTTGGAGTCCTGAACAGTGATACTTATGTATCACGCTCTTTTCTAACGCGGCTGGAACGTAAAAAAGAATTCGTTCCTGATATTTTCGATATATTAACCCGTCTCTCATTTCAAAAAATTTATCTTCGGACAATTCTAACTTCTTCCGTATCGCTATAATTGTAACATCACCGTTTTGACATATTGCAAGGTTTCTGTCGAAAGAATTATCTTCTACAACTGCGATTTGTCAACTAAGTGCATCTACATGCAACATTCGAGAACCTGATCGGTGTTCCAGAGTGTAATCATAATTTTCTAATTCTAATACCCATCTTGCAATTCGAGGATTTGTTTCTTTTTTTTAACGTTAAACTTAATGCTTGGCAATCTGTGATAACTTTAAATTTTAAACCGAATAAATATGTTCGAAACCGACGGAGTGCATAAATTATTGACAATGTTTCTAACTCGAAGCTGTGATATTTTGACTCAGTTTGTGTTGTTCTTTTAGAAAAATAAAACACCGGATGTAACTTCCCATCAGATTTCTTTTGTAATAACATTGCACCGAATCCTGTTGCACTCGCGTCGCAATGTAACTCTGTATCGTTTTGCGGTGAGTATATACTTAATATGGGTGCCTCAATTAAACGACCTTTAAGTTCATGAAACGCTTTTTCTACCGTTTCATTGAACTTGAAGTCTACGTTTTTACGAGTCAGATCATACAATGGTTTCGCAATAATCGAAAAGTTCTTTACAAATTTTCTAAAGTACGAGCACATACCTAAGAAACTTTGTATATCTCGTAGATTACGTGGTATTGGAAAATTTTTAACAGCTTCTAAACCTTTTTCCGTTGGATAAATACCCTCGTCGGTTACTGTATAGCCTAAATAAACTAACTTTGTTTGGAGGAATTTGCATTTATCTAACCTGATGACCGAATTGTAAGAATGTTTATTTATATCACCGTTTGTATTACTCGTATGTTTACCTGTTATTGATTTATACTGTTATATATCATTTTATTGATTTATGCGTTGCGTTAGCATTTTGTTAAATTGATGTTACCATGAGTTTTAGTTAAATAAACAGTTTCCTCTGAGTGAGCAAAGGACATTGACGTGTCAAGCCTCCTTACATTGCGAAGGAAAATAGTCAGGGTCATTCCACACCAAATCGATCACTTTTTGCGGTGATCATCGACGATTTTGTTCTAAATGAAATATGTTGTAGTCCATGTAAAATTAGGGGGGGGGGTTTAAGTTATCATTTTGCGGTTTCGAATTTTTTTAGAAAATACAAGCCTTCGAAATTTACGATTTTTGCCCATTTTGGCGAAAATAGGCCTCACTTCCGTATTTTTATCTCAAGAACTGTTTGTCCGATTGAGCTATATTTTTTTGTTTTATTCAGAAAGGATTGGGTTGTTATAAAATCATTTTTTTCATCCTCGAGAATTAACTTCATAATATCGAAAAATATAAACAAATTTTTTTTTACGTTTTTTCCAAATTTGGCCAGTAATGTAAATTTTGAAAAAATATGGTTATATTCCCTGAAGTTTTCTCTTCGAAAGAAGCCCTTGAACAAAATGGCTTTTTATCTGCAATTGTCACAATGTGCTGGAAAAGGACGCAGTGTACCCGCGTTTCAGGTAGCGGCGAGTCGAGCGCACCGCTATTATGGTCAATTTTCTATACCGGTGATCTCAAAGCAATACCAGCAGATCGTTTACGACTAAATGACCCTATTTATACCTCTAGAACAATATTAGTAACCACTCTTGGCCAACCTTTTTAATTATAACTTCCTTTATAGATGTAGTTTCTATACGAATTGTATATATATGTATGTTTTACAAGAATGGTGTCGTTGTTCAATGGAAACCACAAGAAGGTGTTGGTTTTCTTCCATCAGGAAGGGATAAGGAAGGGATATGGAAGGGTTATGGTCAGAAGTATGCACTGATAGGATCATTGAAAACTATTTCATTACACTAAAAACAGAGCCATCTCAATGCAGGAGTCACCTGCATTTGCAAACAAAACATAAACAGATCGCACTCGCGTTTACACTTGTTTCACGGAATCTTCGAACGCGGAAAAGATGCATAATTTAACACCTTACGTGTTAAGATAGAAAGAAACGATAATTCCATTATAGTCAAACTTAGTCAAACACCATATTTAGAATCCTTGTTACGCAAGTATAACATGAAAGATTGTAGAGGCGCAGCAACCCTATTAGAACCCGGTTTAAAACTTTTAAAGAGTTCATTACCAGATCAGTTAAACGATAACGGAATAACAGTATATCGAGAGTTAATAGGATCGTTAATGTACATAGCCTTGCGAAGTAGACCAGATATACTGTTTACCGTGACAAAATTGTCACAGTTCAACTCATGTCTGACCAAATACACTGGACTCAGGCTAAGCATATTTTGCGTTATTTATATAAGACCGAAAAATACGTTACGCGTTACGATACAGACGAAAAACCCGAAATTAAAATTTTTTGCGACGCAGATTGGGCAGGCGATATGGACGACCGGAATTCGTTTAGCGTCTGCTGCAAAGGAAGCAATATGGTTAAGAACGTTTTTACGCGAACTGCGACAACAAATCAGCAATAGAGTTCTCAAGAAGTCGTATTGAAAATCGACGAATTAAACACATAGATATATGTCCAACGAAAATTTAGCGGACGTAATGACGAAGGGCCTAAACTGTGTGGCTCATAAAGCCTGTACCAAAGATTTAAAATTAGGAACAGCAGAAGTAGGGGATTGAAGCAGTTTGCTCTTCCCGCTATACAAGTGTGTGCGTGCGACCTATGTGTGTTGCGTGCGCAACCTAGTTCCTTCTTCTCGCGAGTCCTTCTTACGAGCATGTGCTCTCTCTCTCTCTCTCTCGCGCGCGCGCGTTCCGCGTGTTCAAGCGAACACTTCGTTATATATACAGATCTCAGTTTATTTATCATTATACTATAAGTTATAAGTTATGTGTGATACTACAATAAATGGATATGCACTCCATACCACGGACTCCTGATTTCTTTTTTTTTTATTCTTCAAAAAATATATTGGACTTTTAATCACAGAAACACTTTGGTATAGTCAGGATGGCAGATACAGCTGTGTTAGCAATAAAAAAAGAAGAAAAAGAAAGAAAGTGTAATAAAGAAGACAATGATAGCTATGTTGGTAATAAAAAAATTTTATTAAGTGATTTATATTGTCACGTCCGGTGGTCCACCCAATAGTAATAATTAACGATTTTAATGTATCATTTTTATAAGTATTATCAAACCACTGATTGTTAAATCCTCGAACGATGTATTGGGTTGCGAGCGATGGAATAAGAAGAAAGATGAGATACATTTCGCAGCTAACTTATAGGGTTACCAACTCATGTTATTTTTATTTTATTTCAAACAAAACTCCGCTGTAGGTTCGGAGAAGCTTTATCTATCAACTCGAGGCGCTGCGAAATCTATTTTGTTTTTATTAATATTAATATTGATTAATCTTCATATAAATTATAAAACCTAAGATTATTATTGTATGAGCCGCTTGTAAGATGAACTCTTCGGTGGAAAGTGTGAGGAATTGTTCCAAATGATCGATAATCAAATAAACTGCGATGGATCGGATCGTCGCAGGGGAAGCGTTAACGCAGACACAATTAATAAACACATAGAGTATGAAGAAGTGACCGATGAGCAATGTTTATTGTTGACAAGAGGATTGGCGAGCGCAAGATGATCCAGCCGGGGAGATGGCTTGAAATCGTATAACGCACATCCTGTCAAACTGCTGACAAAGAATTAATAGGAAAAGCGATTAGAGCGAACTGAAGACGACAATGGAACAAAGGATTGAACAATCTATAAATGGAGGCAGCCCTTCATCAATAGTCAGTCATCATCAAAATAGCCAATAGTTCAGTCATCAGTTTGGTCTCTCTGTCAGTCATCAGTCATTTGTAGTTCGGTCATCAGTTCAGTTAATTGCTGTCAAGTGTGTGTAAGTGTGTGTTTGAAGAATTTGTGAAGTTCGAAATTGGATTACGGTGAGATTTCAAGACAACACCGCACCACCGCCATCCAACGCCGGGACAAGGATTCTGAAGCAGCTCCTAACCAGCCCTAGGAGAATCCATCTTTCACCACCATCTACTAAACTAGGAATAGCGAAACATCTCAACGGTAAAATTAAGACTTTATTTGTTACTTTTCATAACAATAGTATATCCGAAATCTGAGCAAAGTGGCGTTCGTTCGTTCGACAACGCTCGCCGCTCTAGGTCGCGCTCTGATTGGTCCGTGTTTTTCGTTAATATCTCCAAAACAAAGACGCGGACGACATTTTTGTTAAGGAAAATGTCGCTTCAAATGACCCAACGAACCTCCCATTTCAGTTTAACGCAGTAGTTTTGGGACACCCTGTATAATTGCACGCCTACATCGCCTTTACGCCGCGCCACGCCGCGCCGTATTCCGTCGAAAGATATTTTGCTTTCTGGTTCGGTAAAAACGTCGACGTTTCAAACTTCAAAGGGAGGTTTCTCAAGATAAAAGTCTGCTCTATCGCGTGGTATAGTTCGATTTTCCGCTGGACCCTTATTTTTTGAGATAAATTCGAAAATATCGTCAAAAATTGGTGCAAAAGTAGTGTCTCTCCGTCTTTAATGATCGTTTAAACATGTTTAAACAATCATAATGTTTTAATATTGGATATCACTGTATTCGGGAAAGTCTAAAGAATCTTTTACTGTAAAGATCGATTCAATATCTTTTATAATGACATTACAATATTTGTTCAAAGTTGAAATATATGTCTTTTTTTCAAACTCAAACTCAAAAACTGTGCGTCTAGGAGAAAAATTAAGGACAGATTCGGAATCAGCGCAAAAAACTCTATAAGAATTGCATAGTGAGAATCGCAATCCCCCCAAAAAATTTAAATTTGTTGGACAGTGTAATTGAGTGAAAAAAGATTAACACCGCAAGATACGTTTTCTATCACTGCAACGTACAATGACTCCGATTAATATTCGGACGATGTTAAAAAACGATAACTTTTTTGATATTCGACCATACAACTTGAATTTTTTTAAGAAGTTAGAGCAATTAGTTTGCTACATGATATAACAAGAAATTTTTTAAAAAATTGCAATTGGTCGGAAGTGTAGAGAAAATTCTAAAAGGTGCATTTTACAACTTTTTCATGTAGATCAATATGGAAAATTTTAAAAACACGTTTTGTAGATCTGTGACAATTATATGCATTGTGAAAGTTTCATCGAAATTGGTTGATGCAGGAAAAAACGACAGGCATTGAAAGATGTAAGAATCCTTAAATTTGTTGCAGTTAGAGGCTGAAAATCGTGAAAAACTGCATATTTTACCATCTTTAAACGTTTGTAGCTCATTGCAACGTTAACCGATTTTTATGAAATTTTCAGAATATGTGTTAATTGATACAGATCTACGAAACGTGTTTTCTAAATTTTCAGTATAAGCTCACATAATAAGTTGCAAAATACAACTTTTAGTATTTCCTCTGCAATTTCAACCAATTGCAGTTCTTTCAAAAATATTTTTCACGCTACGTAACAAATCAATTAACTTCTCAAAAAAAAAATCGAAGTTGTATGGTTTGGGTTAGGTATTGAAAAGTATTGAAAAAGTTATCATCTTTTTAAGAGTGTCCGAATATTAGTGGGAATCATTGTATTTCGTATTTGAATAAAAGCCGTAAGACTACTCGGGAAAGTGTGCGATTTCGCGAGAAATGACTCACAATAGAAATAAGAGGAAATAATAAAATACAAGAGGTGAACAAGAGAATCAGTGAAAGCATAACAAATTGAAGGCAAGTGTCACCTCTCTAGATTTAGTAGCGTAATCAGAGCATCACGGATAAACCATCACTGAATGATCGATCAGTTCGAATTGAAACACTGTCGATGACTTCAGTTCTTCTTAAATACGCATCGCTTTTAATCACATTTGATAATTTCCAATCGCTTTGATCATCATTATTAAAACTGTTACAGAAAGTACATGCAACATGTTGAAATGTTTTATGGTAATACTTGTCATCATTCTTTTTACTGTTATCAGTGCTGGAAGAGGAATACGAAATCATCTTGCAGGTAATATACCGACAAAGCATTCTTTTGTATTAGCTTATTTGTTTTACACGTTTCGATAGCATCACCTGACATCGCGCAGCTTCCGTATATAAACATTCGTGTTACTAAAAATAGCAGAGATCATTTAGAAGAGACCGCGCGATAAAGCGAGAGTGTGGTGGCACACGTACACATTGCTAGATTCGCAAACACGTATACGCAAATGCAAGGGTCAAAATCTAAAGAAACTGACGCTTCAATATCGCAATGAGGAGTTCAAAAGTGGTCAATTGTCTTTCCTAAAAGTCAAATCTGCGTTCGTTTGGTCTCGAAAATGACGATTTTTACGTTATCGTGGAGTTACTTGTAATATTCGGCAGCATACTGCCTGTCACGAGGCATCCGAAGCAAGCGTGACGTCACAAGATGGCAGCCGCTGACAGATTTTTTTAAAATATCGAGAGACTTAGCATGCATATCGAAAAAATGATAACACTCCCACATAGCGAGGACATGTACAAAGATGTGATCGTTTTATTTGTACTTTCTTTTCACTTGCACAGAACGTGAACGAAGAAATCGCTAGTCCTTGAAATGCCATATACGATTTTAATGGTCGTTCTAGGTAGCGTTGTGCATACAATTAACAGTCACTCTGTAATATTTCCTGCATTTTCCTGGTACCATAAACATATGAAAACAATTTTGATACATTTCCATTTTCATCACTTACTTAAGTACTATTGTTCAGCGAAGGATACTTCAGCACAAATAATAATGAGAGTAAACTAACTATCTTGCAGAAGAGCACAGTAATAGAAAATTATAACGGACTAAAAAGTATAAAATAATTTAAATAAAAATATGTTTAAAAAACGGACTAAAAGGATATAAAATATTTTTTCCTAGCCCCGTACAGGTTCCTAACCCCATGCAGATAGTCCTGAAAATTTGTGATTGTGAATTTTTAATAGGTATAAAAATACTTGTTAGATTTAAAACGAAAAATGTGGGGCGGAAGATATCTATGTATTGCATGCGCACCACGTTTTTCGTTTTAAATCTTACAAGTATTTTCATAGCTATTAAAAATTCACAATTACAAATTTTCAGGACTATCTATATGGGGTTAGGAATCTGTATGGAAAAAATATTTTATACTTTTTAGTCCGTTTTTTAAACATATTTTTATTTAAATTATTTTATACTTTTTAGTCCGTTTTAAAAACGTGGTATTTTTTTCAATTATTTTTTTTTGATGAGATTATAAGTTATAATTTATAACAGAGACATATAGTAAATTTCCGACGATATTGCGACGGCGTCATATCGAAACGCCGTGGTAAAATGTGAAAGATAAAGGTTCGACAGCGAATCTCGGTGTAACTGTACTTTCGCTTGGTAAACAAACATTATTATAGTATAATACAGGCCACGTACTCTGCAAATGTGGAAGATTTAGTCATAATATTCTGTATCTTAGATTTCCATCACGTTCCCAAATAAACGAATAATAAACCCGGTTGTAGATTTTCTATCGACCACATCACCAGCCCAGTCTGCATCTACAAAGCTATCAATTATTTCTGCATTGGGTTTATTACTATATTTTAATTTCAAATTCTTTGTTTGATATAAATATTTCAGTACCCTTAATGCATATTTGCAGTGAGTTTCATCATAAGTCATCTGAAATCTACTCAGATAGTTAATACTAAATGAGATATCTGGTCGAGTCCCCGAGCTAATATATAATAGTGCCTTTATCAAATTTCGGTATGCAATATCGGAATTTATTACATTCGCTGGTATTAATTTCAATTTAGCTTCCATGGGTGTATTGTAAAGCTTAGAATATTTTATTCTATATTTCCCAGCCAGTGATTCTATATAACTTTGCTGACTCAAACTTAATATACTATTATTTTCGATAGTCTCACGATGAACTTCTATTCCAATATAATTACTAATTGCACCTAGATCCTTCATTCTGAATCTCTCGGATAGTTTTGTTTGAACATTATTTATCATTTGTCTGTTTCTACTACACACTAACAAATCATCTACATAGAGCAAGATGAATATTGCTTCCTTCCGTTTAAATTTAAAATACAGACAATAATCACACTTACTCTTACAAAAACCTAAGTCTGTTGTAAAATTATCAAAACACTCATACCATAAGCGCGGACTTTCCTTTAGACCGTACAGTGCTTTATATAATCTAAGTACCTTACCATCACCCATTCTAAACCGTGCTGGTTGTCTGACATATACTTCTGACATCACTCTTCCATTCAAAAACGCTGTCTCCACGTCCATTTGGTCTATTTCTAAATTTTCTTTACAACAATAAGCTAGTAATACCTTGAGAGTCTGCATCTTTACCACCGGGGAATAAGTATCGTTCACTTCTTCTCTCTGTTGAAATCCCCTAACCATTAACCGTGCTTTGTAGACGTTATTCGGTTTCTTCGTATATATCCATTTAACATCCAGGATGTCCTTATTCGGTGTCTCCACTAGTTTCCAAGTTCCATTATCCTTTATGCTTTCCATTTCTTTCTTCATTGCTGCTTTCCAATTATCTGCTTCGTTGCATGACATCGCCTCCTCAAATGTACTCGGTACATTTGCATTACAATAATTTGCATAAACATACTCTTCGTTGTATCTAGTTGGCAGTTTGCGTGTTCTTGTGGATCTTCTCACTTCAGGTTCTTCCCTCTCACTTTCTACTTGATCATCTTCCTTTTTTATTTCAGGGTTTTCATCCTCTTTGATTTCAGTGTCTTTTAATCTATTGGTGTCACTTTTTTCCTCCTCATCTTCATTCTCATTGAAACAGATATATTTTACGTCCTCCTCTATGATGTCAACGTGTCGAGCTACCACCACTCGATTATTTATTAAGACTCTATATCCCACATCTGTATAACCCAGTAAAACACCTCTTTCTGCCTTTTTATCCCATTTGGATATTCTTTTTTCCTCTGGTATCCGCACATATACTATACTTCCATATATCAGATTTTTTACATCGGGTCTCTTCCTGAAAAATAATTCATATGGTGTTTTTCTCTCTTCAGTATTTGCTAACGACCTGTTCTTCAGATATGCCGCTGTTTTTATGCATTCTGGCCAAAAACTTCTGTTAACCTTCGCTTCTGCCATTAGACACCTGGCCATATCCATTATTGTTCGATTGAACCTTTCAGCTACTCCATTCAATTCATGCACATATGGGGGACATGCATTTATCTGAATTCCCTTACTTCTTGTGAACTGATAAATTCTAGAGTTTAGATATTCTTTTCCATTGTCACATCTAATTTTTTTTAACTTTCTTCCCCGTTATATTTTCTACTTCATTTATATAATCACAGAGGTCAACGACCATTGCCTCGCTGAAAATACCGGTTCTCGTTCGATCACCGAAGTTAAACGGCGTAGGACGGGGTCCGCACCTAGGATGGGTGACCGCTCGGTAAAAAGCCGGGAAGTGACCCTCTGGGTGCGTTTCACGTGTTGTTGGCAAAATAGGTGGTTCGGAACCCACCTTAATAAAAAGTAGGTCCCGCTGAAATTGGAAATTAGGCGATAGTTGAGGATTGGTAAAAGGGAGAGGTGGTGGAATGGATTTGAAACCCTGAGGGGACCAAATATCATTACATACATACATATTATATAATCACAGAGACAATCATAAACTTCTTCTTTAGACCTAATACAGTATACTTTAGACAATCTGCTATAGTCATCGATAACAGACATAAAATATTTCTCACTCTTATGTCATCTTATCTCATTACTCTGTTTATCTCATCTTATTTTCAATGCAGAGAGCACATTTGTAGTACTCTCTTTCTATTTCTTTGGGTATACCATCCAACAATTCTTCTTTGCACAGGGTGTCCAAATAATGAAAATTAATGTGTCCCAGAATGCGATGCCATTTTTCTTTTAAACTGATTTTGCGTTCCACATCGTTAGTAGTTACATTTGCACATATTTCACTATCCTCAGTATTAATATAACTTCTCATTTTTAGTAAATTGCCTTCCTTCTTAGCTATAGCAATCACTTCATTGTATGTATGTAATGATATTTGGTCCCCTTAGGGTTTCAAATCCATTCCACCACCTCTCCCTTTACCAATCCTCAACTATCGCCTAATTTCAAGCGGGACCTACTTTTTATTAAGGTGGGTTCCGAACCACCTATTTTGCCAACAACACGTGAAACGCACCCAGAGGGCCACTTCCCGGCTTTTTACCGAGCGGTCACCCATCCTAGTGCGTCCCCCCGCCCTACGCCGTTTAACTTCGGTGATCGAACGAAAACCGGTATTTTCAGCGAGGCAATGGTCGTTGACACAATCACTTCATTGTACTTGTTGTATATTCGCGTACAATTTCCTACCGATACAATTTTATTATTGTCTGTTATCTTGGAGTAACTAATTAAATTCACTTCCATGTCTTCAACATAAGAAACATTTTTCAACATCACTTCTGATTTCCCTTGAATGTTTTGAAATAATGTTCTAATATCACCAACTTTTGTCGCTAACAACTTGCGACCATCTCCTACTTTGACACATACTGGTTTCTTTAATGTTACGCTCTTGTGAAATATTTTGTCACTATTAACAATATGGTTAGTACAACCGCTGTCCAATAACCACACTATTTCACCTTCGTTTAGTTGCGTATTACTGTCCATTTTTGATTCTGATATCATTGCACTGAAACAATTTCCTTCTTTGGTTTCCCTATCAGGCCCATTTCTGTTCCATCGTGTCCCTTGATGATAATTAGCTCTATTTCCATACTGACGTCCTCTACTAGTTTGAAATCTACCTCTACCACGAGAATACTGTCCACCTCTTTGATATTCGCTATTCATGTTTCCTAGTCGACATTGACTTTTTACATGTCCAATTCTACCACAGTTATAACATTTTGTAACATTTTTTCTTTCTGTTGACGCTGACCCTATAGCAGCAAATGCATGTGTTTTTGAAGGTACTTCTTCACTCGTTTCCCCTTCAATATTTCCTTCCATTGCCTTCATCTTTATTTTTCCTTTTAAATACTCCACCGTTTTTTCATTTTCAGGTAGTACATCAACCAAATCTCCTATATAACTATATGATCTCGGTAGGGCTTTGATCATATAATTTAATTTCTCTTGTTTTGACACCTTTGCACCAGATGCCTTCAGATCGTTCACTGCTTTTTCAAATGCATCGAAGAAGGTTGTAACATCCTTATAATTCTGAAGCTTTATATTCTCCAGGCTACTTCTACATATAATTTGCAGTGCTGTTGATTCTTTTAGGTACATTTTATCAAACTTTTTAATAATTTCATAGGCTGTATCCAACTCACTGATATATTCCAGTTGTCTATTTGTTATTGCACTATAGATATAGTTAACTGCCTTTACGTCCATTTCTTGCCATTCCTCTTGCCCATCCTGTCGTGTTCTTTCTCGCTCTATAACACATCTGCATTTCTTAAATTCCAAGAACTTCAGGATTCGTCTCTTCCAATTGCAATATTCAGATCCATTAAATATGGGTATTTTAATATCTTCACTCTTCATCATTTTTGCTTTGTTCTCTTTCCACATGCTTGAATTTTCTTTTTTTTAGTTCTTTTCTCTTTACCTATTCTCAGATTACTGAACATACAAACCACGCTGTGCTACCATGTGGGAAAAATAAATATCAAATGCTTTCCTATTAACACAAACAGTCTTTATTAAATATTTAATATTCTTTGGTCTCACATTCACGCCATGTAACACACCGCCATATTTCATTCTAGACTCTTCGAGCTCGATTGCATAGACAATACTTTTATCACTCACCAGAGTCCGCCACCTTCAGACCACTAAATACAAATGTATTGAACACATTCTCCAACACCAAAACTATTGTTCTTCCGGGAAATGGGGGGTTCCTGGGGTGATTTGAAGCAACATTTTCCTTTGCCAAAAAGGCCGCCGGGGCTTCGTTTAGGAGTTATTAACGAAAAACACTGACCAACCAGAGCGCGACCTAGACGCGTGTTGGCAAAAATAGTACGGCACGCCAGGCGGATCCCCTCGCTGGAGCGTTAGCGGGTCACCGCGAAGAAGAAGTGAACAAGCGAAAGAGTAGGCAATTTAGAATTACGTATTATAAACACTCACTTATTTAGCCGTTAATCCACTTACTGATTGGAAGTGTGGGTCACTGGACCACGCGGTGACGAACTGCACTGCTGGTCTCAGGTATGCGGCAGTGCCGAAAGCCAAGGGTTGTACCGGTCAGGTCAACGAACCGCACAGCTGGTGGTTAATAGCAGGTATCCGACAATTTACGGCCCAAGGGATGCAGGGTGAAGTCAATGATCCGGACCTTCACTTTCACTGTTCTTACGATAAATAAATCGTATGATTCTTTGATACAGATGCCATGAAATTTTTCTACAGTCGCGATCACTGTTCACACTTGTCACCACATAGCTATGCACTAATAACAACTCCAATGTCACTTGTATCACAACACAAATCACAATAATGAGGTAATGAAATCAGTAGACGGCGGTTTTCATGCATTTGTAGCAAAATGAGTAGGTGCAGTTTAAAACAGTAGAGAGATTAAACTAATTAAAAACTCCAATGTATTATTTTCAACTTGTTCACATGATTAAAGTAAAAATCAAATATCTGTTTGGCACCTGTTCCTTGTAATAGCAGCATCTAACTTTTATTTTGCATAAAAACCCGGAGTCTAGTGATTATCACTATTATAAACAAACATACTAGCAACCGTGAGTTTTGTACTCATAACTCTTTGGAGATGTTCTCTCTCCCACGGCTCGAACGACACTGATTTTACGAACGCGGACGCGGGGTTTTCGCGGTGTACGCGGGACGGCGCGGACGATTCGCGGGTGAACCGTGTGCGAGACGACTTTCGCAGGTGTGCTGCGTACGGGAATACGCGATGTGCTTTTGTCGCGGTCGCGGAGATTGTTGTCGCGGTGGTTTAGACGGTCGCGGAAATTATCGTCTCGATCGCGAGGATGTCGGACTCGTCGCGGTCGCGTTCAGGTACGCGGAGAGTTCGCGACGCGGGTGACATGCCGGACTTGGTGCGCGGCGGATTCACGGTCGATTGTTAATCAGGGCCGAAGCCGTGATTTCCCTGTCACGGGTCGGGATTTTCGGTCCCCGTGGAATCGATTCGCCATCGACTACGGGGCCTCCCATGACGGTTCTATGGCGTCGCGGAGAGCTCGCCGCACTCCACGGCGTTCGTACCGGATCGCCCCGGCTGTCTCAGTCGCCCTGAGATTGTGTGCTCACTGGACTTGTAGGAAGGTAGTACACTAACCTGCGGAGACCAAACGTGAAGCGTTTCGGGCAAGCGGGGCTATACTTACAAGAGATGGCTCGTTCCTGATGAAAGGCTGGAGACAAGAGAGAGTTCGGTCTCGGCCGCGGCGCCTTATATAGCCCGTGGTTGGTGGCGCGGGGTGGTATTACGTGGAAGTTCCGGCGTCGGGGTGCATACGTTTTGCCGTATTTTAGCATCAGGTTCACGCCAAATGTATTCGGTGGTACGGGGGTCGGTGCGGCGCGATCGGTTCGGTTCGCGAGTTTGGTGGTCCAGTAGGTTGGTGCGGTACGGTCGGCTCGGTACGCGAGTTCGGGGGTACGGTCGGTGGTGGGGAACGGTCAGTTCGGTACGCGAGTTCGGAGGTACGGTCGGTGGTGGGGAACGGTCGGTTCGGTACGCGTTCTTTGTCGTTGTTCGCGCCCGAGCTGTTAGTAACAGACCCGGCGATGTATAGGTCTGTTACAAGTAAACGTGTTCGTTTCGAAAAAAATTTTCGAAAAAAGTAATTGATAGAAACTACATGCAAAAATAAAAAAGGCACTTTTTAAAACTTTTCTATTTGGTTTCACAATGAAAATTTAATACGAATTTAGTATACGAAAAATTTAGTACGAATACTTTCGTGAGCCTGTGTACGTATTTGTTGGATCTAACAAGGGGAGACCGCGACCTTCGGGTCACCGATTGTACTGAAACTTTGCACACTTATAGATCTCATTCTCCTGTTCGCGAATATATACTATTCTAGGGGCAGATACTCAATAGTTTTCGAGATATTGACGATTAAAGTTTCATAGCTCCTGTATAAAACAGCATTTTGTCTGTCTTACTACAAGAGCGTGTTTGGTGCGACGGTAGCGTGCCAAGTTTTCAGGCGGATGACAAATGTTCTAATCCTGCCGACGAACGTATTTTTTTAAAAATTTCATTATGTTTTTCATTGTATGTATACAAGTATTTTTATAGCTATTAAAAATTCACAATCACAAATTTGCAGGACTATCTGTATGGGATTAGGAATCTGTATGGGGTAAGGAACCTGTACGGGGTAGGAAAAAATATTTTATACTTTTTAGTCCGTGTTTTAAACATATTTTTTAAACTGTTACGTCCGAGTGTCTGACCCGCGCGACTTTTACTCCCGCGGCCCTTTCCACTGATCGGACGATCAAATACGAACAACCTTTTGTCTACGCGGCACGTACGTCGGACGTCTGACGGGGTACCACGACCTATAGCGTGAACGCGTATGTATTCTTGCACTCACCGGTGACGTTCGATTCGCTTGAGACGTCGTACGGTACACCTTATGTAGCCTAACCGTCGAGGGTCCTTGCTGGGGAGCGCTAGGCAGCGATCGGTGGCGTATAAGGTGGGTGACCAGCGGATGCAGGTCGGCTTCCTCCAAGGAGTCGTCTGTGGTCGCACCTCGGCTACAGGGACAGGTGAGGGTTGCTGCGTCGCAGGTAGACCGATGACCGTCACTCGTCCGAAGAACGGGATGGATTGGATGACCCTGGGCAGGTGGTGGATTCCCAGCAACGGATGTCTGCCGTTCTCGCTCACGAATTCACGTACGAGTTTGCGGAGCTGATATTTTCGACCGGCGCGTCGTGGCATGTGATAATAAGATTTCACTAGTCGATGGAGTATGAATGTAGGCCTCTGCGTTTCCCGTTAGAACCAGAGGAATGCACCGAGCGACTGGGTAGGCTCAGCGTGCAGGGTGGAAACGCAGATGCAAAGCGAAAGAAATATATATCAGGGATTATCACAAGCGCACGATTGGAGGGACGGAACCAAAAGTGAGACACACTTATTATATGAATTACTGGGTGTTATATTTTACGTACGAGAAATACAAAAGACTTAGCCTAGAATCGAAACGCGTGAGATGACAAGACCGCTCGGGGCGGATGAACACGAGAGAGGAGTGAAGTAGTCACTCCGGAATCAAGAACGAGACTGACTTGTTTTGATTTCGCTCGGACCTCGTTAGGTCGGTGGTACGACATTTCGGTGTCGGGTTAATGATTTGATGGGATGCTTATCGTATCTATTGTTTTGAGTTAGTTTCGCAACGGATGTTTTAAGGTGTAAACGGAATCTGATTGGGATAAGGAGATATGGGGACGGGATTACCAGGAATTGTTTTGTTGAGGATATGATAAGGATTTGATTAGTGAGCACGTGGAATTAGCAGCGTGGTAATGGGAAGGGATTAGCAGCGTGGGAATAGGAATCGGGTGTGGTGATCGGGATGGTTACGCGTGTTTATATCCAGAGGGTATAGTTAGGAGATGTTAATATTACATTATTTGACTTATGCTAACATGTTCGCGTGTACGTTAGCAACACGTCGGCTGACGTGACAAAACATATTTTTATTTGAATTATTTTGTACTTTTTAGTCCGTTATAGAAACGTGGTATTGTTTAAAACATTATTTTTTTATTTTAATTATTTTATACCTTTTAGTCCGTTTTAAAAACGTGGTATTTTTTTTCAATTATTTTTTTTATGAGATTATAACAGACATGTAGTAAATTTCAGACGGTATTGCGACCGCGTCATATCGAAACGCCGTGGTAAAATGTGAAAGATAAAGGATCGACGAAGAACCTCGGCGTAACTGTTCTTTCGCTTTGTAAACAAACATTACTATAGTATAATATAATACGTAGTAACTTCGTAAACACCGCACGGAGCTCGAACGCACACTGAGCACCTTCGGTGCGAAACGGATCAGTGGAGTGGGGATGTGTCAGAGTGGGAACACGTAGTATAATGGGAACGCTGAACGCGATGACGTACTACCGAGCGTCACGCGATGGGGTATAACGGTTAGATTTATTAATAATTTATATATCCTACACTCATAGGCTTTTTTAAAAAAAAATTTTTAAATATTGCATTGTCATCCAGTTTTGAGCTATGTTCAAAATTTCAAGTCTCTAGTTCATTGGGTAGTTAGTTTAAAATCAATTGCAAAATTTGAACCTAACAGATAGACGGACCAACAGACGGACAAGAAACGAAGCTAATAAAAACGTGGTAATAAAATAGATTGGATGACTGGTCTACTCTTATACCTCGTCTGTGCTAGAGCCCCCCGAACATGAGACAGAAAAATACATTGGCTGATTGGTCTACTCTTATACCTCGTCTGTGGTATTAGATATTTTAATTACTGTTCGATGACACAGACGATCAGTACAGACATTGCATCTTATGGACTTCTCTGTCCACGCTTCGGGGGGCTCTAAGAGCCCCCGTACCATTTCGGTGTCGCGCTCACTGTTACCGATAATTCGCGAATTTAGGTGTATTAGTAAGAACTGAATATTCCGTATACTTCATTTTTACTACGGATGTTCAATATGATTTGGAAGTCATACATGAATATGGCGCGTATATTTGAACAGAGAAAATAGTATTTACGAAGAATGAATAATAAAAATACAAACTATAGTAAAATTAATTTTGTTATATTGCTCGTATTATTAAAGAAAGTATATTACAATAATTTTACATATTTTAAACTAATGCTCTACTTTCTTTACAATTATTTAATGCGTACACACATATTTATTATTCTTGTCTTTTAAAATAACGACTTGCAAGTTTAATAAAACAGGCATTTTTATGCCTATACAAATAAGAATTCACTATATTTTGACAATTTAAGTTGCAGTTAATTGTGTTTATTAGATTAATTAAAAAAATTATAAAGTTTTTTGAATAAGTCAGCAAATATTCAGATGATCGTTTGATAATCGTGTTTATGATTGAAAATTCTACATTTTAAATTAAGAAGCAATATGTCTCTGAATTTTGACAGCTCCGATAAGCAGGAAAGGAATCGCTCAAACGCTTTCGATGCGAGCATCGACGGTTTTTGTGTGAATATAATGCGGCAACATTGCACTTTTAAAGCTGACAACGTTGCAAAATTAACATTCTCGGACACACACCGTTTGTATTGCAAAGCCATGTAGTTCACTAGCTGACCGCTCCATTTCGATAGAGTCCGCTATTGTGCAGGAGCATTTTCTACAGAATCGATAATTCAGAACCGTGGACAGAAAAATGCATTGCTTGCAATGTCTGTACTGATCCTAAGTCTGTGTCGATGACAGCTTGTCCCAGAACAAAGTGTACATTTTCAAGATAGCCGGTCTACATTATCGACATCACCGTGTGGGGAATTTCTTTAAATTAAACTTTTCAATTATATAACTTTCTCTTCACCACTTATAAATTCTTAATTTAATTTTTTATTTGAATTTGAATTATTTATCTATTTTATAAATAAATTAACTTCAAATGCAATTCAACAAATCTTATGTTAACTCATTGAAGGTTTAATAAAGACTGTTATTTACAAAAGAAAATCGTTGATATGAACAATTAATAAATGAATTAATATTTACAATGATCAATATGATGATGTCGGTAAAATAGAAAATGTACAATATTGATAAATAAGAAATCTTCATTATCGACAATCGCCACAACCGTATAGGGGTAACCGTATGTTTCCGCGTATTGCATTTCCGTCGCCCGGCAACGGCCGCATGCGAGCGGTATAGCGAGTCGCCCCTCTAAACAAAACGATTATAGTCGTATATCGTTATAGGATTTAAACTTATAGAATTATATTTTAAAAAGTTCAAAATTTGTGGTCCCCTAAACCGAACAGCAACCACAAAAACTCTGTGTAAAGTTTGAGCTCTATCGGTACTGATACGCAAGTGACCCTGGAATGTCACATTCTGCTACCTGCTATCAGTCCTGCAACCGCTCACGTTAATATGCCTTTGTCAGCTGTGAAAGATTCTACGATTCCTCCGATTCGCCACCCCACTTCTGGCAACAGCGCTAATATAAAACACCACCGCGCGACCGTCAAATTCAGATTGATTTTTGTTTCGTGTCTGTGGCATCAAAATTGTAACATAAACACACGTGTCTGCGTCAAATGCCCAACCTTTGGTCGTATCATTCTGAGCCCCAGTATCCGGATCTCGGACCATCTCCTCATCTGTAAAGATGCGGCATAACGGTATACAGATTCCGGTAACGGTAAAACGAAGTACCAATTAATCTTCGTAGTTCATCAATTATTTTCCGTATTTTCTGTAAACGATCAAAATGAAATGCATGTTCGTCACTAAAATGTAGAATTTGTAGCAGTAATAAGTAGCGGTCTTTGTCCATTATTTAGCCAAAGGTGTCGTTTCTCAGTAAGTTACGTCTGGTCCTTGGGACAAGACTTATGCCCCTCTCTACCTCTCCCTTCTACAACGCTCTATTCCTCTATTCCCCACGCTTCCGCCGCGGCCCGGTCACATGACGCATTTCGTTTGTGTTGTGCATGTGTCCAGTACTGGCAGAGAGAAGGTAACTTATCCCCTCAACTCGTACTCCCTCCCCTTCGCGTCATCTCATCACAATATTATATTACCATTAGCTTCTTGTTTCTCGTCATCAGAAAAATGACAAAGACAAATCAATATAATTCACGGCTGCTCTAACTCTTGAGAACCCAAAAATTTTTAAGTATTTTATGTCTAATCCTGTTCATTTCGTCGAGAAAACTCCAAATATCAAAATCCTAACCTTGGAAGTTCACTCGTTAAAAAGTTATGATCATCTAAAGTTTATTAATTTTCACAGTTTTTGACAGGTGACGGCACCACCATATTGGTAAGTAGGGAGTTGTTGCGTGTAATTTTCTGAGTGGCGATGCTGTATAGTATTACCACAGACGAGGTATAATGATAGACCTGTCATCTTATGGGACTTCGTGTCACATGTTCTGATATACCGACTGTTAAAAAAAAGAGGTTTTGGTATGCCCTCTGCGATTTGGAGTGGTGAGTTTAGGAATTATATTGACTTTCAGCACTGACGAAATATCCTCATCGTGCTATCAGGTATCGAAGGTATTAGAGGAATAATTCCCGAGGTTCGTAATGAGTGAGAAGCATGAATGGTAACACTGTGAGTGAGAGTGGCGCGGTATGAGTGTGATATGATGTAAGTCAGTCGAGACGAATGTTTCATAAAGTAAAGACACCATCAAACAGATTATGGGCCCAGTTACCCAGATAACCGAGAACCACGTGCAAGCTGTATAGGTTAGGAAAACCACGTACAAAGCTGATAAATTAAAAATTGTAAAACAGCGAAGGAAAGCTGAAACTTTAAAAAAGGTCTAAAGGTTATGGGCTCAGTTACCCAGATAACCGAGAACCACGTGCAAGCTGTATAGGTTAGGAAAACCACGTACAAAGCTCATAAATTAAAAATTGTAAAACAGCGAAGGAAAGCTGAAACTTTAAAAAAGGTCTAAAGCAAAACAGGAAGAATAAAGTCGTAAAAATAAACTGTGAAACGACAAAGTAAAAAAATTAATCAGTACAGATGGAGAAAAACGTGAACGAGGAACTTCATCAGGTCGAGAAACTGAAGGGATCGGGAAATTTCCAATTCTGGAAATTCCAGGTAACGATTTTATTAAAAGCAAACGATCTGTAAGGAATGTACAAGAAACAGGTCCGAATCCGATAACCGAAGCGTGGATAAAAAAGGACGCGCAAGCACAAAGGTTTATAGTGATGACCTTGGACAAAAAGGAGGCAATGCGCGTAATGTCTTGCGAGAAAGCAGTGTACATGTGGAACAAGATACATGCGGTGTATCAAAGAGATAACGAACAATGAAAATGTAATTTGTTGCAGGAATTTTTTGGCTACTCTTTCACAGGTAACACAGAGCTAATGATACACATAAGTAAGCTTGAAAACATGGCAGTCAGGCTAAATGCCCTTGATCTCGCGACAAATTTGTTGTCAGTGAATGCTATAACTAAAGCTGGAGGTAAAGTTATGTTTTCAAGAGACCTAGTAAAAATTGAAAAGAATGGAATGGAGATAATACGACAAAAAAGTAAAAAGGGTCTATTTAAAGTAAACTTGGGAAAGAAACGAAGAGATTTCTCCTACCTGACAGTACAGGAAGGATCAATTGTAAAATGGCATCGAAAAATGGCGCACTTAAGCATAAAAGGTCTGAGAAAGTTATCTCACATATCAGAGGGTATGAATCTAAATAAACGCGATTTGGATAAATTCGATAAAATGTGTGAAACGTGTTGTAAAGCAAAGCATTCAAGAGAACCGTTCAGCAATCATAGAATAAGGGCAAGACGACCACTAGAGTTGGTACACACAGACGTATGCGGCCCTATAGGTCCGAACACATGGGACGGTAAGAGATATATGCTAACCCTTCTAGATGACTTTACACATTTTGCAGTTATATACCTGTTGAAAACACAAGGTCGCTAAAAAAATTAAAGAATATACAAACGCATCCGAAGCCAAATGGAACCTGAAGCTTGACAGAACGATTCCGCACACACCACAGCTCAATGGAAGAACCGAAAGATTAAATAGGACAATAATTGAAAAAGCAAGAGTTTTGATACTAGACTCAGAGCTGGAAAAAGAAATGTGGGGAGAAGCTGCTTACGCGGCTACCTACCTATTAAACAGAAGCCCAACAAGCGTCTTAGACACGACGCCGGCTGAAGCATGGAATAGGGGGAAACCTAACCTCGAATATGTAAAAATGTTTGGATGCACAGCATTTGCCAAAATAGCGAAACCTCTAAAGAAACTGGATGAGAGGAGCAAGAAATACATCCTCGTCGGATACGCACCGAATGGGTATCGACTATGGAATGCTGAAAACAGAAGAATAAAAATAGAAAGAAACGTAAAGGTAAATGAAGAAATAGGTGAAAGAAATGAAATTGCATATGCGGAAGACAATGCGATAGTGAGAACAGCAGATGAACCAGAAGAAGATGAGGAAACCACAGAAGGCAGAAATGAAAGTAAAGAAGAAAACTTGCCAGAAGCAGAAGAAAACTTGTCAGAAGCAGAAGAAGACCTGGAAGCTTCTCTGGAATATGTTGACGCACAAAGAGCAGAAGAACATGACGAATACGAAGAAGCCGAACAACCAGAACAAAGAAGCGAACAAAGAAGATCTGCTCGTATAAAAAACCCACCAAAAAGGTGTGACGACTTTTATGCTCTGTTAACATATAATGAGCCTGTTACAGGTAAAAACAAAAAGGAATGACTGAATGCCATAGAGGAAGAGAAAAGGTCTCTCGAAAGAAATGACACCTGGAAACTGGTAGATAAAAATGAAATAAAAGACAGAAAGATACTAACAAGCAGGTGGATATTCAAAGAAAAGTAAAACGGAATAAATAAGGCAAGACTAGTAATCAGAGGCTGTCAACAGGAAAGTGGAATAGACTACACTGAAACCTTTAGCCCAGTGATAGGTAATAATTCACTCAGAGCGCTATTTGCACTAGCCGCTACGCGTGAGTATAAAATAATGAGTGATGTCCACTTGGACGGTCCCGATTGGACGCGTTCCTTTTGGACGCCTGGCTGACCATCTATTTAAATAACACTTAATGATATTATTCATATTTTACCTGATCTAACCCAGCCCAACTATTGATTATCTTTAATTATTGGAATACCTCTGCTCCTTGATCTAACCCAGACCAACTATTATGCCGCAGTCCAAAAGGGACGTGGCCAAACGGCCCGGCGTCCAAAAGGAACGCGTCCAATCGGGACGTGTCCAATCGGTCGGCGTCCAATGGGGACCGTCCAATCGGGACGCGTCCAATCGGTCGGCGTCCAAGTGGGACACCCCCTAAAATAATGACGTTTGACGTAAAGACAGCATTTCTACACGGTCAGTTAGATGAAGACATTTACATGTCACCGCCAGAAGGATATGACTACGGCAACATTGAAATGGAATGAGAAACTAACGCAGTTTCTGAAAGAAAGAAATATCAGGCAATTGAAAACGGAGCAATGTATATTTAAACAAGATGATAATAAATTAATTCTAGGCATCTACGTGGACGACGGGATACTTCTAGGAAAAGACCTAAAACAAATGAACACACTACTTGAAGAAATGGAAAAGGTCTTTGATATAAAACTGTGTAAAAATCCAAGTGTATTTCTAGGTATGGAAATGTGGATCAGAGAAGTTAAAATCAAACTAA
Organism: Lasioglossum leucozonium; assembly: GCA_028454225.1. Classification (NCBI taxonomy): domain Eukaryota; kingdom Metazoa; phylum Arthropoda; class Insecta; order Hymenoptera; family Halictidae; genus Lasioglossum; species Lasioglossum leucozonium. The sequence continues at coordinate 333,473 of CM052214.1, forward strand.
CGCAAACACAGTATACCAGGAGAATTCTAGAAAAATATGGAATGTACAACTCAAAACCAGTAAGCACCCCGATAATAAAAGGATCGGAGGAAGATGGCAATCAAGAAAAATGTACGTTCCCATACAGAGAGGCAATTGGAAGCCTACTGTACCTCTCCAACAGAACAAGACCGGACCTGACGTATGCGACAAACTACGGAAGCAGATTCGTGAGCGAACCAAAGAGGTGCAATGTAATGGACGTGAAAAGGATGCTGAGATATTTAAAAGGGACGACCAACGAAGGTATACAATTCTGCAAAAGTGATAATGTTAATGTTATAGAAGCATACTGTGATGCGGACTATGCCGGTGACTTGGAAAGCCGAAAAA
>CM052214.1:343968-398034 GCA_028454225.1 Lasioglossum leucozonium
TAAAGACGCGAAAAAAGACGCTTTAAAGATGCCTTAAAGACGTCTTAAAGATACGTCTTTCAGGCAACTTTAAGACGTCTTTACAAGGCATCTTTAAGACGTCAAAAAGATGTGTGAGAGACGTCTTTAAGACGCACAGTTTTGTAACAAAGACGTGTTAAAGACGTATCAAAGACGTGTTAAAGACGTGAAAACGACGTGTCAGAGACGTAGCAGACGTCTCTCAGACGTACTTACGTCTTGCGGCAGGCAACTTTAAGACGTCTTTGAGATGTCTTTGTGCTATCTGGGGTGTAATCCAATGAGTAAAATTTGGTATCTATATGTATATGTTACGGTAAACGTGATAAATCTGGCGATTATGTATAATCACCGGTGTAAATCCGATGAATGTGATAAATGATTGAATATTTATCAAATTAACCGGCCATAATTAACCCAAATCTAACGCAGACCTAACCCAGATCAAATTTAGTGGTGATTATACATATATAATAATCGATAATTATATATAATCACCAGATTAATAACAAATATAATCACCACTAAATTCGGCCTGAGTTAGGTCTGAGTTAATTGTTAATTTATTTTATTAATTTATCTGGCCGGTTAATTTGATAAATATGCAAGAATTTATCACATTCGCCGGATCTATTCCGGTGATTATACATGATCACCAGATTTATCACGTTTACCGTAACATGTGCATATTTATATGTAGATACATACATACATACATATATGTGTGCGTATGTTTGTGTGTGATGCACCTTAGCAAATTAAAGTAATTGTTTTTACCACCGCAACGGGTCTATAGAATCGTTGTCCATAAGAATCATTCGTATAGTTTTTACGGTTAGCGCGGAAACTATATTTTTAAGTTAGAAATTTAATTTTTTTGACAAAGTTATACTTCTCAAAAATTGAACTGCGCATCAAAGTCTGTACGAGTGCCTATCTAAAGAATAATTTAAGAAATCATCTAACATTTTACATCCCTAAGGTCACCACTTTTTGTACAGACTATTTTTTAGTAACAAATTTAGTCAACATTTATTATGTACACAGACATAGTCGACATTATCTCTTATGTCAAAACCCTACTATTCCTCAGAGTCGCCAGATTAAGAATTATCTCTCCACTCCACTTTCCCCTTCTACGGCGCAATTCCTCCACGTTTCCACCACATCCCGATCACGTGACGCGTTTCGTCTCTGTCGTGCATGTGTCACAATGTCACGTCACTAATTCGGTACTGGTAGAGAGAGGGTAACTTTTTCAATTCCCTTGATCAGGCGACTCTGCTACCCCTACCTATTAATCTAGTCATCCAAACATCTTTCTAATATCTCTTCAAGTATATTTCTTCATGCACAACTATACAAAAGATAAGTACTTAAATTATTTTATTAACTATAGTTGCGTTCGTGTAATATTTAATTGCATACCATTAACTAACTGATTTGCAAATCATCATTTGGACGAATTGCATTTCATTTCAATGTTCATGAATTAAGTTACACACGAATCATATTATTTATGTAGTATTTATTTACTAACTTTATTTATTTATTAATTATGTTGCAATTTTTTTCGCTTGATATTTGTTTTCCTCTCCATCACAGGACTGATCGTTTCATTTAATAAAATTGAAACACAATTCACGGTACAGTTGACAACCCTGTAGTAGAATTAAACGCATAGATTCCATTTTTTTATTAATTAATAATTAATTAGATATTAATAATATATAGATAGATATTAATAATTAGATACCGGATTTTATACATTTATGACAAAAATAGAAAGATAAAACACAAAGTAGTGAAAATATCAGATCATTGCGGAGGAATAGATGTCTATACAGGTCTTGTTTCTTGCAATTAACTACGGCAATTTTTATTTTGCATACAGATTCGCAGTCTACCTATAACAAACTTCAATCTGTATGCAGTATTTCGATATTATCTCAATAAGCAATTTGCTATAAATTTTCCACCAAAACTTGTTGACAAATTCCGACTCAATTCCATGCCAAACCTTGCCCTCGTAAAGAGGGCAGGTCGGTTGCACTAAGATCGAATCTAACCTTGCTGTAGGAGGAAACACGGAATTAAATGATTGAAAATATATAAATCTTAAAATTATATAATTTAGAAGTTTAAATAAAATGAAAATGTTGATGATTAAAAGTTGCTTTGTATTATGGTGATCCGCCGATACTGGCTCCTCTGAATGAGAACTGTAGGAATACTGGATAGCGGATAGAGTACAGTGTGAGAGCAAGAATAGAGGCTAGTTTGCAAACTTAAGTTTGCTATTTGGCAAACTTAAATTTTTAATAGTTTGAGAACGAAACCGCAACTGAAGAGTCATCACTGTTGATTTTCGTTTTTTCTTTGGCTTCTCAAATTACCCTATAAAATATCTACTTACTGCACACAGTGGCACACATTGCATGTAACAAATGTAACAAATGAAATCTCTCTTAAACATTTTTATTTCATATTTCGGACTTATATTTGTAACAAATTATATGTAATTTTTAAGTTATATGTATTGCGAGTACCAATAACATTAACGATGATAACATTATTGCTATCTTCTTGTTAAATATTTTTTTAATCTTCATCGCCATTTTGTAACTCTCGCAATGTATTCCTACTCATATAATACGCACAAGTATCAAGGTATTCACAAATAACTCTCAATAAAAGCTTAGGGACAGGGTTTGCCTATTTGGAATTGGTTAGGAGTAATTGTCACATATGTCCAGTCAGCTATGTCTGCCTCGAGCCCATATCGATCATAGCCTGCAATTACACGGTGCGAGCAGAATGCGGGCTCTATGGTGTCAGAATGACGCTCGAAGCACGCTATGCTCTGAATATGCCCTGAATTGGACAGCAGACCCTACCAGCAGAAATATAGGCTTATTCGGAAGTAGAAGTATTGTGTTCTGTCGGCAGAGTGTGCTGGCGTAACTTGAGGGCACAATGCGGGCAGAATGAAGGCACGCCGTGGCGACATTATAGAGGGCAGGTCGGTTGAACTAATGTGGTGGTGTCGTAATCTTAGACCACATATACGATCTTAGGTATATATGGTCTAAGGTCGTAACGTCATAAGATCTCGACTAGGCCTGCAGACAAGCTCGCATATGTTCGAGTCGGGACTCGCCAAAGAGGATTCTTTGGGACTCACTTTTCCAGCTGAGTCGAGTACATACTCGTATGAAGCGAGCAGCTGGTAGTCGGGAACCGGATTTTCCTGAAACTTGCAGTGTTTGAAGATGACTTATCGCTGCGAGAAAGACTGATAATCAGTAAATCGCTGGTTCGAGTATTGCTGTCGACATTTTTTTTAACTTTTTTCAGTTTTCATGCTACGATTTATGAAATCTGCCATTAAACAATTATTTTTTAAATAAAAATTGCATGTTTTCTATTTGTGGGTATTGACGAAAAATCGAACATAAAAAGACTACAGAGCTTGTCTGCAGGCCTAGTCGAGATCTTATGACGTTACGACCTTAGACCGTATATACCTAAGATCGTATATATGGTCTAAGATTACGACACCACCACATTAGTGCAACCAACCTGCCCTCTATAACGACGCCACGGCGTGCCTTCGTTCTGCCCTCTTGCTGCTCTCAAGTTGTGCCAGCACACTCTGGCGGCAGAAACATAGGCTTATTCGGAAGTAGAAGTATTATGTACTGTCGGCAGCACTGCTGTCCAAATCAGAGAAGAATCAGAGCATTTTGCTGAAGACTATTTGATTAGATAACAATAGTCATTACAGATTCGAACCGTTCAACAGTAATATTAATTTGATTTTTTTAGTATTTTTACCACCGATTCAACGAAAAAATTTTTTTACATTTTTTATCACATTTCTATAACACTATCATCATATAACAAGATTTTCTTGATGAAAATGTGACTACGCACGCTATTGATTGAACGTGTATCAGGAGTATGTTATGCACTTAATTTAAGTCTGTTCAAACCAAACTATCGGATATCCTTTTCGCAAGTATTCATGCAGTTTAATACTTTAGCAATTGTTATTCATGCAGTATAATATTGTTCGAGTATGTCAGACTGTCGGGAACTTTTCCAAAAATATATATTAAAAAGAAAAAAGGTCTTTATATTCTATTGCAATTAAGTAGGATTGAAAGTACTCGCAAACAAAAGTAAAGCTAATGAAAAATGAGAGATTTTCGAAGTACGAAAATGGTCATTTTATAATCATTACTGCATTCTCGTAGAGAGTCGGACAAATTCTGATGAGCACCACTGTATGTAGCAGTAAGTAAGGATTCCCCCCTTCCCCAGCTTACAGATACCATGGGTGTGTGTATGTTCCAACTTACGCATTAAATACAACACACTACACCAAAATTGCAAGACCGTGATGAACTAAACAAAATTAACGTATTTAATTTTCTATATGGACTGCACATGAAAATTACAACGATGGACATAAACAAGGTCCTTTCATGTCAATTGTTTAATAAATATTTAATATTGAATCTATTACATGTAGTTAAGTATATAACTGCCTGTTTCATTCTGGTTACTGTATATGTATATATTTTCTTAGAGATGCAATTTTTTTACGGAATAATATAATTATATTGACGTATATTAAAAAGAATGGAATTAAATATTTTCAAAAGTATTATCATTAAATAGATTTAATTATTAATCACGTATTATGTTATACTACTATTATGAATACAGTAATAAAAAATGATTCGATAACGTTACATACAAATTTATTTGCTTACATTTTTTTCGAAGTGAAAAATCATATTTAATACTCGTATATTAGAAATAAATTATATTTAAAAATATTTAAGTAACAATAAAAGTAACATCATTAATATTGTGTTTTTTTTTATTCTTTAGGTACCTGCTTACCTTTGATTTTGTCTAAAAAATGTGAAAGGGTCTTTTTGCACGTATAACTGTGAATTGGGTTTCGATGAGCGCATCAGCAGCACTGTGCCCTCCAAATCTGGGGGAGTAGCGCCGCTCGCGGGAATAGCCCACCAGCGGAGCGGTACTCGCTCTGCCCGTTCTGTGCGCCAACGAAATATCTTCGTCTAGACTGAAATATTTTCCGGGCACCGAACCTACAAAGTAAGTTTTCAATTTCTCTTCCTTCACTGAAGCACACCGTTTATATTTTGGCTATTAATGTTTTCAAACCTTTCGGGCAAGTGTTCATTTGTTTCCGATTTCTTAGTTCTTTAGATTTTACGTTTTACAATCTGTTATATATACACATACATATGTATAATGTATACATATAAATATATAGATATATACATAACTGTGTATGCATATATATATATGTGTATACATATACACGTATGCATATATCAGGTATATCCACATATACTTGTGTATACATATATACACATACATATAAAGCTATGTATGTTATATGTATATATATGTGCCTATGTGTGTGTGCAACAAGATTCTTGTGCATGTCCATACATCGACGTATATATGTGTATATATAATACGCATATATATAAATAGGTATCTATCTATATATCTTTGTATCTATCGTCTAAATTGTATTGTTGTACTTTACACCTTGTACATATTTTTGTATATACATATATACAGATCTATACGAGGAATGTACATTTGTATACACGTATTGTGTACAAATACACATAATATGAAAATATACGTTTCTAAGCAGTATGTGCGACACGTTTCTATGTACATACATCGATACATACGCCAATATTTTATATATATGTAATATACAGGTTAGAGAAATTTTCTTTAATTGTATTTGCATAACATTTTTAGTTGGAGGACACATACAAAGTGTAGGTGGTAGTGTATACGTGCATATATTTTTGTGCAAACATTATTTTCGAAAGCACAAATTACATCTTTTTGCTTTACTTAATACCATCATTCGCATTGTTATTATTATTTACCATTTTTTATGCACAGGTGTGTTCAGTAACATGTTTTGATATTGCAGAGATTATTCTAGTTTAATGTTATATATTGTTATATTTTGAAGTGAAATTGCTAAAACATTTGTACGTTTGTTATATAAATGATTGGTATTAATTAAAAGAATTTACATTTTCATGTTTTGTGTGTGTTTATAATAGTTGGATAAAATATATCGCTTTATGTTACTCCAAATTTCTTGTACCGATCAACATACAGCATGTATTGGTACATTTTGATATAAATTATTACTTCAGAAGAAATAGGTCATCTTCATGGGTAAATAAAATTCAATGCAATCTTTCCAAATATTTATTAGTTCATTTGCCAGCATTTATTATTATTCAGCAATATTTTGTAACGCAATATTTAATATAGAGAAGAAAGTATTATACTCATTAATAAGCATTTATAACAATGACAATATTGCACAATAATTAAATTTTACTATTACATATGAGTTTCACTTATATGAAGAAACAAAATTTTAATGTCATTCTTTAAAACCACAAAAAAGTGCTTGTCGCATGAGTTCAGTTAAATGTATATGTGCACAATTTCTAAAAACTTAATTTTTTTTATTCACTTTCATACTAAAAATATGCATACCGTTTCTTGTTTCTTAAAAGAAAATTTCGTATTCTATATTTTATAAATGCTACTATAATAGCAAGATTTACAAGAAATCTATAATTAATCAACACATTAAAAAGATCTGTACAACATTGTTTCAAAATAATAATTTCAAAACTTATTCAAATAATTATCTATTATCTTTTTAGGAAAAAGAATAATCAAATTGTCAAACAGAAATCAATAATTAGTTTGCTTTTTAATTTGTTCTGCAGTCTATAACTATGTTTAGCATTTCATTAATTACAGATGTAGACAGATTGAAATATCTTGGAAATATGCTGTATGTAAAGAAGTTCCGACATAACTGTAAATGTTTAGCTCTGTGTAGTAGAGGTTAAGATTTTAATAGGGTGAATTACTGTTCGAATTCTTGTTGAATACAAATAGTGTGCTATATAATATACTATACATAATATAGTCTCATGTTATTTCACGAAACTATATATTTCCATTTGTAGAATTTCTACATGGTGTTACAAATTGTAACAAGAAAGTGTAGTAAATGAAACTCATAGTTCATTTCAATCAATTAAAACTATGCCGTTACTTGAAAGACTAGTATATTGTAAAATGAAAACATTATTAGGATGTTGATAGAGACTACAACTGTAGTAAAATTTTGTTTTAATATTTGTATAAGATGTAAATAATATTGAAAACAAAACAATATGTAAACAAAGTAGTACACTGAGGAATCAAATACTCAAATCATAGATAGAAATACAAGTTTGCTATATAATACTATACATCTTGTACGTAATATAACAAGAGTTACTTGTACTAATACAATTGTGTAAACATTTTGATTTTTATGTGAATTTGTTTTGTAATTCATTAGAGAAAGTCAATTTGCATTTAGTAACTAATATAATGTAGAATTTCAAAATTACATTGCAATGCTACAAGGCAAGGTTTAGAAACTATAATAATATTGGTTTTGATTCTTAAGACAGTCATGAAGAACTTTTTAGTAATTATTTGAACAACCGAAATTTCTAGCTAATATCTGCTGATTACAGTTTTTCTTCCGGTTCTTGAGTATATTGGTTTCAAACAGTTATTCTTTTTAGTTCTATATATTGATTCTTACGATTATTAAGTCTCTCATTAAAGATTCTCTCATTAAATTTCCTGTAGTTGATATGTTAAATTATTATAACTGCATTTTACTGTATACATACACATGTTTTATAAAATAGTTATAAGTACAGAAGAAATATTTATATAGAGTACAAACAAACTACTGATGACCCATTTTGGTGGTTAATTTAGTCTTCTGGATCGATGGATATTTCTAAAAGAAACTTGTCACAAAATTGTTTATAATAAAGAAAAATGTTGTTATACGTTGTTTACATCAGTACTTTCTCTCATTAGAAAGAGAAAAAGTTTAAAAGGAATCATATATTGCAAACAAATAGTTATTGAGGTATAATGTATACATATAATTCCAGACAGTTAAATTTTGTAAAAATTTTATGAGCTCATACCCAACTATTTGTTTACAATAGTTATTGAGTTGTTTACAAATATATGTTTCCTTAAAACTTTTTTCTTTTCGATGAGCAGAAGATGTGTATGTAAACAATTTTTAAGAACAATTTTCCTTCAACAATATTATGTTGTATATTTGATTTAATAGAATCTTAAATATCTTAAATATTTATTTTCATGCATCTCTGTAGTATTAAGCTTGTTTTAATACCTGACTCCATATATAATTCTTTTTCCTTTATTTGTCTTTTTCTCATGTAAAATCATATTGAAATTTTAGTCCAGTATATAAATATTTATATTTTCATAGAATGATAAGAAAATATTACAGAAAATGTAGTTATGTTCAATATGTTGTCAATATATATTCTAGACCTTAACATTCTGTTGGCTCCACTAAAGCGACATTTAACATTTGTTATTCTTTAAACAAATGTTAGATATCTCCGTAGGACAACCAACAGAGCATTAAGGGCTAAAATTTGTTTAAAAACTAACTCGAGTGTTAATTAACAAATTTGAATTAATTAAACAAATTTTAGATGTCTCCGTAACAAATTCATGGAGCATTAAGGGTTAGAATATATCTATATTGATAACATATTGAACATAACTATTGTTACTAACAGGCACTGTGAATGAATTAACTGTAGTTACATAATAATTAAGTATAATATACTTAACCAACACTAAAGGAGACACATTTTCAAAATATTGTTGGAATTTAATGCTAAGCCTATTATAACTAATTATAAATGAAAGATTCATACAAATTAATGAAGTCATGTTGAAGATCAGCTGTTTTCAAATTAAAATGTATCAAAGTGATGGTCATCCTTTAGAGTATGAAATTAATACAGTCTACAGAACGTATGTTTGATTTCACAATGTTTTTTTTATTACGATAAGTTTCAGTATAAGATATAAAAGGTTAACTCGAATGAATAAATTAACAGTTTATGGATACGCATGGGTTTAAAAATTCATTCTGTAAAGCAAATAATCGATGCCAACGAAAAACTATTTGTAGTCTTTAAAAAAAATTAACAGACATTTCACTCTTCATTGCTACGACAAAATGCACTAAATGTGAACTGTACAATGGGATCCAGAAATAACCCACTAAAAAGTGACAGCTTTTTAAGCACATAAGTTGTTCAAAAAAGCTTTTTAGTAACTACCTGTTGTAGTAGCACAATGAAAATGGTAAAGAAGTCAATAATTAATTAAAGATAAATAAATCAGACATAATTCATATAATTGCTGAGTCATGTAACTTGTAACTACTACATTTGTGTGCGAAATGTGGTGTGAAATTTATTATAATATTCTTTTTTGCTTTTTACATTTTACTTTCTAAACAATGCTAGTATCAAAATAAAAGATGTTAGTTAGTCCGATAAAACTTAACCTAAACAACTATTACCGAGTGAATGTTTCCCGTTGCATTGAAGCAAGATTATTACAATTTTAGTAACATCTCATGTTCCAACCTTGCTACTGCACTTAAGCCTTAACATGTTGTCTTAATTTTATATATTATTGTGAAAGATACTAAATATTCAATTTACAACTAGAAACTGTGGATCAAAAATATGTAGGAAAGGAATCACATAGAGAAACTATTAAAAAATTATAGGACAATAATTAGAAGATGTAGAAGATTAACTTCATTAAACATCAATTAAATATTTTGTTTATTTGAATACAACGTTGTAATATTCCTTTCATAACGACATAGGACTTTCTTGAGAATTGGATTACTAGGAATGTTTAAGACTACTCATTGTATGCATCGAGAGCAGCAACTCGTGTAATAGTCTAAAAATAAGCCCATATTTGAAAATTCTTCTATGAAAACTTTCTACAGTGTTTTTATAAAATCTTTAGTGTATGTTATTGTAAAATTTAGCGTCCGTTGTATCTGCACAGAATAAAAAAAAAACAAAAATCGAACGTTTTTGTCGATCTAAAATAATAATAACATAGAATAAAATTGCGCAGTTGTTGAAACTTATTTCACGAAGAAAATGCAAACTTGAGGAAATGGTGGAACTTCAGCATGTTCAAGACGGATCCTCATGGGCCCACGACCGTTAGGTATATGGCAGATTTCGAAGCGGTCGTAAAAATGTCAAGCATGAAGTTTAGAAAGGCGTCGCGTTGCACTGTACCGTGCTGCGCCGCTCGCGCTCGTCGAAATCGAGCTCGAGAGCTGATGACATCGAAACAAGCCTCGCAATATCGATCGATACCAATTCTTCAAAGTTTTCCATGATTTTCTCTATTTCGAGATTGAATACGAATTTTCGAGTTCGTTAAAAAAAAAAGCGTTAATCTTTGCACAATACATTTTCGTCTTTACATCATTATTAGCTGAATTGAGGTTAACTAGTGTAGTATGCATTTATGTATGTGCGGGCTATGCCACTTAACTGGAAACAGTCGAATGTCTCGACCGAAACGAGAGGTCAAACTATTTTTATTTTTATAGTATACATAGTTCTGAGAGGTGAAAACTGCGATCTATCACATGATATCATTTCGTCCAGTAGAATATTGTAAATTAGATTCGAAGGAATCAGATTAACAAGCTTTGTCGAATACAAGAACTAAAGAGATTCTAAAAATAACTGTTTCAAACTGTTGTACACCTACCTACAGCGGTATACAAAGTATTCGTACACCTTTTAGAAACGAATAACTTTTTTAAAAAGTGGAGCTAACCTTGAGTTTTCTTGAGATGTTAGAATGATTAGTTTACGAGGTAACATGTGGATAATTTTTATTAAAAATTGCTATTAGTCGCAATTGCGAAAAAAAAGTAAAGGCCACAAATTTTAACTTTTTTATGTGTATCTGTAATGAAAATTTAAAAGACGCCTTTTATTCATCTAAATATACATTATATACAGTGGAATCTTGATCTAAGAAAACGGGAGCTTTAAGATCTAAAACAATTGCCTTTTCCCTCCACTGGGGGGTGTACCCTCCGAGGGGCCAAAAAGCTTGAGCTACCTCGGTCGCCGAGCAGTGTAATCCGATTCCGGGTCGGGTATATCGGTGCGAACCACTACTAATCCAATTACAAAACTTTTTATTTTTCATTATTTTTTTATGGGACTTTCACCAACTTATTTCTGGCATTTTTCTCATTAAAATTACACTAAACACGATATAATTTCAACTGTATTTAATGGCTTAATTGACAATGGTATGCAGTAAGTTTTCGGCCACGCGGTCCGTGTTTACATGCGTTGTCCTTTTCTACGCTCGGCGCGGTCGGCAAGGTCACAAGAAAATAGTAGAACTACACTACACGATCTAAGTAGCAGCACAGACCTGAGGGTTTTTTTTCAAATCAAGAGTTTACTGTATATATGTATTAAGGTTTCTTATTTTTGATATTTGAATTTTTTTGTGGAACTCCCCAAGATTGTTCCAAGTAATTAACAAAAAATCTGTACAAAGTTTGAGCTCGATTTGATAACGGGAAAATGTGCTCTCGGGGCATTAAATATTAAATTGATTAATTAAATACTTATAAAATCGTTTTTGGGTCATTCCACGCGAAATCAAGACACTTTTTGGAGAACTGTTCCGGATTTTGTTCAAATTTCAGTATGTTGTAGTCTTTGGTGACCTATGAATGAATCGAAACAATCAATAATTGTTGATTTCACAGACGTGTAAATTAGCGTGTCAACATTCTTTCATTAAATTATAAGGCTACATAGAACTAACAAACCAATGAAAATCAGTTTTTAGGAACTTATAGTGAAAACATAAGAGTATCTTGTAGTTGTTCGCAGTGTTTTAACACCATCAATATACAGTCCACTATTTTTAAATACAGGGTGAATCTCCTGCATGACGACTTAAAAGAACTCCCGATTTTCAGAAATAAGTGTTCAACAGTAGTTTGCAAGCGTCTTTCAATTTTTGAAATATCTTTATGAAATAATGCAGGAATTTATATTCTTGTGTCTTCTGATATTAAAACAGTTTCGCCACAAATATAACAAAAAGAGTCCGGCTGATGAAAATCAACAATTTTTAAGATATCGAAAAATCTTTCGAGATTATATATTCGAATTTGAACAAAATCCGAAACACTACTCCAAAAAGTGTCCGATTTCGCGTGGAATCACACTGAAAGAAACTAGTTGCAAATCTTAAATTGAATGTATATTATATCTTCTAAACGTATAAACTTTTGTAAAAATATAATTTACTTGAACGAGTTACATATTAAGGTTTTCAAAATTTTCAGTCGGACATGTTCGAACTTCCAAACAAAATGACTTTCCACCCTTTGAATATGAGCGAATGACGATTAAATAGATACTATTGTCTGAGTGTAACTTTTGGTTATTTTACTTGAGGTGCTCCCTTCTTCGGCAGTTCGGCGAGGAAGAGTGTAGGTATCTACTTACATACGTTGACGAGAAAATAAATATGATCGGAAACTAAAGTGTTTGTGTATAGGGTGTAAAGGAATAATGTCAACACCACAAAAAATGTAATCATTAGTTTTAGCAGAGTATTTCATCAGTTAGCAAACAAAATGTCGTTACTTTCATCATAGTATCCGAGTATTAATATTGACTTGTGAATTACGACAAAACATTGAATAAATAGTAACTAATTTATTTAATTTTTCTTCCAGATCTCCACTGGCATGGAGCTAGGAGCACATTGATAGTGATAGTCTACAAGGTGGGTAATTACAGTTTTACACAACTGTAATTTCAGCTTTTTATTAATTTTTATGTACACGCGTAATGATTCGCTTACACATTAGTAATCTTATCTAAACAAATACTATCTGCCAATAGCGAGTCAAGTTACTTGAAATGCATATGCCAGATGTACCGTACCAATTTGTAGATACTGAGTGACAAAGTTTTTAGTTTCGTCTTCGTTTATAAAACAATTAACTCGAAATCTCAATGTTTATATTTTTAAATTTCGTTTCACTTTGCCTTGCAATGTAGGAAAATGTAAAACGATTATTCCTCTGAAGGGGGTGGTCTGTTTGTTTATCTTGATGGAGTTGATCGACGCGATATAACCACAGACATTGCGTCTTATTCTGTCTAGCTGGGATAGGGGGGGTACCATACCATTTCGTGGTCGCGCCCAATATTACCGATAGTTCTCGAGTTTAGGCGTATTAAGGTGGGATTTTTCTTATACTCCATTCATCAAACTTCATCAGAAGTAATCGCATGCGTCTGCGTCTGGATGCGTGCGTCCGAACGCATTTTTATGGTGATCGTCTGTCTCGTTACTTTTCTCTTCTCTTTAGTACGTCGTTGACTATCAAACGAAGAAATTGTACATAGAGAAACCAGAATCAGTTCGAAGTGAAGAAAACTTAATTGAAATTTACGTTCGTTACTATTTATAGAAGAAGATGATGACATGATTCTTTTAAGAATTATGATGAAAAACGATGAAAATAAATAAAAAGAAATATATATATACATCGAAATGGAGGGGGTTATTCTAACATATTAATAGAAAACGATTCATTGAATGATGGAAAAACATTTAGAGAATGTTTTAGATTCAATAGAGAACAAATGGATTTCGTTTTGTGTCTTATTGGCAATCATTAAAATGAATCATCAGTAAAATATCCCCCATTTCGTCATAGGACAAGTTGCGCCTAACAGGTGTGTGGGTGATACCTTGTAATCGTTGGTGTGGGAATTTGTTTTTTTGAAAAAAACTGCCTATGGCCAGAGAACTATTAATTAGGATTTGTCAAAAAGTACCCTGTCGATGAAGTATTGAAGGAGGTTTACGACATGAGCGGCTGAAATCCGTTACTTTTTAGGAGTTCTGTACACACGTTTCTAGCCTCCTTTTAATTAGCATTGAAATCAGGGTCTCTGGAAGTTCTGAAAGTGTGCGCTTTTAACTCAATTACGATTATTAGCGTGTCATAGACCTTAAGATACGGTACAGGACACGAGTAGGTTTGCTTGGTACGGGACACCTCTCGGACTCACAAGGGAAATTATCGAACCAGTAAATTCAAAAAATTATGAAACTTTGTACAGAAGTTTTCGTGCTACTTCTCGCATTAAAGGGATGAAATTCAAATGAATTTCAAATCATTGAAAAAATTTAAATATTCGCTTTCGCGTGAAATATCACTGGAACAACACATGATATTAAAAAGAGTTAAAACGAACGTTGCACAGCATTATTGTGTCTACCAATTTTTTAAAATGCATTTAGATATTTTTTGAACGGTTGATTTTACCCCTTTAATGCCAGAAGTAGCACGAAAAAATAGGGTTATATTAAGCATACCTTACTCCACTTAAGTGCAGAGTTTCATAATTTTTTGAATTTACGGATCCGATGACTTGTCTTGTCAGTGCATCTTGAACGCGACTTTCTTGCTGGCCTGTTCCATTCGCAATTTTTGAGCAACCGTGAATTCAAAAATGGAATTTTAACGAGAAACAATCACAGAGGGCAGTCATATTTTACCAAAATTGTCTACAAAAATGTTTCTACCATTTTAATATTTTTTTACATTACTAAAAATAATAGTCTTTCCGGTTGATACAAAAAATAAAAATGTTTCTATCCTTAATGATAACCGTGATATAAATTGCTTTCTAAAGGTAATTTTCGTAAAAACTCATGTTCATCGGTTTGTTATTATAACTTAATGGGAAAAAAGGTTGATATTTTATTTTACAAGTTTGCAAAACCAACAATTATTAAGATTTCGAAAAATTCTTTGAGATACGTTAATGTATTTCTCCAGATATTACAGCATATTCAAATTTGAACAAAATCCGAAACAGTACTCCGAAAAGTGTCCGGTGCGCGTCGAATCATTTGTATCTAGACTGTTTCTCAAGCAGTGAGTAGAAAACTGCATGCGTCTGCATCGGGTTCCTATAGGAAATGGTTCTTCTCAAGTGAAAAAGAGAATGAAAGACATACCAAATCGCATCATAGAGACGCGAATGCGTGTGTTCAGACGCATCGCAGGAAGCTACCGTGAATGGAGTATAATTCGCAAAAAGCAGCATCGTAAGGCGCCTAGGAAATCTCACTTTTGGCAAAAACTGAATACATATTCTGTACACTTCATTTTTACTACAGGCGCTTAACATAATTTGTGAATGTACTATAAAAATATGAAACTTAGTAAAATTGATTTCGGTTTATTATTTGTGGCATTAAAGAAAGTGTATTGCAATACTTTTATATATCATACTTTAGACCAATGCTCTACTTTAATTGAAATTATTGAACACATACATATTTACTACTCTTGTGTTGTCTTTTTTTTTTAAACAAGTACTTGCAAGTAAAAGAAAAATATATTTAATTGTCCTTGTATTCTTTTTATGGTTCTACAAATAAGAATTCGCTACATTTTGACAATTTAAGTTCAAGTTTAATAATATTAATCAAAATGTAAAGCCAATACAATTTCCTATTGTATTAGTACAATTCCTTTGTTCCAAGAGACACAATACATACATATGTAGAGAAATAATATGATATATTTGACTGAAAAGATATAATTTTTGTTTTTACCTATGCGTTATTAGTTCTCATTAAAATTTTATTTACGTGAGTTCATGATTTATTATTTCTATTTATGTTTCTTCCCGATTCAATTCTGAGTATTCCTCGATTATACATATCGTATTTAACTACGATGATTCTTGCGCCGAGCTCGAGACTTTCCAGATTTGTCGCGTCTCATTGTTAGATACTGATAGAGTTTGCCGAAAGAAAATTTTTTAAATTTCATAAAATTTAATTAAAGTTTCGCTACAGGTTCAGATAAAAAAGGTGAAAAAATTGATAATACCGTACATCCGTATACTCATTACTTAGTTAGTAAACTAAGTTTTAGAACATGTCAAGAAATCTCGACTCATTTGGTTCAATTTTTTATAAAATTATGCTATTTTGAAGAGTTATATTATTAAGAGCTATTCTTGCCAGGGGTAGTATGAATGTTTTTGGCTCTCACAAATATATGGGCAATTTACAAGACAAGGATTCAGCGAAAACAAATGTAGACCATGAAACAATTATGCCATCGAATAAGTGTGCTATGAAGATCATTATTAACGGAGTACGCTGAAAACCTCGTTAAAAGTATGCAGAAACGCTGTTGCGAGGCTATACTGAAAAATAAAGGAGATTTCGTACACTATTAGGTAATTGTGACGTAGTACTATAAGTAAACTTGATTACCTATCACTACGAACAAATATTAATTTGAAAATATCCATTTATGATTTTCGTTCGTTCCGTTACACTACTCAGAATTATATACTATTAAAAGCTGTCTGAAAACAGACAATTCAAACTTTAGATTTATTTTTATTAGGTAATTTTTGCTAATGTGTTCATTTTGAGCGCAGCAAATTCTCCTTAAAATCAGAATTACTAGTGCTACATAGATTTATCGTCAAAGAATTGGAATGACGAAATTTCGAAAATCTTGAGTTTCAATTTTTATATCGATGATTTTGCTTTACTCATTTTTGAATATTTTTTTCCACTTGCCTCAATTTTTTGCTACTGGTGAGACTACCAAACACGTCACATTTAAATTACCACTTCGTTTTTCCTATCACGTAGTATTTATAAAAATCGTTGTTGTATACTTCATTCGAGTGAAAGTATGGTGGCACATTTACACACGGAGGCTACAATATACGCCCCGATAACGCAAAAATGGCGTTTATAAATAGTGAAGCGCGCTCGATGAAAGATCAGTCTAGCGCGCTAGAACCTTCAGAAATCCTACTTCTTTGTTTTCGGAGTGTAGTTAGTAATATTCGGCAGCATGTTGACCATCGAAGAGGCTTTATAAACAAGCGTCACGTCAGAACATGACTGAGGATGACATTTTTTTTAAATATCGTTACAAAAATATCGTTACATTTATTTTGTGACAACAGTAAAACTGTGTATCATAGGATGATCAATTAGTAATACACCATGTTTCATTAAGCCATCAACTCAAGAAATACGTTGACGTCTCCACTGCGTCAGAAGGGATAAATGTAAACGTAACTTTTTAACACTTAACCTACCTAGCCTTAAAAATAACTGGTATATATTCCCTTATAAAAATGACAAGAATTTTTATTTAGACTTTGTTTGGCTCCTATCGTAATACGTGCTCTACTAAACAATCTGTCCATAGAATCATTTTTATTATTTCAACAATTGTAAAATAAAAAATCTGGAACCGGTCATTTTGACCGGTGGTGGTAGGTTTAGTGTTAAAACTCTTTTCATTAAATTATAAGACTAGAACAAACCGATGAATACAGAAATTCATACATAACTGTCTATACCACGGGTGTGACCAAAGACAGTTATCGTAAAGGGATACTATTCTTTGAATTTTGCCGAACGTAGAACACGACACCGAAGCTCGAGAGACCTCGGCGGTCGAGCAATGTAACCCGATACCGGATCGGGTATATCGGTGTGAGACCAGGAGACCACTACTAATCCAATGACAAAACTTCTTTATTTTTTATTATTTTTTTATGGAACTTTCACCAATATATTCGTGGCATTTTTCTAATGAAAATGATACCAAATATGAAATAATTCCGATGATAAAAAAATAATAACAAAAAAAGAAGTTTTGTCATTGGATTAGTAGTGGTCTCCTGGTCTCACACCGATATACCCGATCCGGTATCGGGTTACATTGCTCGGCGGCCGAGGCCTACTGAGTTTCACGGCCCCTCACGGGGTATGCTTCTCAGTGGAATGGGTAGGCGACTAGACAGTTAGCGTTTAGACATTTTAGACAGTTATAGATGAATTACTGTATATGTTTTTAGGTGCTTATTGTGAGTACATAACAGTAAAAATGTTGTCATTTGAAAAAAAATGTGTTCTTCACCATTTATTTTGCAATTGTTTTAAACAAATGCAATGTTTTCATAGCAGGGAGCTTTTGAAAAATTTGAAAAAAAATGAGGATGTAGCACCAAGGGTCCCCTTTACGTACCTTTTTATAAAGAGTCGGACATTTTAAAATTAATGAAATTAAAATGATTTTGGTCCACAAAGTGGACTGAATCGAGAAATTTGGTGAAATTTTGCTATAACTTGAACCATAAGAGATATCGGGATGAAATTTACACTAAAATTCATTAAAAAATTATGCCTTTCCACTGACAATTATCGTAATAAATATGATAATGGCGCGATCTAAGCGGGCCTACCCATTCCACTAAGAGGCATATCCCGCTATGGGCCTTAGAAGCTCGAGCTGCCTCGGTCACCGAGCAGTGTCATCCGATACTGGGTCGGGTATATCGATGTGAACCACTACTAATCCAATTACAAAACTTGTTATTTTTCATTTTTTTTATGGGACTTTCACCTACTTATTTCTGGCATTTTTCTCAATAAAATTACACTAAACACGGTATAATTTCTGCTGTATTCAGAGGTTTAATTGACGGTATGGACATAGTTTTCGGCCGCGCTTACATCGATCTGTGTTTACATGCTGTCCTTTTCCAAAGTTCGGCATCCTTTGTACTCTGGGCTCGGTCGGCACTGTCGACGCAGTCATGAAAAAATAGGGTCAGTGCACGATCTAAGCGCGCACAGAATCGAGAAAAGGCTTAGATCGCGCCATTCTTTTATATATCTTTTGTGATAACTTTTTAATAAATTGTTCAAATTTTATTGTCGTAAAATAATATTTAAAATTGTTTAGTACTTTCCCCAGATAATTTAAATCACTGATATCTGGTTATAAATTTCTTTGTCTTTCTTGAAATATTCATAATGAAGAATAAGTGTGCATTTTGCAAGTAGACGTTTTTTAATTTTTTGTACAGACAGAGTTTGCAACTGAAAAATCAGAAAATATTGCTCGATATGTACCTATGGTTCAATATGTTAAATGTGTCGGATTGTTTGTAGAGTTTTTAATGGGGAAAACTACCGTTGCAGACGTGTTATCGGGTTGAAACTTGGCAGAAAAGGTTCTTTCTTGATAAGCTATCGAATGAATCATTTGCCGATTTGGTTTGCACATTTGAATCAACACAGAAGTCGTACATCTTTTTTATTGTCTAGCACCAATACTAATGAATGTATTACTATACATATGTACATGTACAATATAAAATTCAAGAAAGAAAGCTCTTTTACAGTACAACTAAAGTGATTAACAAGTCTATTGTTTTAATTGTAGATCTTGGTTTCTATGCATTGCCTGCCAAAGAAGAACTGAGCCCAATGTTTCCACACAATTCTAGTTCACATGAGATTTCTACAGAAACAAATGCCTTCGTACAAAATTCCATGGTAAGTTTTCTATGATTTTCTTATCAGATTTGTCTACGTATTACTTGATACCACGAATTTATGATATTTCTTAATTGTTCATCTAATTCTAAGTATAATACAATATATGGAAATTTAAATATCGTTATTATTATCCTTATTGAGAAATAAGTATGCAAAACAATTTAAAATAGAAACAAAGATGAGTCTATAATAGCGAAGATGGTTTCATAATGCAGTAGCAGTCAATGTGAGATTCATGTGTAACATTAAGTTCGTTTGACTACACCAAGCGATCTACGATTCCATTTATAATTTTAATCCGGTTTCATTGAAATTTAATTGCCTAATAGGTTCATATCTACAATAAACATGGCTACAATTGTAACCAGGGATGCGAACCGCCGACTAACACTAACCCAAACCCTGTTAACCAAGGAAGGTTTCTGTAACCCGTACTAACCCGAAGAGAACGGGTTTTAGGGCTTAGAGAGAGCGCGTTAACCCGCTCGGAGCGGGTTAAACCGCCCGGTGCGGGTTACTAGTAAGATAAGATAGATATTCTAAACCACTGGTTCTTAACCAGTGTTATGCGAGAGAAGTACGGGTAAAAACTCGGGAGGAGAGGAAGATCGAGGAAAGGACATTAAGGATACGCGGAAAAAGGCAACCGCGGAAGAGTGTCACAAAATGATGGAACGGAAAAAGTTAGACACTCAGGAAAGGGTGTAATAAAAAAGGAATGGTTCACTGGGGCCTGGTCTTGAACAGGCCCCAGCGAGGCCTGGGAAGAACAATGAAGAGGACTAGGCTCGCGTGTAAATTAAGCACTAAGAACTAAGAACTTCTTTGGAGTCAAAGTGACCGTATTCGTCGTATCAGGATTAAAAAGTACAGGAGTTTTGTATTTATATATACATATATTCCAAAAATATTAATAATTTGTGAAAAATCAATTCATAATATTTGACATTCAAACAAAAATACTATTATTTAGAAACATAGTTACAACTATGGTTTTCATGATGCTACTATAACCCACATATAACTTGTTCATTCGGGTTACAGAAGTCTTGTGTAACCCGCCTGAGCGGATTACTCAAGCGGATTACTGATACATCCCTGATTGTAACTTCATCTAGTAGCGGTTCAATATTTGAATATTTTATTTCAAGTTCGATGTAGTCTCGGAAATTTTTTTTTGGGTATAGTTTTTGTTCTTGAACGGCTTCATTTCCCATGACTAAAAATAAATATTTTTATTAAAACCACTTAATAAAAATTACTAACTAATGATAGACCGATGATTTATTTATATATTCACTCAAATACACATCTTTGCACGTCTTTCCAATGATTACATTTGCTTCTCTAATGCTTCGTACAGACCTGAACATTTCGCCAAACATTGCGCCGAACGGTGAACGAATCGCAAAATAGACATTAATTTCGGCGAACCGAACGGTGAACGGAACGGAGAATCGACATTAGTTTCGGTCAACAGAACAACAAACGGAACGAATTTATGCTATCTTTGTGAACAACTACCCTCGTAGCACAAAATATTGTATACACATTCATATCATATTAAAAAGAGATTCAATCTGTTTTTAATATTCAAATATACGATATATCATATACAATAAATTAAGTAGGTAACAAATATTTTTTTTCAAATATGTAGGAAATATCTATTTGATGTTATGAGAAAAATATGTTTTTCCAAATATAAAATGAATCTTTATTTCATATTAGATATAGAATACTTTTTCCTAATATACAGGTAATATTTATTAAATATTAGGTATAGAATAATAATATTTATTTAATTTTTAGTCAACAACGGTGCGGAGACGTCGTGTAGGAACGCTCGTGAGACTGACGACGCACAGTGGGCTAAATCCATGAATTCTGTGTCAAAATCAAAGAACTTTTAATAGAAACGAGATTGAGCGATAATTTTTTTTTTTAATTAAAGCTGAAACATTGCAGAATATGGGAAAAATAGAGAGATTACGATAAAATCTGATAAAAATTATATGACAAAAAAATGTTTTCTCAACTATGAAAATATTTGTTAAACTTGCAAAAATTCAAGAAAATTGTGGTTTATCCAAAACCATGTTCGGAAAAATGTTTTTTTAACATGCCATACATCATTTCCCATAGAGTTTGTCAGGCTGAATGCAAATCTGGTCGAAAAATTTGTCTACTACTTCAGAATTTTGAAAAAAATTAAGCATAATACTTACAATAATATCTCATTGCTAAATTGAATCTGTGATTGTGCTCTGTCAATTTCTATATGAAATCTGCATTTTTTAGATTTGTTTTGTGTTTTTAATTTTTTAAAAAGATTTTGTTCAAAATTTTGAATTGCAAATAAATGGGGAAAATGGGTCAAAAACTGATATTTTGTTTTTCCTTAATAACAAATGAGATAAGAGGCTGAAGTTTGACAGAGAGGGGTCTTGTTGGGTAGGCTATCGAATGGCCCAAGTTCGATTAAAATACCGCCGGGGGCAGATTTCATCACCAAACCCGGGTATAGTCATTTTTTATCAGATTTGGATTATTTTGTTTTACTTTGGATTAAAATTATTTAAAGTGAGTCAACAACCATTGCCTCGCTGCAAAAACCGGTTCTCGTAAACAGCTTAGAAAAGCGTTAGGCCCTCTGTCCACGATGCGTTGCGTCAGAAACGCGTACACGTACGCGTATGAGATGTGGACGCTGTGTTTCATTCACGAAACGTACAGCAAGTTTTCTATCATTACGAGAATGTTGAGTGACGACGATGACGTGCTCTATAGTCGAAACAGAAGGAAATTCTAGGTGGACCCCTTATACAGAGAAATATTGATTGCAGAACGTTTATAGCTGCAAAAGATTGATCAGAAGATGATGCTAAACGAGATATTTCGTTTTCACGATGTCGACGAAACGATGCTATGGACGAGATATCTCGTCACCACGATGCGTACAATGCTATGGTCGAGATATTTCGACATGTCATCGTTGGTAAAAGGTGCTTTAAAGATGATAAATATAAAATACTCCATATTTTACACAATTCGAATTTTTATTGTCTATTTTATATGGAATACAGAGGGATAATTGTAATCGATGTAGAAGATCTAATATACAAAAATACAACCCACAGAAAAAGATCTCATCTAACAAGACAATGTACGGATATCGTACGCTAATCATAATGACGACTGAATGTAGCGACGATGACGCTTCGTGGACACACGTCAATTATTTAACATTGGTTGCAGCACTGAAACGTACAGCAAGCGATATTTTGTCGCGTACGCGTCTCTGACGCGACGCTTCGTGGACAGAGGGCCTTAAACAGCCATTTCTCACAGATTCATTTAAACTTAATCAAGTAGGAGTATTATTAACGCGAAAAGAGTTTAATTAGAGATTTAAGTGTGCAGCGCTTAGATGGGTGACCGCCCGGTAAAAGCCGGGAAGTGACCCTCTGGGTGCTTTTCACGTGTTGTTGGCAAAATTGGTGATTCGGAACCCACCGTAATAAAAAGTAGGTTCCGCTGAAATTAGGCGATAGTGAGAGTGGAAGAGGGGGAGAAGTGGTAAAATGGATTTGAAACCCTGAGGGAAGTCAAATATCATTACATACAATTATTTAAAGTGGACGCTGCACTGTGATATACAGTTTTGGACGGCCGCACACACTGGGCTGGATCGAGAAATTTGATGACATTTTACTATAACTCTTGAACCATAATTAATTGATTAATTCGCTGTTTTTTTTTGTATATTTCGACCAAACTTGCAAACAAATTCGCGCGCATTCCCTTTGATGTATACGAAAAACCAACAACTGATGGATCGGCCGCGCGTACGAATGCGAACCGGTGGGATTTGCAAATCTGTTCGCAGGACAGAGAGTAGTAATGGGGCGATACCAGGATTTCTCACAAGTTTTGAGCAATTTGATATTCAAGTAACTGTTTGGAAGATTTGATACGTATCACCAGCTTAAGTACTAGGTATTGACATTTGATACGAGTATTGATAAAATGGCCACTGACTGGTATTGGGTATCACAAGCATCGAAACAATAATAAATACATACTGTAGATATCAAGAAGTATCGATTCGCAAATGATTCCTCCAAAAGTCTCGATGCTTTAAATATGTGAGTCGGACCTGACATTGGAATAGAATTGCCTTGAGTGAAGATACTAGAGTCAGAGTTGGGCATATTTACATAAAAAATTATTTAAACAACGATTCGAATAAAAGATACTTTATCTTTATTCGTTATTAGAAGGTTCGAATAAAAAAAGTATCTTTATTCGGCGAGTATCGAATAAATAAGTTTATTCGACGAGAATTTATCCGACGAATAAAGATAATTTTATAATATAATTTTATATAAATTTATAAATATATTAAATTTATACATTTATAAATATATTAAATTTATATTTAAAGATTATTTTTTCATCTTTTATCTCTATCTTTTGCCAATTCGAATAAACGCGTTACCGAGCATCGAGCTCCGAACGTTACAAACCCAACGACTGACAAACGCCATACATTGTAAGCAGATGGGGAATCATGCACGAATGAAAGTTTAAATTTTTAGATTTTTCAATATACCTTCATAAAATTATTACGAGTGAATTGAGGTGCTTTTCCGGATGAAAATGAGTACGAACTCGAGTGTAATCGAACGATTTTTATTAATACGTAATGTTATGATAAAAATTACAACCTTATTGAAGACGATAGTCCAAACAGTGTCGCCAGATGAAGCCAAAACCGTCGTCACGTACTCTCCTACTTTGACCCTCCACTATCCTACTTCACCGTCATTTATACCACTCAATCTTATCAATCACATTATTACTCTGGTTATCAGAGAGGGGTACCTGTATTCCCCTCGATTACTTCAGTCTGGCGACACTAAGTCCAAATAATTCGTGTTTGGATTCATTTTCATCGGGATAATTTTTACAACTCATTCGTATTAAAAATATATAAGTTTAAATTGTCAATAATGCTTGATTCCCCAGGTGCTTACAATGTATGCTGTTGGTCCGTCGCTGGTCTTTCAAGTTCGGCGCTCCTCGGATCTCGTCGTCGTTTATTCGAGCTGGAAAAAGTTATTAGAAGTTTATTTTATCGAATCTTCGAACGTTATCGAACCTTCGAATAACGAATACAAATTTTTTAATCTTTTATTCGAAATTCGAAATTTTGATTTAGATAAAAATTTTGCCCAACTCTGATTTACGAACATTCGAGACAACTAAAACATGGAGAAATTCTTAAGCAAACGTACTTCGACACTTAATAAGTAAATGACATCGAGAGAAAGAGAGCAAGAACGAAAAGTACGAAAACATTGTTCTGACATACTTCTGTATACAGAGTTGTGAATGTATCGATACCAATTCCGTCCAAGACGTACTTACAAAGGATTTACACGTGCTTATGATACCTTGATACTTTGAAATCAGGTATCGATATCGCTTCAGTAGTATCATAACCATAACCCATCACTAACAGAGAGCGTATTCTAGATATTCATAATATGTATAACTAATAAATGTCAAGAAATTGATGATTCAAATTATCTGAAGAAGTACTAATAATTAACAAATATAAATCTTTTTAAATATTATTTTAAGACAATAAAATTAAAAAAATTAATTAAAAAGCATTACAAAAAATATATATATTGTAGCCATTATGAGATAATTCGTCAGGGATTTGCTGGACAGACAAGGTTTATTCAGGATTAGGTTATGGTTACAGGGATCGATGGTACGAGGGATATAATTTTTACGTTTGAACGTTATAATAAAGGACGCATATATATATATATACAAGGTTTTTCAGAATCGCATGTGTACTCTAAGTAGTGGTACACACAGGCGTCCAGGAGTTATCCTGTCCTCTCTCGTTCGACAGGCGTCCAGGTATTATCGCCGTACTCTCCATGTCGAACGAGCGGCCGGGAACAAACTCCCGTACTCTCCCATCCTCCCGGAAGGCGTCCAGGTATTATTGCCGTACTCTCCTGCTGGGGCCAAATATGCTAACCGAGAGCGGCCGTGGTCTTACCTCGTCCTCTCTCTCGGAATAGCAAAAAGGACCGTGGCCTCTGTGAGCCCGCAATTTATATACATTTGTTGCTATCGGCGGACGCGAAATCAATAACCGGGTTGTTAAGCGTAATTCGTCTTTTCGCGCGCTCCCCCTCGCGTCGTTCTCCCCGTGGCCGTCTACAAACTTTCTTCTGGAAGCTTCGCGAAACTCGTAGCTCCGCGTTTTGTCTTTTTTTCTCGATTTTGTACATGCTACAATATTTATAATGATAATTATCAATAGATAGGTATCATTTTTCGATGAATGAATGAAAAAACTGGAAACTGGATGGATCCACCGCGCGCCCGAATGCGCATACAAAAGGGCGCACAAATGCACGCGGCCGCCGTGGCGGCGTTCGTGGCCCCGTCCAGACTGGTGTTTCATTCGCTGTTCGGCGTAATGGGCGGCGCAATGTTCAGGTTTCTACGAAGCTTAATAACAAACAGAATAACTGCACGAAAGCAAGCAAATAACACACTCTATGGAGAGTAATCTATATTTATTTATTGTAGTGGTTTAACATTCAGTATTTGATTAATGGGTGCTTTTCAGGTACATCAAATACAGTGATTCCGATGATTGATCACATACACTTTACATGTGAATAACTTTTTTTATAAATGGTCCAAACAACTTTCAATTTCTCTGTGAGGCTACAAGAATTAATTTAGTAAATGATGTCTAACATACATATTGAAAAAATGCATTTGGTCGGAATTGTGAAAAAAAATTGTGAAAGTGATTATTACAACCTTTTTATCTGGACCAATAACGAAAATTTAAAAAGTGTTTTGTAGACTCGTATAAGTTATATGCATGCTACAAATTTCATTGAAATTGATTAATTGGTTTACGAGTTAACGATGAAATGTAGTAAAAATTGAATTTTTTCATGATTTTGATGCAATTTGCAGAATGTATATAACTTACATAAGTCTACAAAACACATTTTTAAAATTGTTGTTATTGGCCTAGATCATTTACTAAACTTATTCTTGTAGTATTACAGAAAAATTGAAGTCGTTTGGTCCATTTATAAAAACTTATTCTGATCTAAAGTGTGTGTTATCAATTATCGGAGTCACTGTGTATTAGCTATACATCATGTTACGTTGCGTTTTATTTGGGCCTAAAAACCTTACTTTTTTTTTTTAAAGAGAGATAGGGAGGATTTTTTTTCTGTTTTGTTGAATAAGGAAATCTGGTTCACCGAGATTTAATCGAATCATACCTTGATAGATTGTAATTCGAAAGAAGCTACTTACACTAAACGCTCTTTCGTTGTCCAGTGCCTACCCACTCCACCGCCTGTCAACGCTGAGTCGCTCCGCAGTGCGGCGACGATTGATGTCGGCTCGGGTATATCGGTGTGAACACCACTGCATTGACTCCAGGAATCGATTTTACAAATTTCTTAACTTTCATTATTTTTTATGGAACTTTCACTACCATATTTCTGGCATTTTTCTGATTAAAATGACACCAAACACGATATAATTTGAACTGTATTAAGTGCTTTTATCGACGATGAAAGTCTCGAATGCAACGACGAACAGCGTATTGGAAAGAAAGAGACGCGGACAGTCGACGTTGCCGGCACAGTTCACATGTAGAGTAAATATGGGCTAAATTATATCGTGTTTGGTCTTGTTCTAATCAGAAACAAGCCAGTGAAAGTCCCATAAAAAAATAATGAAAAATAAAGCATTTTTAATTGGCATTGCATTGTGAGAACACGCGGGCCTTTAAACTGTGCTGGCGACGGCGACACGCTTCGGTCATGCGATCCATATGTTCGGCTCTCTATTGAAGCTTCGCTCGGCGCGGTTGGCGCGATAGATATCTGAGCGCAGTCATAAATCAAAAAGTATGTCCCACCACCGTATTTGTCCGTGCCAAACACAGCGTTTGGACTAGGAATGAGCATTTACTGTACCCCATTATAAGCGCAACTATCCAGTAGTTCTCGAGATATTTGCAAATTAAAGTTCTATGGACGTAACATGTCAGTTCAGTACGCCATCTTACCAAGCAGTGCTGTAAGATAAAACAATAGTAATATTCAAATAATACACATAACAAACAATTAATAATATAATAGAAGAAACATAATAGAAGAAACTTTAACTACAGACGCAAAAAATAATAATTATAAAACAATGATAATATTCAAATAACACACACAACAAACAATAAATAATATAATAGAAGAAACATAATAGAAGCTATAACTACGGACGCAAAAATTATTATCTTTTGCGTTCGTAGTAATAGTTTCTTCTATTATATAATTTATTTTTTATTATGTATTATTTTAATATAATTATTGTTTTATAATTAGCTTTTGTGTATGTAGTAATAGATGTAGTGTTTCTCCTATAAAATAATAAGTATCATCTTCAATTAATCCTTTGGCGAATAAAAATATATCGAAAATATAGAAAAAAAAGTTACCACGACGGGATTCGA
The DNA here is from genome assembly GCA_028454225.1 of Lasioglossum leucozonium. Classification (NCBI taxonomy): domain Eukaryota; kingdom Metazoa; phylum Arthropoda; class Insecta; order Hymenoptera; family Halictidae; genus Lasioglossum; species Lasioglossum leucozonium. The sequence goes on from CM052214.1 coordinate 372,038, forward strand.
ACCCCAGCCCACAGCGTAGCAGTTCAACTCGCTGCCGCTACGCCACAACACTGCTTGACGTACTGAACTGACATGTTATGTCCATTGAACTTTAATTTGCAAATATCTCTGAAACTACTGGATAGTTGTCCTTATAATGGGGTATATTCGAAATCAGGGGAACGAGATCTACAATAACTCTGTAAAGTCTCCACTAAATCTGTGACGACAAGACCTGTGCCTTCCCCTTGTTAGATCGAGCGAATACTGTATACATATAGGAATTGGTGAGGCATCAGGTACTAGCGGGAAACGTTGACCGTTTGTTCCTCTGTTGGCGAGTGAAGGAGGCAACCGCCACACCTGTACTTAAAGTATATGCGGGCATAGGAGCGTGCGACATGCAATGATCAGAGAGTTCCGAATAAGTTCGGATATATGTATTCTAGCTCCGCTTAAATGGCTGGAAGTTTCCGGATCTTGAACTGGCCATTCAGCACTTTGGGCGAATTCTGTCGAATAAAAAGTATTCGAATTCTAAACGAATCTGTCCACTTTAAAAGCTAGTTTTTATTCCATTTTCCTCATTTCCAGATTTTTCAGTCATAAACTCTTAATTCGAACAAGACACAGCACGGGGTAATTATGCAGTTCAAGGAAGCTGCCTTCGATTTTAATAATCTTTATATACGTGTATGTTGTACAGCACATCATTTTGAACAACTTTTCCTTGTACATGTATCCGCCGCTCCGTTCGGTTTTAGTTTTCGAGATATACGCGGTAAACTGTTTCTGCTACTACAATGAATCTTGTGTGTACCTTCAAGATATAAGTTCTCAATTCCGACACGCTACTGATGGATTTTCGTCAGGCCAGCCCAATCATGCATTCAAAAATTTTAACTGTAGCAACAGTTTTCGAGTGTCCCGTGAATACCTCGAAAACTAAAACTGAGCGAAGAATATATGTATAGGATAAAGTTGTTCAGAATGACGCCTTTGACAACATACAATATCATGGTCGTTAAAATCGGAGGTGGCTCCCTTGAACTACACAATTAACAAGTACGGAAATATTTGAAAAAATTGCAGTTTTCATATTGGAGTTTAAAAATGACATCTTTAATAATAGTGATTATAGTGTATAGTCACCCCTCGAAATCTCGAATCGTCGAAATCACTGAATCTTAACTTTGGTAGAGCAGAGTATATCTGTTTTGTCGTGGTAATCGATTGTCTTGTTTTTTTGTATTTCTTTCACAACTAGAATAAGGAATTAATAAATTACATTACACGAAGTTATTAAAAGTTACGTTCGTAAATTCGGTTATATCGGTACCACCGTGGTAGCACATTCACGAGTAAAGCCACCATGCTGTAACGAAAAGTTTAAATAAATACATGAATTTGATTTTAGAAAAAATTAAGTCTAATCTTTAAAGCTATCGTTATTATCGGTGTAAATAAACGATTAAAAGAATTGTGAAAACCAACGTAACATAGATTAAAAATGTTTTTGTAATGGTGTCACAAAATTCTACAATTGAGGAGCGGTAGAGTATCTGATTCAAGAAACAAAAAACTTCAGCTGCGCAGGGATCCGATCCATGCCAAAAAGCAACTCTGAGACTCTGAAATTGGACATTTAACCGCTGCATTAACTCACATTGTTGAAACCACATTCGAAACATTGGAATATAAACTACATATCAGTTTTCATATATTATGTTTGTGATTTTTAGAATTTGCACAATATTTCTCGGAAATTTAATATTGCATAATATATGTATGATATTGAAAAAATGTAGGAGAAACAAATGTAGCTTACAATGTTAGTTTGTACTGGGGAAAACTGGGTTTTTTTTAGTTTAGACTTTGCGGATGTGAGAAAATATCTGAAAGAATTGAAAATAATACTTATGATAAGATTTTATTGCTGAATTAATAGGAAAGGTGTCACTTTTAAACTTCATCTTCCATTTTTCACAATCAGGATGTAAAACTGAAAAATAAAGAGGTCCACACGCAAACACACACACGAAACAATATGTATAAAAAATCACAAGTTCGGTCGTCATGCGTGCGTAAATAAGAATGAATAGTGACCCCTTTTCAATTCCGGTTTTCTAAACAACGGATCGCGAAACGAATGATTTGTACTTTCAACCATGCAGTACTCCGTGTAATGAAACGAATGTATCTGTATCGATAAATCTAATAATGCGAATGTAAAGTTTCATCGCTATTGGCCATTGACAGTTTGCGCTGTTCTCATGACAGGAAATTTGTTGTGTATGGTTAGTTTGATCTAAAATTTAACGGTGATTTTGATATTTCTACAGTGATTATTTCTTTTGTTTCAGGGGGATGTAGTATTATTAGGGAAAAACAGTCCGATAGGGGTGGGGAAGGGAAGAGAATCAGAGAATGCTAGGTACTGTGATATCGAATTCATAAACAACAACACGATGGTAAAACCTATAAACCATCTCAAAAATATCGCCGCCAATGACTTTTTAACCGTCCTGTCGGGTCAAACTGGTGAGTATACATATGTTTATTGCTATTTTATTTTTTTAATAGTAAAATTTCACAGCGATTATAACCGATAGATTCGGGCTATCCGTTTTTTGCGGCTAACCCATTGTCATACGACACGAATATTCGCAGTTTAAGTGGATTTGGTTCAAAATCTCATTTTGGAGGGAAAACAAGACAAAAACATTGAATTATGTAAATGCAGTAATTTTTTAGTTAAATGTTTGCAAAAGAGGAACCAGCTCCATTGACCTTGATCTTGACATATGTTGTCAAGGTCAACATTCTGAACAACTTTTCCCAATACACATATCCGTCGCACGGACTTAGTTTCCGAGATATTCGTAAAAAAACTTAAATCTTGAATTGATTGTTTATTGTATACATTCTGCTCATTACCTAAAAAAATACATCAAATTAAATGTAATTTCTGTTGAACTTGCCGAAAAATTACGATGTCACTCAATTAGAGTTGGTTGGAATTAGGTTAGTATAATGAATACAGAAATTCATGTGAAATGCCAAATATATGTAAAATGTCAGGAAATGTCAAACATAGTAAAATTCGTAAAATTCAATGTTACTAAGAAATCTATATTATTAACCATATAACAATTGTTTTTATGCATAAATATTGTTAAATTTTTTGTTATTTATTAATTTAACTGTTTAATTTTATTTTTTTCCGAATAATCACCATTACAAGTACATTATTAACGGACGAACATTAGTAACAAAACTTGTATTTTTTAAAATTTCGTCATGTGTCAGCAGTCTCTAGAGACCAAAAATCGAGTGTAATATTACATTATTTGCAGATCATTGTTACAATAATAATCCTGCATAATGGAAACTGCTCACCAAGATATATGCATTCTTTATACATTTAATAAAGTAGATTTATTTTTTGTAAATATTTCCAAAGGTGGTTTTATTCATTACATACCTGCATATAAAACTTCGAATTAACATAAAACAAAAGCGGCAAAACATATCCTGAGGTGTTGACATTTACGAATGCATTACTTATTATAGTTTAAGAATTCTTTAGTTCCTTACCACCCCACCGACCTAACCCCAACCAACTTGAACTATACTATACTTGCAACCTAAATTTGACGAAAGTTTTTTTGTAGTTGTCTCGGAAACTAAGACCTAGCGACGGGTTGATGAATAGGGAAAAGTTGTTCAGAATGTTGATCTTGATAACATATTTCAAGGCCAAGCTCGTTGGTAATGGGTCTTCTTTTGTCAACATTTACCATTTTTTATTTTAAGTGGAGGAATGTTACACGATTTTGTATACAATGAGGAGAATATGTATACAATTGTTGTGTTAGAAGAACACGTTTTATTTATAGCACTATTGTACATAAAATTGCTCTATTTATAAATGGTTGAACTTAAAATAATTATATAATACTGTAGTTCCGCGATCGACTCGCAGGTCGATGTTCTGAGGGAATCTGCCGGTCGACGTAAGATCGCCGCGCATTTCTACACATGTGGCGGCGATGGCGCAACGCGCAAGCGCCAACTCGATCCCGATTCGAACGCGATCTAGTAACAACATAACAACAATGTTTAAAACATAAAAGAAAATCCTATTATTAAAAAATATATAGAATTTTCATTCATTAATTGCACCAATTTCAATATTTACTTTTACAATGTAAATTCGTGAAACAAATAAAATAGTTGCAGTAGCTACACAAAGATATTTGTTACTTCTTTGTGTAGTTATCACAAGTATAATTTGTACGGACTTACATTTTTAATTTTATAAGTAATCCAATATGATATCATTAGTTTCGACCAAAGCTTCGGAGCGAAAGTAAAAGAATGCTCAAAACAATCGAATTACAGTGATTCGTGGATAATTGTCTAAAATATCTAAAGGATAATCGTCTCGTCACCTACCCATTCCACTGAGGGGCATACCCTGTGAGGGGCCATGAAACTCTGTAGGCCTCGGCCGCCGAGCAATGTAACCTGATACCGGATCGGGTATGTCGGTGTGAGACCAGGAGACCACTACTAATCCAATGACAAAACTTCTTTATTTTTTATTATTTTTTTATGGAACTTTCACCAATATATTCGTGGCATTTTTCTAATGAAAGTTATACCAAATATGAAATAATTCCGATGATATTTACCCGTGTAATGGACGATGAAAGTTTCGGATGCAAGGAAGGACAGCGTACGGGAAAGAAAGACACGCGGATAGTCGCAGTCGCCGGCATAGTTCCAAGGCCCGCGTGTCCTCACAAAGGAATGCCAATAAAAAAAATTTTTATTATTACTTATTTGTTTACCAGACTCACCAATATATTTGTGGCATTTTTTGATTAAAATGATACCAAACACGATATAATTCGGACCATATATAGATATATGGTCATTTATAATATAAGTCGGTTCGCTCCTGCAAGACACATTATCTTGACCGGGACAATTCGTGAATCTTAAACTAAAATCGTATATATCATCGGAATTATATCATATTTGGTATAATTTTCATTAGAAAAATGCCACGAATATATTGATGAAAGTTCCATAAAACAATAATAAAAAATAAAGAAGTTTTGTCATTGGATTGGTAGTGATTCACACCGATACACCCGATCCGGTATCGGATTTCACTGCTCGGCGGGTGAGGCCTCTCGAGCTTCGGTGTCCTTTTCTACGTTCGACAATAGTCAAAGAATAGTATCCCTTCAAGATAATTGTCTTTGGCCAGACCCGTGGTTTAGACAATTATCCATGAATATAAGTATAAGGCACAGTCATACCGTAATTCTTAGTACTTCTCTTTAAATTGAAAATACAATTACAGAACCGTTATAGCTAATTTCGAGTACTTATGCTATAAAATATAATAGAGTATAGAATGGATTCTAACTTTTGGTCGGCAGTGTATATACAGGGTGCGGCCGAATAACATATACGAGCGGCCACGAGGTGATTCCTTATGAGTAGACAGCGGATCTTTATGCAAAATAAAATTTTTTTATGTGAACTACAACAAATTGGAACAAAATAGAAGTTTATTTCCTGTCTTAATGTTTCATAGATTGAAAATAATATAACTGTATCTTGATATTTTTCCAATATTTTTACTCTTTCAGATTACACCTGCTGATTTTTGTCATAAATGCATAAAATCCGCTGTCTACTTATGAGAAAATAAGAGAAAAATATAGAATAAAATTTTTTCATCCGAAGCTTCGTTTCCGAGGAAACCGAATTTGAAACTGCAGCGAATATACGTACTACAGTAATCGCGCGATCCCTGTCCTGGGTTTTTACTACGATCCCTGTCCAGTGCCTACTCACTCCACCGCCTGTCAACGCCGCGCCGCTTCGCAGGGCGGCGACGATTGATGTCGGCTCGGGTATATCGGTGTGAACACCATTACATTGACACCATTAATCGATTTTACAAATCTCTTAATTTTCATTATTTTTTTATGGGACTTTCACTATCTTATTTCTGGCATTTTTTTGATTAAAATGACACCAAACACGATATAATTTGAACTGTATTAAGTGGTTTTATCGACGTTGAAAGTTTCGAAGGCAACGCCGAACAGCGTATTGGAAAGAAAGAGACGCGAACAGTCGCCGTCGCCGGCACAGTTCACATGTAGAGTAAATATGGGCCAAATTATATCGTGTTTGGTCTTGTTCTAATCAGAAAAATGCCAGAAACAAGCCAGTGAAAGTCCCATTAAAAAATAATGAAAAATAAAGCATTTTTAATTGGCATTGCATTGTCAGAACACGCGGGCCTTTAAACTGTGCTGGCGACGGCGACACGCTTCGGTCATGCGATCCGTATGTTCGGCTCTCTATTGAAGCTTCGCTCGGCGCGATAAATATCTGAGCGCAGTCATAAATCAAAAAGCATGTCCCTATACGTTCCTTGTCCGTGCCAAACACAGCGTTTATTTAGACAGGGATCGAGCATTTACTGTATTAGGTAGGAATCGTCTGTCGCGTCTGATCATGACCGACCTATTCTACTTCCTGCGTATACTAGAGCACGCGAATCCGACAGATCTTTAACCGCGATTTTTCTGAAAACCATGCGTCATACGAAAAAGTGTTATTCCTTTTTTTCTATTAATATTCACTTGTAGAATCTCCCCCTGTCCGCTGGTACATGTTATTCGGCCGCACCCTGTATAATGGCTGCCCGACTTTTTCAATAAAAATTGGTGTTAATTGCTCGTATTTATCCCGAGAATATTCAAGCCTTGTAGGCGTTTTGCACGCGTGTGCCGATAAATAAATGGTTTTCTCGAAGGACCATCTGAAGTATCGGGAAAGAATTAAAAATGTGTATTGGAACTAGTTATATTTCCACTGTTTCTTAGTCAGCTTGAACTATTCACAAAATCTATATCACGCTATGGCGATGCGTAGCTACAAGTCTATGGTTTTCGTTTGTTGTCTAACGATGCACTCAGAGTAGGAAGATTATTTCGCTTCCCAGACTAGGGAAGAGAGGTGAAAGATCCCGCCCTTCTTGAGTTTTCCGTTAGTAAAACTAATTTAGCGCGTTTTCGACCCTTGACCGTGGCAGGTAATAAAATCAGGAGGCACGTTGACCTTGGCAAAGCATGCTAAAAATAATGGACTAGAAAAAAGGGAAGTGCCGATACCTGGCAACCAGATGTGTACAATAAACCAATAAACTACAATGAAAATCGCGGGTCTTTATGGCTTTATGGGTTTTACGGCTACCACGGTCGCGCTCGATGGGCCGATTGTAAGTTAACGACGGGGCGAAGGTCTTGTTACTAATTAGAATCTAAATCTATACAAATATAATAATTACCAAAAAACTAAATCCATGTTGGGCCTTAACAATTGATATAATTTTCAAATGATGTCAGAGAAATTTTCATTACACAAAATATGTTTACCTTAATTTAACTGATATATTTAGTTCTTCAGTGCATAAATAAAACAAAGATAGATATAGAGAAACTATATTTCCAACTGCAAGGCCTCAATTTAAAACAAATAAAAAAACATTTTTTTGAAAAAAATAATATGTATTACATTTTTTCAAGGCGTTTCTCAATCTTCGTTTCAAATATTGTTATTTATACGGCATATGCTTATCATACTCTACTCTACTTAACAGGTCCGCGTTATTGGTTATCTTGATATAAAAATTACATGTATAAAGAACTATTCGAAGATCAATATCGTGCATACACTACATTGATTTAAAAAAATTCTATCACCTGAACTACATTATTTTCTTGAATCAAAAATTGATGTCTTGTCTTCTAAATATATCCCTTCCTTTTTAATACATACGCTTTATGTTTCTGTGGAATTTAATCCAGATTTATGAACTCGATGTCATTTCAAGGTCATAGTATAGTAGACCGTCAAGCTTTTTTCGATATCAGCTGAAATACTATGAAATGAAAAGTACATTGTGTCTCTTAAGAAGACAGCTTGTCGTTGGTTTTTATCGAAAAAAGCATGTAAGTAATTATGTAAAAAATTCTATCTTCACAGATCTCGATGAACATGAAATATGTCGTTAAGATCAACTCCGCCATCTTAAACGAATTTTGATCGTTTGCTTTCGGTGTTTTGGGGAGGGGGCATACCGAAATACGTGTTCAATCAATTAAAAAGAGCAATATTCTCTGTAGGTGGTGTCCGTAGTTTTTTGTAAATATCTCGGAAACGAAGGTCAAGCGGTAACATATATAGGAAAACGTCGTACAGAACGCTAGCCATGATAACATATTTCAAGTTCATTAAAATCAGCGTGGAGATTATCAGCATTTTTCGACAAGTTTCAATATTACAATCTGTAACGGTTCCAAAACTGATTCACGTTTATTGAAAATAGTTTTGTTAGGTTGTTACAAGTTGTGCACATCGGGTTAAACTTCAACTGAGAAAACTAGAAATTTTTAACCTTTTTTATATAATCCTGTAGACTTCGACGAAAAAATGTCGAGAATCAAAGTTTTGATCTTAGGAATTCACTGGTTCAAAAGTTATGCATGTTTAAATTTCAGCGATTATCAAAGTTTTTGACAGGTAATAGTGCCGCTATGTTTGTGTGTAGTGAGCAGCGCTACAGACTCAGGATCAGTACAGACATTGCATCTTATGGACTTTTCTATCCACGCTTCGGGGGGCTCTAAGGGCCCCTGTATCATTTCGGTGTTCCGTTCACTGTTACCGATAATTCGTGAATTTAGGCGTATTGGTAAGAACTGAATATTCTGTATACTTTATTTTTACTACGGATGTTTAATATGATTTCGAAGTCATACATGAATATGGCGCGTATATTTGAACAGTGAAAATAGTATTTACGAAGAATGAATCACAAAAATACGAACTATAATAAAATTAATTTTGTTTTATTGCTCGTACTCTTAAAGAAAGTATATTGCAATTATTTTACATATTTTAAACTCATACGTTACTTTCTTTGCAATTATTTAATGCGTACACACATATTTACTACTCTTGTCTTTTAAAATATGAACTTGCAACTTTAATAAAACAAGCCTGATTGTGCTTGCATTTCTTTCATGTCCATACAAATAAGAATTCACTATATTTTAACAATTTAAGTTGCAGTTAATTGAGTTCATCTTTGTCATAATTTTTTGTTTGTCCAAAGAAACAGTGCTTTATCCTTGTGCAGAATACATACGTAAAAGATCATGTGTTCACACGATTTACTATACGTTTTTTCTTGATTCAATTCCCAGTATGTATTCTTCGATTGTACATACATATATTTAGCTACGATGATTCTTATGTATGCTAAAACAAATGCCGCAGGCAACAGTTGTCACGTACAAGCATTACCATATTCATCGAGCTCGAGACTTTTCACATTATTATGGATATATTATTATCAGATTTTCGTCGTGTTTGGACTTATTTTGATCGAGAAAACATTTATAATCGATAGGTGATGATATAATTATGATAACGTTAATAATAAATTATATTGGATTTAGTTAGTAAATGTCAATACGTTATGCGTTATAATGTTGCCTCTGACGCTGAATCACGGCCACATCGAACGTCGTGTGTCTCCTGGAGACAACAATGTAAGCGTTTTACCATCACTTAATAATAGCAATAAAATGTTTGTGGCAATTCAAAATTTTGCCATGGAAACATTATCAATCGATTGTAAATGGTTTGCTGATTAAAACAAGTCTAAACATACTGGATAACAAATTGGATAAGTTAGGCGGTACCAGTATTGAAACGTTTCCTTCGAAGTTCATCAACGATCTTTATTTGTGGGTTTCTACCAGAGTTGGACGTCATCTAGATACAAATTTCGAATAACGAAGAAAAGATAAAAATTTTTAGGATGACTAAAGCGGGTGTTAAATTAAAACAAGTACTGACAGTGAAGCCCTTCGCCAACGAGTGCGATTTATTCTAAAGAAAGATTCGTACAATTCTAGCCGTATGGACTGCTTGTTACGAGTGTGTTTGCTACCTAATGGTGCACCTTTCTGGGTTTTTCCCGGGAGGGGTATGTGTCGCGCTGTACAGCCGCACGCTGCACACTCTCGATGTTCCTTCATTCGATATTTCTTACATAATTTTGTTTATTCGAAGCGGATTTATTCGAACTTCGAACAACTTTTTCATTTTTTATCTGTATCTTTTATTCGATTCTTCGAACAACGAATAAGAATGTTTTTTATCTTTTATTCGTTATTCGAAATTTTTATTTAGATGAAAATTTTGTCCAACTTGAATATACATATATTAAAAAATCTACAAATTAAATTAATTAAAAAAATTAAAAAGTTTTTTGAATGAGTCAGCGAATATTCCGATGATCGTTTGATAATCGTGTTTATGATTGAAAATTCTACATTTTAAATTAAGAAGCAATATGTCTGTGAATTTTGACAGCTCCGACAAGCAGGAAAGGAATCGTTCGTTCACTAGCTCACTACTTCGTTCGTTACTTAGTTCACTAGCTGACCGCTCCATTTCGATAGAGTCCGCTATTGTACCAGAGCATTTTCTACAGAGTCGGTAATTCAGAACCGTGGACAGAAAAATGCATTGCTTGCAATGTCTGTACTGATCCTAAGTCTGTGTCTTAAGTCTGTGTCTTAAGTCTGTGTAGTAGGGCTGTGCGAGTACTCGCATAGTGCGAGTCGGGTCGAGTACCCGCACGAAGCGAGCGGCTCGAACGAAGCGAGCTACTCGCATCGATGCGAGCTACTCGCACCGGTGCATTCAGCTCGCACCGGTGCATTCGGCTCGCACCGGTGCAAGCGTACTTAAATGACTGGTGGCCGACTGGCCGAACGTACTCCAAAAATGTGTTCCCAAAGGTTATTTCAAAATAGTTTAAACATACCTAAAATATGTTTTTACAATGCTTTAATAACGTATTAGTAGATAACGTAGATAATGTTATTTTAATAGTTTGCACTATGCGAGTTCTAAAGTCTGGAAAATGTTTCTCGGAACGTAGGAATGTTTAATACATATTAAGTGGTTTGTAATTTTTTTCAACTAGACGCACCACACTCAAGAATTTGAAAAAAAAATTGAGTATTAAACTTACGATAATATCTCATTACTAAATTAAATCTGTGATTCTGCTTTTTCGATTTCTATGTGAAATCTTTACTTTTTCGATTTTGTTTCGTCTTTTTTATTTTTTTACAACCAGAGTTTGCAACGGAAAGGTCTGAAAATGATAACTAATACGTGACTTAATATCCGAAAAGTGTCAGAATTTTTAATTGCCAATAAATGCGGAAAATGGTTCAAAAACTGGTTTTTCGATTTTCCTCCATAACTACCCTTACAGATGAGACAGGAGACTGAAACTTTTGTTATTGTATTATTGTTATTGCAAACAATTGTTATTGCATTATACAAATTCTGAATCTACATTATTCAACATTATATCCATTTTACAATCAAAGTATATAATAAAACGTACCAAACATTTTGCATTCTCAATATTCTAAAATGTTTGATAATATTAATCTGCCGATCATCCCGGTATTTCCTCGCACGACGTCATATTACGCTTGAATTTATTTCGAGTCAATCCCTTCATACGAACTGTTTGTTTCGTGCGAGCCGTTCACTTCTGTGCGAGCGGCTCGCATTGGTGCAAGTAGCTCGCATCGATGCGAGTAGCTCGCTTCGTGCGAGTACTCGACTCGACTCGAAATGCGAGTCCCGACTCGACTCGAAATGCGAGTCCCGACTCGACTCGACTCGAACTCGGCTCGCATATGCGAGCTTGTCTGCAGGCTTATTACAAACGCAAAATTTCTAACCGTCTATAGGCGCCCACAGTAGCCAAGGGGTTAAGGATGCCCCGGGGTTAAGGCGGGCCATCTTATGATATGGTGTTTCCCCTCCCACGGACCGCTTGTCTGGGTGCAACTAGTTAGTTCCAGCTTGTGATCTGGTGACCCCTTTCATCGCTTGGGGGAGTGGTGACCAATGTCCCCGCCCCCGGCTGTTGGGATAGGTCGCCGCGCACGGTATGAAAGGGGAAAAATTATTTATTGGAGAAGAAATAAACAAGATAACATTATTTTTAATAATCGTTTATTTTAATTATTATTATAATCATCTGGTTCTAGAAAAAAACACATCATTCGGATTTTGTTTTAATTTTCTTGGTTTTAAAAATGTTAAGCTTAATAGATATGGATCTGATGAAATCGTTTGTCATACGCTTTCCAAAATCTAGTTGTTCTCTTCAGATTCGAGTTATCGCGGTTTCGACTGTTTTAGAAAATCGAGTAGGCGCTCTACATTATCGACGTCGCCGCGTGTTTGTGCTGTCATGTAGCGGCTCCGCTTGTTACACGACAACGCACAGTGGTTCGAAATCGTCAAAACGTGGCCAAAAATCGAAGACATTCTCCGATTTAGTTGAAAATTGGTATTCTATGGGTTTTCGGATTGCTGATTATGAATCTGATTTCAAAATTTCAAAAAACAAAATGGCAGATTCAATATGGCAGATGTGTTGCTTAAAAAATTGTCCGATTAGCTTGAAATCTAGTATTCCCGTATTTTTGGGGTTGCTGATTATGAATCTGATTCAAATACAATAAACGGATACATCAAATTCTTTATTTTTGCGTTTTAAAAAAAATTATTATAATTTTCAATTTTGACATCAAATTCATAATCAGCGACTAGAAAAAGCCCGGAGTATTAATTTTTATCTAAATTGGAGTACTGCTTATGTTACCTATTTTATTGTTGTAACTTTGAAGTGCGCAAGTATGCGCAAGATATTTTTATGTGCCGCACTTAAGGAGGCTTTAACAAATACGTACATGCAAAATTCTTCGTGAAACTGCGTGACGTTCGCTTTGTACTCGTCACTAAAGAAAAGAAAAGACTGGCAATTAGGTGTTTAGAAAGAAACAATTTTCAAAGTTGTAAAATATATATATAATGTTAAAAGTTACACATACACATAGCCGAAAGAACGCTCTTTAACACTATGTAGTTAGTTTTTGTATAAATATTACTCATAAAAAAGTATGATGAGACAAACATCGTCAATTTCGGGAAGAAATGCAGTCTATCTTAGAATTGCATTTTTGCTTGTTTTCAAACTGTTCTGGAACAATAATGGGTGATTTTTAGCAATTTATATTTGTGGTACAACTTAGTTTGAACATTTAAGAAGCTATTGGCATAAATTTCATTAATTTTGGACGAAGTTGAAAAAGTGATTTTTGGCCACGTTTTGGCGATTTCGAACCACTGTGCAACGGCGCGCACTACATACCAACATGGCGGCACCGTTACCTGTCAAAAACGATAAAAATCGTTGAAATTTGAACACATATAACTTTTGAACCACTGGATTTCTAACTTGTTTTGAATTATATAAAAGAAAATTAAACATTTTTGGTTTTCTCAGGGGAAGTTCAGCCCCTTATGTTCCTACTACGCTAGTATTAACCCTTTGCGGACGGAGTCATCCGACGAACGTGCGTCGCTGTGGACGAGAAGTATTGGTGCGCGCAGTTGAGAAAATTTGAACGTTGAACGTTTGCGTTATAATAACTAAAACTTATTCTATTTGCGTTATAACTTTTATTCAAATTCAAAAAAATTTGTTTTCAAAAAATGTTTTGTCGGTTATCTGCCGACATTCGTCCGTAAAGGGTTAATAATAAGGTCTCGGAGATCTCTTGTTGGCCCACATCCGACATTTGTGCGAAGAATACATACAGGGTGTTAATTTTATCTTGAACACCTAAATTATTTCCGCTACTATTAAAAATAAGAAAAAATAACTAAATAGGATGTACACGGTTTTAAGACGCGCATTAGATGGTAATGAAAAAAAATCTTTTGAAGGTCATTTCAACAGTTTTTTCAAGGTAGGTATATATTTTTTTTGCATATTAACATGTATTTTTCATAATGCAATGTTGTAGTCGACGTCAAGATGAATTCAACGACCTACATACGATGACCTTGAAGTGGCCTTGAAGGCGAAAAAATCAGTTTCAGTTTGAAGAATACAAAAGTAATAAAACGAAAGGAGCAATATCACTTTATTTTATTAGATACTCAAAATGCTGGTCGTCCGAAGCAAGACACGTCTGTACACGAGAAGCGAATGACTGAATGGCATTTCTTATGGTATTTCCGCGGTGCCTCTAGAATTCGTAGAACTGTAACATGTGCTATGTCTCTAAACTGACAAATTCTTTGTTTACTAGCTACATGGTTTCCAGTTCAATACACTTCAAGCAGTGTAATAACAGTATGGTTTGATCAGTCCGCAAGCATTGGCTTCTTCAGACTGCTAGAAAATTTAATAACGTTTACTAAGCTCACAAAAGTTTGCTAAAGTTTATTACTTAACGTTTATTAGTTTAGTGATAAAATGAATCATTACAGCAAAGAGGAAAAAATAAATATGATACTGGTTTATGGTCAAGCTCAACGGAACACGGTTCGTGCGTGTCAATTGTATGCTGAATTGTACCCAGCAGCAATCTAAAATAAGGTGATGTTACACTTTTCGTTTCATTACTTATTCTTCAAACTGAAACGGGTTTTTTCGTCTTCAAGGTCATTTCAAGGTCATCGTGTGTAGGTCGTTGAACTCATCTTGACGTCGACTACAACATTGCATTATGAAAAATACATGTTAATATGCAAAAAAAATATATAGTTACCTTGAAAAAACTGTTAAAATGACCTTCAAAAGATTTTTTTTTATTACCATCTAATGCGCGTCTTAGAACCATGTACATTATGAAAAATACATGTTAATATGCAAAAAAAATATATAGTTACCTTGAAAAAAAACTGTTAAAATGACCTTCAAAGGATTTTCTTTTATTACCATCTAATGCGCGTCTTAAAACCATGTACATCCTATTTAGTTATTTTTTCTTACTTTTAATAGTAGCGGAAATAATTTAGGTGTTCAAGATAAAAGTAACAAGTATATGTATATCTGCCGATCCGGCTCACGCCATCGAGGGCCTTGCCTCGCATTTTCTCCACTCCGTGGTGGGCTCATCTAGCAGAGTCACTCCATCCACGTGCACGCACAATCAAAGTATTCGATTCTGATTGTAACTGCTACCCAAACACGTCCGTCACGCTTAGTAGAAACCAATCGTGACTGTTGTCGCCACTCGGTCAATTACATGCGACAGCTCCCTACTTATCAATATGGCAGCGTCCTCGCCAGTCAAAAACTGTGAAAATTAGTGAACTTTAGACGCGCATAACTTTTTAACGAGTGAACTGCGCAGGTTGGGACTTCGATATTTGGAGTTTTCTCGACAAAACGAACAGGATTAGACGCATAAAACTCGAAAATCTCAGGGTTCCCAAGTGATAGTGCAGCCCGTTGAGGTTGCATTAAGTGCTCACGACGGCCGATTTTCGAAGACTACGCCCTCTGAAATTGTGCCCGGAGCTCCTTAGGCACGTACCGTAAGAGCTATTTGTGGTGCATTAGGGCGACACACGTACCAATAGATTTCCACATTGCCCATGAGCTACTATTGTTAATGCGGTTTTTTTGTCAACATTTTTGTCAGCTGTAGGCCTATTCCACTATGTTACACGATAATTTCGGACAGCAGCTGTAGAAAATAAATTTGAAAAATAAATTCAGATAAATTTTAAAAATAGTTTTTAATTTAGACGTGCTTGGCAAATGGGTAAGATCTACAGGAAGTTTGGATGTAACTGTTCGCATCGTAGATGCTAGCGAAGGATTAATTAACAAAGTCAAATTTAGATCGTTTTGCTCTAGACGCCATGATTTTATTTTAAGGAAAACACAGATTTTCACAAAATATAATAATATTTAGTTGCAGATATAGTACTAAAATGGATTGATAGTAATAAGAAAAAACACTACGAAATATCTCATAGCTGGCAGTTTTGGTACAGATGCTTCTTAGAAACTGATAACAAATTTATTTTCTACAGCTGTTATTTGAAATTATCTTGCGACATAGTGGAATAGACCTACAGGGGATATCACTAACAAAAACCCCTCCATCGTTTTTAGTTTTATTTTTATTGCAAAATCATGAAATCGTTGCACAAGGAATCCGTACGGTACCGGAAATCGCTTTTCGAACGGGACCCTATAAACCTTGTAGTATGTGCCCAGTATTGAAAAACTCTAATGGACCTTTGTTTTAGGGAAATCATATCATCATCTATAATTTCTCTTCTTCATGGAAAAACATTGAATCATGGACATGTTTGGGGGGGAGGCGAAACTATTTTACATGTTGTCTTATGTGGAACAAATTTCTCTCCCTCTCTCTCTCCCTCCCTCCCTCTGTCATCCTCTCACACACACACTATTTGGTGTTAATTTTTTGGTGTCGCCTCGCAAATTTTTGAATGACACCCAGCCCTAAAATTTGTCCATGTTAAAAAAACGCATTACTAATAGTACCTCATGATGGGTGATGTGGAAATCTATTGATACGAGTGTCGCCCTAATGCACCATGAATAGCTTCTATGATACGTGCCCGAGGAGCGCCAAGCACTAGGACCGCCAGGGGAGCGAGACGCGCGGCTGGGTCCAGGGAACATAGCCCTCGAAAATCGGCCGTCGCAAGCACTTAATTCCGAGCCCTGTTATAAGTAATATGAAGGTGTCTAACTGTATGCGTTACAGAGGGTATAGTCGGATAAGGAAGTCAATTGTGGCCTTAAACAGATTTGAACGCACATTGCACCGTTTCAGTAGCATATCGAGAAAAAACACACTTACTGTCAACTTTCAAACTTGTACTTTACCCGTGATGATAGATGAAGGAGAAATCTTAAATTCACTCACTCTCACTGCTCCTATGCCTTTATAAGAATTTAAAAACATTTCGAAAAATCTTGGAGTCATCAAGCACGTTCAAGCCTACGGATTGACTTGAATTGTTGAAACAGGCAGGCCGGTCCTCATCGAGCCGTTCAAATTGAACGGTTCGGAACAAGCCGGAATGGTCTGAACCTTAGACCATACGGATAACCCTTATCTCACAGACAATCATTTTACCGACGCAACAGTCCTTTTTTATTACAAAGTGGTAATCCAGCTTATACGGTTCCCCACCTCCCCTGGGGGCGAGGATATGTGGGGCTCCTCCGAATACAGTACTTCATCCATAACTGTCTAAAATATCTAAAGGATAATTGTCTAGTCGCCTACCCATTCCACGGAGGGGCATACCCCGTGAGGGGCCCTGAAACTCAGTAGGCCTCGGCCGCCGAGCAATGTAACCCGATGCCGAATCGGGTATATCGGTGAGAGACCAGGAGACCACTACTAATCCAATGACAAAACTTCTTTATTTTTTATTATTTTTTTATGGAACTTTCACCAATATATTCGTGGCATTTTTCTAATGAAAATTATACCAAATATGAAATAATTCCGATGATATTTACCCGTGTAATGGACGATGAAAGTTTCGGATGCAAGGAAGGACAGCGTATGGGAAAGAAAGAGTCGCGGATAGTCGCAGTCGCCGGCATAGTTCCAAGGCCTGCGTGTCCTCACAAAGTAATGCCAATAAAAAAACTTTTTTATTGTTGACTCACCAATATATTTGTGGCATTTTTCTGATTAAAATGATACCAAACACGATATAATTCGGATCATATACAGATATGTATTTATAATACAAGTCAGTTCTCTTGACCGGGACAATTCGCGAATCTTACACGTGTAAATATCATCGGAATTATATCGTATTTGGTATCATTTTCATTAGAAAAATGCCACGAATATATTGGTGAAAGTTCCATAAAAGTTTTGTCATTGGATTAGTAGTGATTCATACCGATACACCCGACCCGGTATCGGATTTCACTGCTCGGCGGCCGAGGACTCTCGAGCTTCGGTGCCCTGTTCTACATTCGGCAAAAGTCCAAGAATAGTATCCCTTTACGATATTTGTCTTTGGCCAGACCCGTGGTATAGACAATTATGGATGACCTGACCGTTCGTCCCTTAGCTTTCTGCACTGTCGTGTACCTGAAGCCAGCTGTACAGTTTGTTTCTGAGTGACCCAATGACCTACAATTCGAAGGAGCAAGTGGATTTACAGCTGAATAAGAGAGTTTTTACAATAATTCAATCAGTTTCTGCTCCTTCTTTTGTTCACTTTGTCGCGGCGGTGCACCGCTAACGCTGTCCTCAGTAGAGCCTCCTGGCTCGCCGGACCGCTTCTGCCATCGTACGCTGAGCTCGCTCTCTGATTAGACTGTGTTTTCCACTAATAACTCCTAAACGAAGATCCGGCGGACATTTTGCAAAAGGAAAATGTCGCTCCAAATGATCCTAAAAACCGCCTATTTCAGGGAGTTGAAGAAATACTAGTACACCCTGTATTTTGTGAAAATGTATGTTTTCCTTCACATAAAATCATGGTGCCCATGGCAAAACGGTCTAAATTTGACTGGCAGTGAATGGGTTAACCCGTTCACTGCCACGTCCGTCACCAGTGATTGACACTGAACTTTCCGTTCGGGTCGCGTCAGTCACCGGTGACTGATAGTATAAAATACGATATAAAACTAAAATAATTACATAGTTTTAATAAATTTTAAGTAATTTCAAAATCGTATCATCAATGCACTTAAATTTTTCTTATCAAAAAATTTTAATGGATTTTATTGAAACACTGTGAACAAAAAAACGGTTGTCTTTCGTAGATATCACAAAATACCGCGCGCGTGGCCTGACGGAGATTTCCTTATAAATATGCGCGTGGCAGTTAACGTGTTAAATGACGAGAATTGAACCAAAACTGGTTTTTCGATTTTCCGTCGTAACCATCCTCACAGATTATGTATTGGGCTGGAACTTGGCAGAAAGAATTTTTTTTGGAAGACTATCAAATGTTTCTATTCCGATAAATATCGTCGGGTAGGTATGGGGGGGGGGGGTAATTGGACCCCCAAATACGACTACAGCCTTTGACAGAAAGTTTTTTTCTTGATAGTTTCGAGACACATTTTCTATGATTCATTACAATCAGCTTGTAGCGCTTTTGATCCTACATCCGCGTAGACCCTTTATTATTAAATCTTAGAGTACCTACACAGAATTGTTGCGATCGATGAAATATTGTCCACAAATTTCTTTGATAGTTTGTTATTGATAGATAGTTATTCATACTGGAAACATCCATAATATCATCATTCCTTGTTTCGAATTCCTAGGAAATGTTGCAATGATCATGATAGAGTCCTACCTTCGTGTACTGTGGTGAAATGACAAGAAGGTCTCCGGAGCAACTAATTACAGTTACACTTGATGTCAGTATCATAAATAGATGTACTTGCGATATACAGGGTGAGTCTCTTAATTGTAGCACCTGAATTTACTAATAACCTATTAGATGGAAAACTAAAAGTTTCAAACATTTCGTTTTTTGATGTCTTGATACTTTATCGAGATAGAAAGGTGACCTTGTGTTTTTATATCATAATGTGTGATATTTAATAGAATTCTGAGTAAAAATACATTAAGTTGTATAAGGTGAATAAATAATGTTACTGAGATATTCTTTGGTGAATGTTGATGAAACTGTTGGTGCATCTCTGAGAAAATTCAATGATTACTCGTTTGTGTTTAATTAGTTTTTTTATGGAACTGTCAGCAGCATGTTCGTGGCGCTTTCCTGATTAAATTGATACCCAACATGGTATAGTTTAATCCACGATTCAGTAGAGAGAGTAGATTTTCCGAACTAGACAGAGCGACGCAAGCATTCGTGTAATGGAGATGCCACTGAATCGTGGATTAAACGAGTACCCGTTTAATGAAACAAATTTTATCCTGTTTCGACTCGCTTTAATCAGAAAAATGTTGCAAATACACCAGCAAAAGATACACAAACAGAAATTTAAAACAAAGTTTTGTCATCATACTTTTACCAAAGATTAACTACTGAATATCTCGATAATTATTACTTTTTCGTAGTTATTATATAATATTATTCAATACTCTCTGAACAAGCATATTCAAATATTATGAAATAAAACGTGTTATATAAAAAAAATACTAATTATTACATTGTATGTACCGGTTAATGTCTAACAACTTTCGTTTAAAACATTTTGTGATGTAACAAGTAGCTTATGAGTAAATTCAGGTGGTATAATTAAGTAGTTCACTCAGTATAAACGAGAGTTGTGGTGTGACTTGTTGTGAAGAATTTAGTACCACGAAGTGACATATTTATCGAGACCCACTGCCTAGAAAATCAACTGATTTTTTTTCTCTTAATATTTAGCGAAAATATTTTCAATTTATTAGAAAACTAATATACATATGTAGGGCGACCTAATAACATCCAACTACAGATATATATATTTTAATTTTTTCATTGTAATTTCTCTAAACATTAACGAACTAGTCATATTTTTGGTAAGTATTGACAAAATGGGACTGGTTCAACTCCATGACCGTGACATATGCTGTCGAGCTGTCGTCCATTTTTTATTAAAAATAGGATTTATAGGAGAAACAGAACTTATAATTAATAATTACTGATTGTGAGATATTCTTAAATTAATAATCTTCTGATATACCATAATATTAAGCCGTATTTGTTGTGATACTTTTCTACGTTGAATTTGGCACTTTATCCGAATTCGAGTAAAGTCTAGGGATTTGAGGGCCGTATCATGTAGCGGGTGCCCGAGTCGTCCAGCCTGGCCGCAAATAGTCGGGCGGGCTCGAGTCGGGTGCGTGATACATTACACACGTCGGGTGGCCCGAGCGTTTCGGGTGAGTTCATAAGAACGCAGAGTTGAATCTCGGGTATCGCGATAACTCGCTTGCCCGAACTTGTTCGATTCTTTCCGAATCCGCTCGACGAAATCGAGTCACGGGCCACCCGACGTGTCTAATGTATCGAGCACCCGACTCGATTCAGCCCGACTGTCTGCGGCCCGACTCGAACTCGAATATCGGGCAGCTCGTACATCCATAGAGTAAAAATATTGTGCATTCCATTTAAAAAACTGAAGGTGACCCTCATATCTCGATAAAAAGGCCAAATAACAAAAAATTGTCAAAAATTTGTTTGAAAAATTGAATCGTACAACAAATAACTCACGAGTCATTTGAAATCAGCATGTTACGAGACTGATCCTGTATTTTAATTACCGTTCCGTGACATCTCGTCCCAAAATAAACTGTACTTGTAACCTAAGTTTAACTAAAGTTTTTAGCAAATGTCTCGGAAACGAAGGCCGAGCGACGGGTGCATCTATACGGAAAAGTTGTTCAAAATATTAACATTGATAACGTATGTCAAGGTCATTGTCATTGGACTGAGTTCCCTTTTGTCAATAGTTACCAGGTACTAACAGGTATTCTAACTGGGTTAACAACTTTCTCGTAAAACTTTTCTGCTCGTTGCCAATTTCATGAATTAAAACTTCCCGTTCGTCTACAATCTACAAAATGCTGACGCTAACACTAGCTAATGTTTTTGTTGCAAGTAGTAAACATTAGAAAAAAATGAAAGAGGGAAAAGTTATTTTGTGTTTTGTAACCATTGTAATGGTGTATGTACTTTTTCTTTTTAGAAATGAAGGTGAGCTTCCATTTTTTAAATTGAATTCTGTGTATGTTTTTATATCATATGACACTATGATCTTCAAGATGATACAAGATCACAAATAGAATAAACATGTTTGGCTAGTGTTGGCGTGAACTTGCTTGCATATAGAATTATGTTTCTCATTAGAATAAGTTTTTTTTATTGAAAAAGTATGATGGAGATATGACACAGTTGTCCTTTAACATTCGAATGGCGGATAGTTTTGATGATTGTGCAGATGATAATCTTTAATTCTGTTTAGACAATTGTTGATCGATTTTTAAAAATATATTTTCAATGGTATCTTATCATCACATCCAATTGTACAATTTTCGATTGGGACTCGTCACCAGCAAATTAATCGCTAGTAGTAATACCTTTAAAATACTGAGTTTAAATTCTAAAAGGACCTGGGCCCTGCCATCTGAATGTCAAGTGTTAAGTATAATCGGGAAGAGTGGTATAAATATATTGCAATGAGATTGTCGTTCGATAAGGTTTCTATTGATATTGAAAATACATTGTAGAGAATATAAATTGTATGTTTTTTGAAAAATGTGCTTTTTCTTTTTTTCCAGGCAAGTCCACCTTGATCAGTCGAAGCCCGACCTGCCAGTCAGTGGCGTCGTTAACCACAAAACACCCAACAAGAAATCACCTTCTAACTTACGATAATAATAATAATAGTAGTAACATTAATAATAATAATAATAACGATAATACTAAGAATAATAGTAACATTAATAATAATAATATTAATAATATTAATGATAATATTAATAATAACAACAGTACTAATAATAAGAATAATAATGGTACAGTAAATAATCGCTCAATTCGAGCAAAACATAATCATCAAGATGATCGAAAAACAACAGTTAATGCAACAAGAAAAAGAAAAGAATCTGGCTCGCCCGGGAAATGTGAACCGGGCAGCTCCGCCAATAACTCTAAGTCTATATCTAAGACACTAAGTGATAATAAGACTAGCTTTAGCGTACTAAACATTAGGGTACTAAATATAAGCATATATCTACGATTAACAGGGGATAAGTGCGCAATCGGTGAAGGGGTACCTAGCCTAGTTAGGATACCCAAGTCTGATCGCCCCTCATCAGGCCACTTTTCTCTCGACTCTCTTGACAATTACTCTTTATTAGGGTCCTGCCTTCATCCGGGCAAATACAATAACGTTAAGTCTAATTCTAGCCTCCTAAGTAATAATAACGATAACTACAAGTCTGTGATATTGCTCAGCTCAACCAATAACCATTATTTCCTCCGCGTCGAAATGGACGGTGGTGCGATCGCAATGAGACTAAGAGCCCATTGGAATTCATACAGATTAATGATGATGAACTCTTCTTTCGACGGTTTATTGTTAGAGAAACGATTGGTTTCTGCGTCGCAGATCGAACATCTTAGAATTATGAAAATATTCTTAATTAAAGAATTATTCTTAAAGAATTATGAAAATATGCTGAACGGGAAGAAATTGGCCTTTAACGTACAATATTATATGACTGTGAACGAAGCGAATCGAAAGATTGAAGCAGATCATCAAACCTTCATTTACAGTAAAACTATCGTGATTTCTCGACGGCGGTCGTTGACGAGAGTAATCGCAATCTATCGTACAATTTGGGATCCAAAGAATGCAAATTTCCATACTTTCTTCTCCGAGATGCACACTGGAAGTGCGAAAGTTACAAGAGTCGCGAATAGTTCAATCCTCTCGATTGAAGAAGAAAATTCGAAGATTCTATCAGCCGGAAATTCTATTTCGCTAACGAACGGTTTGGGCAGCACCAAGATGTCCAGACCCGGTGGCAAACTTATGAGCAGCGTGAACTCTGCGTTCCTGTTGAAAAGCCGTAGACGAATGTTGGTTCATTCGATACTTATGACCTCGAAGAAAGAATATCCAAACGTATGGTTTACAATAAGAACCTCGGAAGCAATAACTTTGAACTTGACAGAAGAAACAATGGCAGAGATGTTGTCCTGGGGAATTAATGGTATTAGTGACGTGGCAACAATTACTGTTGGTGCTCTTTTATGTCAGGATAATGTTAAGTCTAACGAGCCTATGGGCGCTTATTTCGTGAACTATAGCTACTCGGGGCCGTATGTGCGTGATGGCACCGAGTTTGTTAAGGCTCTTTCTAAGTCTACTATAGGGAATAGATGTAGCTTTAAGGGGGAGAACCAAGCCGAGTTCGCTCTCTACATTCCTACTACGACTACCTGCAAGCCTACGATGACGCTTAATCGCCAATCTGCATCCCGATTAATCGGTGTACCTGGATCTCGGCCGAACTACTTCGAGACATTATGGCCCGACCAAATGCACACTCCTCACGATTTTTATGACAGTCTGCCGAACTGTAGAACTGTGGGATATCGCGATGATGATGATGATTCTCTTCCAGAGGGTGAACACGAAGAATACGCTTCTTCGCGATGTTTCGACTGCTTTAACGAACAAATTGTGCGTCGAGACTCTGACAAACCTATTGATTCTAATCAAGTAGAAGAAACGATCAAATCTCAAACCGCTATCCACTCGAACGTAACAAGTAATAGACGTTATGGGAAAGCGACAGGGGTATTTCGTTTTCGTGGACCTGAGATGATAACTACTAATTGCCAAGATACAAAGCGCGAGTCAAGTGAAGAAGACAATGTTTCTATTTATTATTCGTCGTGCTCTAGTTCACCGAAACGAATCAAACGAGGACATCAAGCTTTTACCGATACGACGACGTTGCTAGAAAACATTTCTTCTCTAACAAATCTCTGTGATTCATGTCGATTTAAAGAGACGTACAAAATGCACACTGCTGTCGGATTTCACGCTGATGAGAACCATTTCTCAGGAAATCTGATACATTTCGATCACAATGCTCTAATCAAATTAACCCTACAAACTGCCCAGTTCGTTGACAATGAAGATTTTCATGGAAATTACCCGAACCCGACGAAGATTAATAATGCCCTGTCCGTAGGGTGGTGCCAGTACGATTCGAAGAAATCCGAATGGCGTCAGACTCAGACTCAGATTCAGACACAGACAAAGGTTCGTTCCAAGAATCGCCAAGACTTGGACGAAAGTCCAACCAAAAACAGTTGCATCGACACACAACTGAAAGAAATCGTCGGTGCGAACAACAACTCGATTCCTAATCGCTCGGAAATGGAAAACGAGAACGTTCTCAACTCGAATAGCTCAAACCGTAAACGACATCTCATCAATCGTGCGAGGAATCTCATAGCAGCAGCGTTCACAGGAGGTTCCAACGATACTACTCTACAAACCCAGAAGAATGATCTTAAGCGCGTGTTGACTCTTCTGTTTAGACCAGTTTACGATATAGGAGAGCCCATTCTGGACTACAAGAAGCGTTGGGGTATTTCTGCTATGCTTAGGTTAGCCGGCGGTGGCGAAAGTTCATTGAACAACGGTGGATCTACCAATTGGGGATCTACGCAGGCAAGCGCCACGAATAATAATAATAACAATCAGTCAGCTTGGGGAGGGACATCAGGAAATCCCTCCGGAAATGGTGGAAATTCCGGAAATTGGTCCGGAAGCAATGTGAACAGATCCGTCAGTGGCAATCCGAATTCCAATCAGAACTCAGGACCACTCGGTGGACAAAATGTTCCAGGTGAGTGACTCGCATTTTACAATTTACATTTTGTACGGCTTTGACAAATCGAACTAACTCTTTCGAGACTTGAGATAAACGAGAGGTAGGTCTCTCTCTCTCTCTCTCTCTCTCTCTCTCTCTCTCTCTCTATTACAGAGATAAGCAGTATTTCCATGGTCCACGGCTCATTTTATAGCAATTTTTTGATTAGCGTAAAACCTCCAGCGTAAAACCTCGCGTTTCTTTGATCCCACGTCTTTGATAACGTTTCACATTTTTATTACCGCTGTCAATCTATACTCACAAGGAGAAGGCACAGCCTTGTCCTCACAGATTTAGTTAAGACTTTACAGAGTTATAGATCTCTTTCTCCTGATTTCGAATATACCCCATTATAAAGGCAACTATCCAGTAGTTTTCGAGATATTTGCAAATTAAAGTTCTATGGACGTTACATGTCAGTTCAGTACACCATTTTACCAAGCAGTGCTGTGGCGTAGCGACATTGAGTTGAACTGCTACGCTGTGGGCCGGGGTTCGAATCCCGTCATGGTAACTTTTTTTCTATATTTTCGATATATTTTTATTCGCCAAAGGGTTAATTGAAGACGATACTTATTATTTTATAGGAGAAATACTAGATCTATTACTACATACACAAAAGATAATAATTAT